>JARQOD010000001.1:332479604-332535992 GCA_033576555.1 Oophaga sylvatica | reverse complement strand
GTGTCCCAAAACCCGCTTTTAAAAAGATGTGTCCCAAACAAAGCTTCCATGCCCAAAATGCTGTTATAGAAGGTCCATTTAAACCCACAGACACCTAGAAAAGTGCTTGGGCCAGGGATGCACTTTTCCCTTGGTACATGGGTGAACAATGTGGATCCCGGGATTTCGTCGGCCCCGGGGAGGGAAACCCTTTTGTTCTACCCCCAAAGATTGGGGCCCTTGTTCAATCTAGTTGCCCCGTATTCTACACCATTTTCCCTGCCCTCCTCCCCCTCTCATCTCAGAAAGTAACATCATTGCAAGTGGAAGCACTGCGTATCCCTTGCCCCAACCCCGGCAACAAGTCTGCTGAAAAAATCGCTTAGGTGAAAAACCCCCACACTGCCCAGAGTGTTGAAAGGTTAACAGACCAGACTAATTTTGGGCTCTCGCCAAACCCTAAAAACCAGGCAAGTTGTGTGGTAAAGATGTAACTGGTGATAGCTCTGAAGCTTGGCAACCCGCACACTATCATATTTGCCCACGTGTTCGCTTATTGATTAGCATTTTTTTCAAAACCCCACCCGATCTGCCTGAGCTACTTTTGGGAAAATACGCCGCATATGGGCCCCTTTCCCCCCAAGTCAGCTACAGCTGCCGCGCCCTGGGAGTGTGCGCAAAATTTCAACTTCCAGCTCACCCACTGGTATTGATGTCACCAGTATTGCAACCCTTACATTTTTTTTTTTTTTTTGGCAAGGCTTTGTGAGCGCCGTTGGGGGGCATCCGTTTTAAACCCCTACACCCTGAATCAGTTTTTCAGTCAGCCTTGCGCATAAGAGCTGATGAGTGGGAAGGATGTCTGAAAATCTGGTTTTTTTCTCCAAAATTTGAGGATTTTTGCCCAAGATGGTGAGCGTTGATGACCCCTAATCAGCATCCCATCCTGTTCTCTTCTCTGAAATGTTCCTGCTACAAAATAAAACAAAAAAAGGCTTTGCGGCGGACCAATTGGAGGGAGCAAAAAACTAAAAGGTGCTAGCACCCAGGCCATCTCATCTTCTCAAGAGTTTTAATAAAATGTTGCAGTATAGAAGGCCTTAGTTGAATAATTGTTAACTCCTTTTGCTTGGACTACTATTCCATCTATTGCCCTGGGACTTAATGCCCTGGGGAATAGTACGTCATACGTGAGCGCGGCTGATTGCGGCCGGGTGTCAGCTGATTCTCACAGCTGACACCCGGCATTAAGTATGGGAGCGGTCCGTGACCGCTCCGACATTTTAACCCCCGGAACACTGCAATCAAACATGATTGAAGTGTTCCGGGAGCAGGCAGAGGGGCTGTCAGCTCTGTCAGCCCTCTGCCATTGGATCGGAGACCCCACGGCATGACGCGGGGTCTCGATCGCTCCCATAGTAACCCGATGTCGTCTTGATGACATCCGGGTTACAGAGCCAGGACTTCCTGTCATGCGCAGTGCATGTCAGGAAGTCTCTGACATCAGTGTGCACAGCGTGCAGTGCTGACAGCTTTATATGGCATGCAGCATGCCATAATAAGTGATCAGCCTGCACAAAATGAGTGTCCATAGTGGGACACAGTGTAAAAGTAATAATATAATAATTTTTTTTATAATAATTGTAAAATATAAAAAAATCAATATTTATTCTAACATTAAATCAATATTTGAATAAAAAAATCTAAACAATAAAAGTACACAGTCTGGATCCTCTCCTTCCCTGCCCAATGCCCGGATCCTGCCGATCGCTGTCATATTGTCCGGAGCCTGATGACTGCGGCCTCATGTCCGGAGCTGATGTCCGCAGCCTGATGTCCGGTACCTGTCGATCGTTGCCAGATGTCCGGAGTCCGATGCCAGTGTCCTGATGTTCTACCTGAGATCCGAATCCTGATGTCCTTGTGTCCTGTCTGAGAACATATGTCCTGATGTCCGCCTGGTGCCCTGATGTCCCGATGTCCTACCTGATGGCCGGCTTGTGCCCTGATGTCCTCATGTCCAGTCCGTGTTCCGATGTCCAGTCCGTGTTCCGATGTCCAATCCGTGTTCCGATGTCCAGTCCGTGTTCCAATGTGCAGACCGTGTTCCGATGTCCCGCCAGTGTCCAGATGTCCTGCCTGAGTCCGGATGTCTGTCCGTGTTCCGATGTCCAGCCTGCGTCCAGATGTCCAGTCCCTGGTTCTGGTGGTCCAAGTTGTGCTCTTGAGTCGGTCCCGCTTGTGTTCCTAGATGGATTCCTCCTCCATGGTTTCTGGGAGTCTCCAGCTCTGTTCCCCTGTGACGGTCCCGCCAGTGAGTCCTGGACCTGACCAGCTGATGCCTGTTGCTGTAGTGCCAACGTTCCTGAATCTGTGCTATCCGTGTCTTGCTTATGTTCTGATTTCCTGCCGGTTCCCTGGGGTCTTACCTGTGATGGCTCCTGCCGTTGTCTGAAGGCTGCCTGAGGTCAGTATCTGATGCTCTCCTTCTGTGCCTGTTGCTACGCCTGAGGCCTGAGAGAGAGGCCATCCTAGTATGCCCGTGCCAGATAACCCTGGACTGCATCAACCTGTGATGACCCTAGCCATCATCTGAAGTCTGCCTGAGGTCAGTGTCTGATGTTCTCTGCTGAGCCTGTGCTACGTCCAAGGCAAGAGAGAGAGGCCATCTTAGTATGCCCGTGCCAGACAACCTGGACTGCGTCAAATTGTGATGACCTCCTGCCATCGTCTGAAACTAGTCTGAGGTCGGTGTCTGATGTTCTCCTGCTGTGCCTGTGCTACGCCTGATATATATAAAGAAACTGGGCACACTCAATTTGTGTAAATGAAATAAAATTTATTACATACACTTGGTCACTAATACAGACGTTTCGGTCACGTCAGACCTTCATCAGTGTACTATAAAAGTAAGTGATCAGTGATAATTATATGAACAAGATACAGTATATACACATTAATGGGTCAAAAACATATTATATTGTATATAACAGGCTGTTCAATATTAAACCTGTAACAAAAGTACTCAGAATGATAGATATAGAGATAATTAGCTTGAGGACATACCTAGTGAAAGTGTATACCCAGGAATAAAAGGGGTAAAGTTACGTATCACTGTAAAGCAGATATAGAACAAATATGAAATATAGTGCCTAGGCAATTGTGATAGAGGTATATGAGAAAAATCTCAACATACCGATCTCAGTGGTGGTATCGGTGGTAACTGTGGTGAAAAATATATAATATAGTATATATGATAAGAAACTATGTATAGAGTGAATCGCAAGGATGGTGATGAACATACCAGTTATGAAAAGCCTTCAGATTATTCAATATGTGGTATAAGGCTGTGAAATAACAATGCGCCCATCAGAAAAGAAAATAGATGGCTCATGAGCTCCTTAGCGCAGTGGCAGTAGCAGCGTGCACTTACCGTGTGATGGCTATCAATACCTGGTGTACGGGACGCGGTATCCACCGCATGTCACAGCGTGAGAGGAAGTAGTGACTGGCTGTGTTAAATAACGCCAGTATCTCGTGGTGCACAGAAAGCCGGAAGTGCTAATACCGGAAGTGATGTCAGCGCTATAGTGGAGAGGATAGAGGCTGCGTTCTGCGTTCCATAGGGAGCGCCTGCGTTCCACAGTTAGAGCGCATGTCAGAAATTCAAGGAGGGAGGGTGCAGGGAGGATAGGAAGTGACCATCCAAATAATGTAATTAGCGATTCTGTAAGAAAAAGCATAAGTATCAGTGCATAGAATACAGTAATAGGACATAAAGAATAACATCTCTTTAAATAAATGATACCATGTTATTAAAGAAAATGGATTTAAAGAAAAGCATGTAAGTCATAATCCTTATTTAACCCTTTAGGATATATGGTATTCAATTCATGGATCCAATATGCTTCCCTCCGTTTCAATTGGGTTACACGGTCTCCTCCTCGTCGTGGTTGGGGTATGTGTTCTAGCACTTGGTATCGAAGTTGTGATATATTGTGTCCCGCCGATACAAAATGATGAGGGATAGGAAGGAGTGTATCTTTACATCGTATGGTAGACTTGTGTTTGGATATTCTATCCTTCACACTCTGAGTGGTCTCGCCAATGTAAAGGAGACCACATGGGCATTTAATTAAGTAAACTACATAGTTAGAGTTACATGTAAAGTATTGATTAATGGTATATCTCTTGCCAGTGTGGGGATGATGTACAACATTACCTTTCAGGACGTTGTTACATTGGTGACAAGAGAGGCACGGGAAGGTACCAGTTTTGGGGTTTTGAAGGAATCTCTGGGTTGAAGTAAGTTTTTTGGAGCCAATGTCTGTCCTAACTAGATTGTCCCTTAGGTTACGTGCCCTCCTAAAACATGGCATGAACGGTTGTCTAAAAGCCTCAACCTCAGGGTGGGCAGTTTGTAGGATGTGCCAATACCTCCGTATGGCTGTGTGAATTTTATACGCTGCCGGGTGATAGTCATGTACAAAAGGTATCCTTTTATCCCCGTCAGTGTGTGGTCTCCTATTGGGGGAATGAGCTTGAACAGAGTGTGATGGATAGCCCCTTTCTTGGAATTTGGACTGCATTTCTGTGATCCTAGTTTGTTGTAATAATGGATCTGATACGATGCGAGTTACCCTCTGGATTTGAGATTGAGGGATAGAACACTTCATTTTGTACGGTTTGAAAAACTAGAAAAGTGGAGGAGACTGTTCCTGTCAGTTGGTTTGGAAAAAAGATCCGTGGTGAGATTGCCCTGTGGGTCCTTGATCACCAGGGTGTCCAGGAAGCTAATTTGGTGGTTATCATGGGTCATGGTAAAGTCAAGGCCCGACCATGAGGATCTAAGAAAGTTGAAGAAGGTCGTGAGCGTATTGAGGTCGCCTACCCAAATACAAAAAATATTGTCTATGTATCTTCTCCATAGTATTGATCTTCGAACAGGAAGAAATTTTTTTTGCTATAAAACCCCCTATTAATAGTAAATCAAACCCCATTTATCACCGCCTTGGTTAGAGAAAAATAATAAAATAAAATTTTTATATTTATTTCCATTTTCCCATTAGGGTTAGGGTTGGGGTTAGGGTTGGGGCTAAAGTTAGGGTTGGGGCTAAAGGTAGGGTTAGGGTTGGGGCTAAAGGTAGGGTTAGGTCTGGGGCTAAAGTTATGGTTAGGGTTGGGGCTAAAGTTAGGGTTAGGGTTGGGATTAGTATTAGGGTTGGAATTAGGGTTATGGTTAGGGTTGGGATTAGGGTTAGGGGTGTGTTGGGGTTAGGGTTGGAGTTAGAATTGGGGGTTTCCACTGTTTAGGCACATCAGGGGCTCTCCAAACGCGACATGCATCTGATCTCAATTCCAGCCAATTCTGTGTTGATAAAGTCAAACAATGCTCCTTCCCTTCCGATCTCTGCCATGCGCTTAAACAGTGCTTTGCCCCCAAAATATGGGGTATCAGCATACTCAGGACAAATTGCACAACAACTTTTGGAGTCCAATTTCTCCTGTTACCCTTGTGAAAATAAAAAGTTGGGGGCGTAAACATCATTTTTGTGAAAAAATAAGGTTTTTATTTTTATGGCTCTACATTATAAACTTCTGTGAAGCACTTGGGGGTTCAAAGTGCTTACCACATATCTAGATAAGTTCCTTAGGGGGGTCTACTTTCCAAAATGGTGTCACTTGGGGTTTCCACTGTTTAGGCACATCAGGGGCTCTCCAAACGCGACATGGCGTTCAATCTCAATTCCAGTCAATTTTGCATTGAATAGTCAAACCTCGCCACTTCCCTTCCGAGATCTGCCGTTCGCCCAAACAGTGGTTTACTTGCATGTATGGGGTATTAGCATACTCAGGACAAATTGTACAACAACTTTTGGGGTCCAATTTCTCCTGTTACTCTTGGTAAAATAAAACAAATTGGTTCTGAAGTAATTTTTTTGTGAAAAAACGTTAAATGTTCTTTTTTTTTTAAACATTCAAAAAATTCCTGTGAAGCACCTGAAGGGTTTATAAACATCTTGAATGTGGTTTTGAGCACCTTCAGGGGTGCAGTTTTTAGAATGGTGTCACTTTTGGGTATTTTCTATCATATAGACCTCTCAAAATATCTTCAAATGTGATATGGTCCCTAAAAAAAAATGGTGTTGTAAAAATGAGAAATCGTTGGTCAACTTTTAACCCTTATAACTTCGTAACAAAAAAAATTTTGGTTCCAATATTGTGCTAATGTAAAGTAGACATGTCGGAAATTTATTAATTATTTTGTGTGACATATTTCTCTGTTTTAAGGTCTTAGAAAATTCAAAGTTAGAAAATTGCAAAATTTTAAAAATTTTCTCCAAATTTCCATTTATTTCACAAATAAACAAATAAGTCATATCAAAGAAATGTTACCACTATCATGAAGTACAATATGTCACGAGAAAAAACACTGTCAGAATCACCGGGATCCATGGCAGCGTTCCAGAGTTATTACCTCATAAAGGGACAGTGGTCAGAGTTGTAAAAATTGGCCTGGTCATTAACTTGCAAACCACCCTTGGGGGTAAAGGGGTTAAAAAAGAATTCCCATTTGACAAAGCTGGTGGCTGAGTTCACAGTTCCTTGGACAGCCAAGGAGTGGAGACAAGGGAGACACACCAAATGCAGCAGTGGCAAGGGAACATTCTCAAAGGTCTGGGACAGTTTTCTCAGGCCCTACCATCGCTCATGCCCTGATGCACTGGGTACTCTGACAAGGAGGGAAAAGTTTTGGAAGATGCTGAAGGAGTACCTTGCTGACCTTACCAGCATCTTCCGTGATTCCCCTGTGCTTTAGAACTATTGCGTATCCAAGCTAGACATGTGGCATGAGCTGTCTCTCTACGCCTTGGAGGTCCTGGCCTACCCTTGGTATTATAACTAACTAGCTATTGAACCCGTTCTACGTCCGGGTGGCGAGCATTTTTATTGGTATATGGTCTCCCATCCTGGTATGTGCTGCCCCCCTCCATCGTGGTATGTATTGTACCCCTCATCCCTATCCTGCTATGCATGGTCCCCTCATCCCTATAATAGTATGCATGTCACCCAGGGCCGTATTTAGAGTTTATGCTGCCCTAGGCACTTTTCGTTCTGCCTCCCCCGTTGGTGAGTATGACTAATGCAGACACTGTCGTCAGTGACTTAGGCTACTTGCACATCAGCGATTTTTGCCATTCGCGGCAGATCCGGCAGTTTTTTCCGCATCTGCCACGTAACGGATCACTTATGGCAACACAATCTAAACATCCTATTTCTATGTCTTTTGAGTGTGGTAGGAAACCACTGTCTTTGAAAGAGCTACATGGACATACACATAAATTTGGCCGTATTCATTCCCTATGCGACTTGCAGACGTGCGACACTTGCGGTTTTGACACGATCACGCAAATCCGATACTTGCAGCAACGGAAAAAAAAACACTACTAGCAGTATTTTTTTGTCTCACCGCAAGTGCCGCACATGTTTGCAAGTCCCATAGGGAATGAATGAGGCCGAATCTATGTGTATGCCCATGTAGCTCTGTCAAAGACAGTGGTTTCCTACCACACTCAAAAGACATACAAATAGGATGTTTAGATTGTGAGCCCCAATGGGGACAGTGTTGATGATGTATGTAAAGTGCTGTGGAGTTAATAGCGCAATATCAATGAATAAATATTATTCTTAATATTATGTTACAATACCAGGATCTGAGGATTTTCTGTTTCGAGGTCAAGAGCTCTCTGATGTGATGTTGCTGCCTGTCTCGCTGTCTTCCTCTTTTGACACTGCAGTGTGGTGGACAAGAAAACATTAACTGGTTAACAGCAAGAAGTCTGGTGTCTGTGTACTAAATTAACTAGAAACTCTCCCCACACCATATCCAGCAGACATTGGAGGATTACTAGATGGATTTTATTATTCTATTACTGCCCAGTCTCTGACTAAGGCCTTATTCATGTGTCTGGGTTTAACATATACTTACATATAAATCTGGACAATTTATCTTATAGATCTCCCAGTATATTATTTATTATAGATCTATAATGTATAATGTACAAGGAGACCTATAGTATAAAATGTCCAGAATTATATAATGTTCAATCTTATATATAATGTCCAGGGTGATCTATAATATATAATGCTCAGGTAGTAGATTTATAATAATGTACAGTCCAGGCAGATCTATACCATATAATGTTCAGAGGCAGAGATATATTTAGGGTACGTTTCCACGTTCAGGAAACGCTGCGGATTGGACTGAGAACAGTCGCAGAGTCCAATCCGCAGCGTCCAAATGTTACAGCATAGTGGAGGGGATTTTATGAAATCCCATATCCACTATGCTTACAAAGATGCAGGTGGCAGACCTGCGTATATGCACATGCGGCGCGTCTTTCTAGACCGCAGCATGTCTATTTATCTCACGGAGACGCTCAGTCTACGCAAGATAAATAACACCGTCCTATGTATAGGATGCGGTGATTCCAGACGGTTCAATGAACACATGTGGAATCACTGCGCGTATAAAAGCCGGCAAAGCTTTGGACGGAGCTGTGTCCTCTCTGCAGTGTTTCCTGAACATGGAAACATAGCCTATTTAGGGTATGTGCGCACATTGCAGATTTGTCTGCAGAAGTTTCCGTACATAATCCACATCTCTTGGCAGAAAACGCAGGTGCGTATTTGATGCGTTTTTTACATGCGGATTTGTATGCCTTTTTGTAAGCTAAATAAAGATGTTATTTAACAAAAAAAAGATTTGTGATGTCATTTCTGTCCAACCTCCTCTTTTACCTTAGTCCAGCGCTCATTCCCCACCTCAGAGCTCATTCCCCACCTCAGCGCTCATTCCCCACCTCAGCGCTCATTCTCCTCAGCGCTCATTCCCATCTCAGCGCTCATTCCTCCCAGCGCTCATTCCCCACCTCAGCGCTCATTCCCCCAGCGCTCATTCCCCACCTCAGCGCTCATTCCCCACCTCAGTGCCCATTCCCCCAAGCGCTCATTCCCCACCTCAGAGCTCATTCCCCACCTCAGCGCTCATTCCCCACCTCAGCGCTCATTCCCCCCAGCGCTCATTCCCCACCTCAGCGCTCATTCCCCCAGCGCTCATTCCCCTCAGCGCTCATTCCCCACCTCAGCACTCATTCCCCACCTCAGCACTCATTCCCCACATCAGCGCTCATTCCCCACCCCAGCGCTCATTCCCACCTCAGCGCTCATTCCCCACCTCAGCGCGCATTCACCACCTCAGCGCTCATTCCCCACCAGCGCTCATTCCCCACCTCAGCTCTCATTCCCCCAGCGCTCATTCCTCACCTCAGCGCTCATTCCCCACCTCTGCGCTCATTCCCCCAGTGCTTATTACTCCCCCAGCGCTCATTCCCCTAGCGCTCATTCCTCCCCGTGCTCATTCCCCAGTGCTCACTGCCCCAGCGCTCATTTCTCCCCCCAGAGCTCATTCCCCAGCGCTCACTGCCCGCCAGCGCTCACTCCCCCAGCGCTCACTGCCCCCACAATGCTCATTGCCCCCAAAGCGCTCATTGCCCCACAGCGCTCACTGTCCCCCAGCGCTCACTGCCCCACAGCGCTCACTGCCCCCACAGCGCTCACTGCCCCACAGCTCTCACTGCCCCCCCAGCACTCACTGCCCCCCCACGCTCACTGCCCCCTAGCGCTCACTGCCCCCCCAGCGCTCACTGCCCCCAGCCCCAGCGCTCACTGCCCCCCCAGCCCCAGCGCTCACTGCCCCCCAGCCCCAGCACTCACTGCCCCCCCAGCGCTCACTGCCCCCGGCCCCAGCGCTCACTGCCCTCCCTGCTCATTCCTCCCCAGTCATCATACTCACCTCCTCCTGCTGCATCTCCGATGGTCCAGCGCCGACATCTTCCTGGATGAGCGCGGACCACTTGTGGTACCGCTCATTAAGGTCATGAATATGGACGCCACTCCTATGAGAGTAGAGTGGCATCCATATTCATGAGCTTAATAAGCGGTACCACGAATGGTCCGTGCACTCATACAGGAAGATGTCGGCTCTGGACCATTGGAGCTGCAGGCAGCAGGAGGAGGTGAGTATGATGACAAGGGGGAAGCAAGGGGAGGGCCGACCCCCCGGACTTTAAAAAAAAAATCATGCTCAGGTGCCGCCCCCCCGCAGAGTCCCGCTCTAGGCACGTGCCCTCGAGTGCCTAGTGGCAAATACGGCCCTGATGGCCCCCTCATCCCTATTCTGGTATGTATGGTCCCCTCACCCCGACAATCCTGGTATGCATGGCACCCCATTCCTCATCCTGGTACGCATAGTCCCCTCACCCCCCAATCCTGATATGCATGGTACCCCCTCATCCCAATCCTGGTATGCATGGTACCCCCCCATCCATATCCTGGTATTCATGGTTCCCTCACCCCCCAATCCTGGAATGCATGGTACCCCCTCATCCCTATCATGGTATGCATGGTCCCCTCACCCCCCCAATCGTGGTATGCATGGTCCCCTCAACCCCCAATCCTGGTATGCATGGTCCACTCACCCCCAATCCTGGAATGCATGGTCCCCTCACCCTTTAATCCTGGAATGCATGGTCCCCTCACCCCCAATCCTGATATGCATGGTCCCCTCAACCCCCAATCCTGGTATGCATGGTCCACTCATCCCCAATCCTGGAATGCATGGTCCCCTCACCCTTTAATTCTGGAATGCATGGTCTTCTCACCCCCATTCTGGTATGCATGGTACCCCCTCATCCATATCCTGGTATGCATGGTCCCCTCACCCCCAATCCTGATATGCATGGTCCCCTCTCCCCCCAATCCTGGTATGCATGGTCCCCTCTCCCCCCCTATCCTGGTATGCATGGTCCCCTCACCCCAATCCTGGTATGCATGGTCCCCTCACCCCCCAATCCTGGTATGCATGGTCCCCTCACCCCACAATCCTGGTATGCATGGTCCCCCTCATCCCTATCCTAGGATGTATGGTACCCCCTCACCCCCAATCCTCGTATGCATGGTCCCCTCATCCCCAATCCTGGTATACATGGCACCCCTTACCTCCCAATTCTGGTATGCATTGTCCCCTCATCCCCAATCCTGGTATGCATGGTACCCCTCATCCCCAATCCTGGTATGCATGGTACCCCTCACCCCCTATCCTGGTATGCATGGTACCCCTCATCCCCCAATCCTGGTATGCATGGCCCCCTCACCCACCAATCCTGGCATGCATGGTCTATTCATCCCCAAATCCTGGTATGCATGGTCCTCTCACCCCCTATTCTGGTATGCATGGTACCCCCTCATCCATATCCTGGTATGCATGGTCCCCTCACCCCCAATCCTGATATGCATGGTCCCCTCTCCCCAATCCTGGTATGCATGGTCCCCTCTCCCCCCTATCCTGGTATGCATGGTCCTCTCACCCCCCTATCCTGGTATGCATGGTCCTCCCACCCCCTTATCCTGGTATGCATTCCACCCCTCACCCCCAATCCTGATTTGCATGGTCCCCTCACCCCCAATCCTGATTTGCATGGTCCCCTCACTACCCAATCCTGGTATGCATGGTCCCCTTACCCCCTATGCTGGTATGCATGGTCCCCTCACCCCCCTATCCTGGTATGCATGGTCCCCTTACCCCCCTTTCCTGGTATGAATGGTCCTCTCACCCCCCTATCCTGGTATGCATGGTCCTCTCACCCCCCTTTCCTGGTATGAATGGTCCTCTCACCCCCCTATCCTGGCATGCATAGTCCTCTCACCACCCAATCCTGGTATGCATGGTCCTCTCACCCCCCAATCATGGAATGCATGGTCCTCTCACCCCCAATCCTGGTATGCATGGTCCTCTCACCCCCCATCCTGGTATGCATGGTCCCCTCACCCCCTATCCTGATATGCATGGTCCCCTCATCCCCCTATCCTGGTATGCATGGTCCGCTCACCCCCTATCCTGGTATGCATGGTCCTCTCACCCCCCTATCATTGAATGCATGGTCCTTTCACCCCCAATCCTGGTATGTATGGTCCTCTCACCCCCCTATCCTGGTATGCGTTCTACCCCTCACCCCCCTATCCTGATATGCATGGTCCCCTCATCCCCTATCCTGTATGCATGGTCCCCTCACTCCCCAATCCTGATGTGCATGGTCCCCTCACCCCCTATCCTGGTATGCATGCCTCCTCTCACCCCCCTATCCTGATATGTATGGTCCCCCTCACCCCTATTAAACTGCACACATACAGAAAAAAACATGTATACTCACTTTTCTTCCCTGTGATACAGCGCTGTCCCGTTCTGCCGGCGGCCAGGGGAGGAGTGCGGCACCGGAGTACGCGCATGCTCATACTGCGCTGTCCGGCACCATATTGCTGAAGACACTGCAAATGTGTCTTCAGTAAAATGGTGCCGGATAGCGCTATGCGCATGCGCGATTCCAATGCCGAACTCCTGCCCCGGTCTCCGGCGAGAAGAGAAGTGCCGCGGTAATGTTCCTCTCGGTTAGGTAAGTATGTAAGTATGGCGCCGGAGATCACGGTATGCATACAGTGTCTACGCGTACCGCGATCTCTGGCGCCATACACACTCCTCTTACCTGTAACCGCTGGATGCCTTCTGTCTGGAGAGAACCTGTTAAAACTATGGGATATGAAGTGGTAGTCCAATGTCACTGTACGTAGAATGGATGACCAAGGGCAGATTTCCCCAGGACATTGAACGGTATAAGAATGCAAGACCCGTAAACCATGTTGTGTCATTAAGGTGGCTCAGTGCAACGGATGTAATTGTGTGGTCCGCAGGATTATGGTGTGTAAGTGGATCTCCTGATCCTCAACACCTGATTGTTGACATAGACATAAAAGCTTTGGGTTTTGTTGCAAATGTACCCTAGTACTACCTTGCTGTCCGTCTATAACTCAGCATCCTTGATTTCCAGGTTCATTACTGTTAAGATAAGTTCGGCCAACTTTACTGTGAGCACAGTCCAGTCTGGGTATTGTGTATTCACGTAGTGGCGCCAGTTTTGTCCGGCTCATAACGAACCTTACATGGCATTATTCTTTGACGTCAATAGTTTTTAGATATGATACTGCTGCAATCGCTGTGACTGAAGTGTTGCAGAAGATATAAATTCTTTGCTTTTTTACTTCTGCTGATGGCACGGAAGCATAAGGTCGCTTGAGTAGACTTGAAAGGCTTCCATTAATTTTTAGCTCTTGGAACCAGTTTTTTGCAAATTCAGATTAGGTAGAGCGAGCATTTCTTGAGCTCTTTTAAGGAGACTGATTGCAGTCTCGTTTGTGGATGTGGATTTCAAGCAGTCATCTATATAGAAATCCTTTTCCACAAAGGATCTAACGTCCGTCCCATACTTTGCTTCACCCTCTAGCTGAACATCTGAGAAAATAAATGCCGACTGCAGGGGAAGGACTGTGCACTCTCATTTGATACTCTACGATGTCTTTATACATGTCATTATCGTGGTACTAGAAGAACCTGAAGAAATGTCTTTGTTTTTTTTTCACAAGAAAGCAGTTAAAAATCTGTTGCATGTCAACCATGAAATACTCCCAGAAATCTGTTGTTGAGGTCTGGGCTGGTCAGTAGGACATCATTTAGTGAGACACCTTCACATCTGGTGATAGAGTCACATACTACTCTTATCTGACCTGGTTCCTTAGGATGATACACACCGAAAATGAGTAAGTACCAGCTCTCCTCGGTGTCTGGAAGTACGGGTGATTTTTTTCATGACCATTCTGGAGTATTTTCTTCATGAAGGTAAAGAAATGTTTCCTTGTTTATGGTACCCTCTGAAGTTTATTTTTGAGAGAGACAAATCTACCATATACAAGTTCTCTGTTGGGTAACCGTCGTCTTTGATGTTTAAACTTTTTGACTCATCTTTTTTTATTTCTCGATCCATGATGTCCAAAACCAGTCTGACTTCTATTCACATCGAAACCTTGTTGTCTTCTCTTGTCCTGTGGAAAACTGTGCACCCAATATGATCTTGCTCACAAGCGTGGCCTTCGCATGAAGGGTTTGTGAAAGGACAGGGAAGCATTGCGTGACAATTCTTTAACAAAGAAACTACTATGACATGGCTTGAAGGGAGACAAACCTCTAAGTGTATTGGTGAGCACACTGTTGACTAAGGTTGGCTTGTGTGCTCCTCCTAAACAGACATCTCGTATAATGACCCATCCTCGCTCAAGTCTCTGGTCATATGGAGCATTCTAGAGGCCTATAATCTGTCCTCTAGCTTTATGGACTTTTAATATGTCTCTTCCAAGGAGTAAGGCTATCAGAGCTTTTTGGTCCAGATCTGTTATTAGGTGGGCTATACTCATGAAATGGGGGTGGTGTGCCTCTACCTCCAATGTAGGCATCTTATTGTCAGGAATCTGGTTGCTCTCAAGTATGGTTGGCAAGGGTAAGCAGGTCTGACCATCCATAGACTTCACCTTGAACCCGGTTGCTTTCCTCCCCCTGTCTAAACAGTACTCGCACATGTCTTCAAGGAGTAGGGAGAACCGGGGCCTACAATGTGAAATGTGTTGAAGAAGATGGAGTTAGCTAGAGACCAGTTGCTTTGATCATCTAAGAATGCATATAACTTATCCGATGGCCTGCCAGATATATTCTGACACGGCAGATTTTTGAGTAAGACCTTCCTTCTACAAGTCCTGCAGATCTCCGTACACTGAGAGGGGAATACTGGGGTGTCTATGTCAGTGTCCAACTACCTACCATCACGTTCATCCGCTTGCAACAATACCCGTAAGGGTGGTCCAGGCTGTAAAGCTGTGCTGTGTTCTATGCTACCACATTCTGTACATTTCACACTAGCTTCACAGTTCATGGCGAAGTGCGATGGGTTTTAGCGCAGCATCTGAAGCAGATGTTGTTTTCTTTGAGGAAACCTTTGTGGTCTTCTAGAGACTTCTCCCTGAAGGCACTGCATTTTAGCAGAGGATGTGGTTTCCTTTGTAAGGGACACTGCTTGCTGAAATCCGGAGATTTACTCTCTTCTTGAAAGGACTTACACGCTCTTTAAGGAAAACATGTGGAGTGTGAGGCAGTGACCGGTGTCACATGTAGCGGGTGCTGTGTGTTCCCCCAGGAGGTGCACGGAGGCGTATTGAGGCCATGAGAGTGCATTGCAGTCACAGGCGTAGCTGTGATTACAATGCAAGGTAAAAATAAGTGTGGGTCTTGGACATGCTAGTTGTCCAAGGCAGAGTTAGGGAAAACCTACTCTGGACTTTTGAAACAGAGTACAGATGGCAGTGGTGCAGTCCGTTTCATTCCCGGCTGGGTTTTCCATGTGGCCTATGGCCACAGATTCGTTAAAAGACGTGCAGTAAAAGGGTTTGGGTGTGTCAGGGTCAGTGTAAGTTTTGTGTTTGTAAGAGTGCAGAGCAGAAGGGTCTGCATAGCTCCACCTGTGTGAGGCAACACAGGCAAGCAGAACCAAACAGCCAAGGGAGCTGAAAGGCCTGGCACCCACAGCGTACACAGCAGTGCAGTCACCCACAGCAACCGGTCTCAGAGTTGGACTGGTGTGTTTATTGGCTGCAATCTGATGAAACTATATAGTGTCGGCGCACCACAATTCAGAACGATAGGTGAAGACATTGAGGTGCTACATCAGGTAGAAAAAGAATGAGGTGGGGCAAGGAAGAAAAGGCTACCTGAATATTAGTGAACACTCACAAGATTCGTGATGTACAGTACAGACCAAAAGTTTGGACACACCTTCTCATTCAAAGATTCTTCTGTATTTTCATGACTATGAAAATTGTAGAATCACACTGAAGGCATCAAAACTATGAATTAACACATGTGGAATTATACATTATACTTTACAAAAAAGTGTGAAACAACTGAAAATATGTCTTATATTCTAGGTTCTTCAAAGTAGCCACCTATTGCTTTGATTACTGCTTTGCACGCAGAAAAGGTGAACGGATGGACTCTACATGCCTGGTTCCCACCGTGAAGCATGGAGGAGGTGGTGTGATGGTGTGGGGGTGCTTTGCTGGTGACACCGTTGGGGATTTATTCAAAATTTAAGTGGTAAGCGGTCCAGCTCACCCCAAACCATCTTGATTGTTTTCAGGTCTGGTGACTGTGGAGGCCAGGTCATCTGGCGTAGCACCCCAACACTCTCCTTCCTGGTCAAAAAGCCCTTACACAGCCTGGAGCTGTGTTTAGGGTCATTGTCCTGTTGAAAAATAAATGATGGTCCAACTAAACGCAAACCGGATGGAATAGCATGCTGTTGCAAGATGCTGTCGTAGCCATGCTGGTTCAGTATGCCTTCAATTTTGAATAAATCTCCAACTGTGTCACCAGCAAAGCACCCCCACACCATCACACCACCTCCTCCATGCTTCACGGTGGGAACCAGGCATGTAGAGTCCATCCGTTCACCTTATCTGCGTGCAAAGCAGTAATCAAAGCAAAAGGTGGCTACTTTGAAGAACCTAGACTATAAGACATATTTTCAGTTGTTTCACACTTTTTTGTAAAGTGTAATGTATAATTCCACATGTGTTACTTCATAGTTTTGATGCCTTCAGTGTGATTCTACAATTTTCATAGTCATGAAAATACAGAAAAATCATTGAATGAGAAGGTGTGTCCAAACTTTTGGTCTGTACTGTATAAAAGAATGATTTTATTGGACATCTAACACCAGAGAAGATACATCTAAAAACAATTAAAAATACAACAAAAGGAAAAGGTTCCCCAGACCATAGTGTCTGACAGTGCATAAATGCGTATTATGGAAAAGTATGTTAGTATCAGAACAGGCAAAATAATTGTATGAAACAGTATAGTCAAAAATTATTGTACCTCTGCAAACACCACCGACAGAAGCATATGTCCATGTAATAGATAACGATAATTTAATCTTGCAGCATGGATAATGTGAACCAGCCCATACAGAGATTATATCTAGAGAAATAAAATAAAGATAATGCTCCTGGTAGGGTAAATGTATCAAGAGGAGCAGTCTGAGGAGACTGCGTCTGGACACAATGAATCTGATGTATGCTCCAACTAGTAGCAGGATAAATATAGAAGATGTGAATAATCAGAGAAAATGCTGAAGGGGCATGAACTTGGAGATGTGCCCCACGGGTTTAACAAAAATATACCTGCATAAGCATGGTGTACATGGGTGAAGCAAGGATTTGCCACAGGATTGCAGGATTGTGCTAAAGTGGGGAATAGCGATTAAATAAGAACCCCACAGAAGGTCTGGGGAAGAACCCCACGCGTATCGCTGCGTCTAGTGCAGCTTCGTCAGGGGATATTGGCTGCAATCTGATGGACTGTCTTGTTTCCCGGCTGCGATCCGGAGGATATACTTTTGCTTTCTACTTTGTGAGTACGCTGAACACTAAAGAGACTTTTGTTTTGGAACTTTACCGTGGTCACTGCCTGTCTATCACACTGCATCAACCCCGCTGTACTACAGGAGGTGACATTAGTTTTGTGGACTGCCACTGGTGTTTTATAAGGTTTGACACCAGGGGCAGTATCACACAACAAAATAAAATTGAAACTGGGGTCATTTCTAATTCTTGCCTGTTGAGTGCCAAAGTCTACAAACACCATGAAAGGAGGAAACCGTACGCTATGAGTCTGTTCATAATGGTAACCATGCATGACCCACTTCTCTTGTAGGTTATAAGGGAGTTTTTGAACAATTAGGTGGACACTCATGGCGGTGTCCAGAAATGTCAACCTTGGTAGATCTCCTTCTGCCTGAGCAACCTGTACCTCCATTACTAAGTTCCCTGAGCTTTTGGTAACCCTTACTCACTATTTTGGGTAAATCATCAATTCTCTTTTATGAAGCATTTTCAATAACTTCTATTGACCGATAACACTCATCAAATCTTTCTCACACCATTCGAAGGCCTGTGTCTGGATACTTTATATTAATGTCTCTGATTCTTTTGGCGTGTTAAGCAGACTCATTTCCAAGCCACTTTACCAGGAGATCTAACTTTAGCTATAGGAAAGGTCCAAATTTCTTATGGTATTCTGGAAGGAGGCTTGCCATGCCTTGTACCTCTCAGCATGATCATTAAACTTTACAAGTCCTTTGGTGACCAGCTCCCCTTGACCAAAGAACTTTGCAAAGTTCATAGTAGCTTGGTTAGCATCGATACGAGCTGGTGTGCTGTTGTCATACTGAGTGTCGTGCATCATCATGCCTGTTATGAGTTTCTGGCTTAGGGTAGTTTGTATAATACCGTTCTGACATGAAAAGTGTCGCTTTAAGTCGGAAAGGAGGCTGTACCTTCTGTAGGACGGTAATTGTGGCGAACGTCATTTTGGTGCATATTTCTTGATCTGCCTGCAGATGTGTTCTTTCTGCTTGTACAGTAGGCTTGCTCTCTCTGCTTCTTGATCTACTTGTGTTAGCTTTAATTGCATCTCTTGCGCAGCGAAGGAGGATCTTGATTTTGCTGCCTTGGCTTCTGCACGAGTGAGAGCAGAAAAGTCTTTTATTGAAGACTATTAGAGCGATTTGCTTGGGACCTCATCCTGAGTGAAGATGCTCGACTCATGGACATTGCATGCCTGCTTGCGAACTGCTGGATATCTCTGTGTGGACTTGAGTCCAGATAGGAATGGATTTCAGCGTGTTCTGAATTGTGTCGCACTTGCTGGAGGGCTGTACTCTCAATGCTTTTAACTGTATGGCGGCCACTGCAATATCCATACGCAATGCGGTGTGGGAGATAGCAACTTTGTATAGTCCTATCCATCACTGCTTGCAACTAGTATCTGTTTTACTGTTCTGTCTTCTTACACGTTCATACAGTGTACAAGCTGAGATACAGCATAAACCTTTTCCGTCTTCCCAAATAAGCAGACTGTTTTCTGTAGTCAAACTTGTTTATTGGTTAACAGGTAATAATTTGTCTTGTAAAACTACAAGAATACAAATAGCACACTAAGTAAGTACTGAGCATATATCACACAATTATGATACTTTACAATAAACAGTGAAAGTACACGGCACAATAAGGACTTACACAATTTTGAACACATGAGCCTCTAACAATCTCTATCTCCCTGTGTCACGACTGCTATACAACTTAATAACAGGTCTGACTCTGTATAACATAATACCACAAAAACAGAGATAGTTCTCTTACCAAATATACTTTATCTGGGATGACAAAGCTTAATTAAGAGCAATGCAAGAGGACAGGCCTTACATACCGTACATACTTGAGTATAAGCCGACCCGAGAATAAGCCGAGGCAACTAATTTTGTGACGGAAAACTGGGTAAGCTTATTGTCACGAAGTGGCTGTCCTGGTGTGACGCGACCCGACGATTGGTCGGTCACCAGACGACCAAACTCACAAGGGAACACCAGGGAAACTTTAACAACGGTGGGCCCTGCGATAGGGAATGTGGAAAATGGACACCTCCTGTACCCACCTAAGTATGTGCCCTGATCTCCCTATCGTCCCTATACGGGTTCTTTCACCCCATTGCCAAGCAGGATACCTAAAACCCTCACTTGCCCTGCACTAATATGTAGGTAGGGAGCAGGCCGGAGAGAGCACTAGTCACACCACTGCACTAATGAAACACAAAGGAAAGGAACAGACAACAAAGAGTAAAGTGTTGTGAACACTTTGGATCTAGCTTCTGAGTTTGGGCTCCCTCTGGTGGTTTCTGCTGGTAGTGGAGCTGGTCTGGCTAGCAGAAGTCTGTCACCTGAAGATGATGATTGGAGATCAGGTGTTACAGACTGGGGAGATTTAAGTGAGCAGCCTCCCCTTAGCTGTTGCCGGTGATTTTGGTTTTCTCCCTGAGCCATTTGGAAGTCTGCTTGCCTCCTGCTTAGTCCTGCATCTTTCAGATAAGTTATTTGTCTGTTTTTAATCTGTGGCATTTTTTCCTTTTTGCTTGCTCTGATTTCTGCCTTGCTTGTGTGAGTTCAGCCGGGTTCCTTGCTGGGGCCTGTGCTGGACTCTGGTTTCAGTTGCCACAGCTATTGTCAGTCTTTTCAGTATTCCTAGTTCCCTGTTATTTCAGTATCTGTTGTTTTGCGTCCAGTACACACCAGAGCTCTGATTTAGTGGGGGAGAGGTCGTGTGGCCTCAGTATTTTTGCATATCAGACGTGTTGGAATTTTTCCTAGGGATTTTGCGGGATTGCAGACAGTATCCTTTTCTGTCCTGTACTATCCAGACAGTTTGGGTCCCATCATTTGCTTACGCTATTTTCTGTCTGTGTTTGTGCCTCATCTTGTCTCACCGCAATATATGTTTGGGGGCTATCTATTCCTTTGGGGCTTTACTCCGGGGCAGTTTAGCTTTCCCCTTTCTCTCTTTAGGCTTAGTGAACTCTTTGGCTGTGTCGGGGTGTCTAGGGCACCGTAGGTACGTCCCACAGCTAATTCTAGTTGTGTTGTCAGTTTAGGGGTCTGCAATCCACTAAGTTACCAACCTCTCTGGTATCTGGTCGCCTAGTCTTTTTCCTATTATCCTCCTCGGTTACCGAATCATAACAGTAAATGCAACAAAAACACCACACTTAGCTTTCTGCTGCAAAGCTCCACACAGCAGGATAAAGTCACCAGATCAAGGTAATAGCTGAAGCACCACTGTACTCAACAAACTCCTTCTCCTGCTAGGTTGGTCTCCAGAAGGACCTTTATCACCAAATGTCAGCTGATGCATAAGGTGACTCTATAAAGGATGGTGGGAGTGGTCACCACCTACATCAGCTGACCCAGCAACACTGCAGTAATGCTATTACACCAGCAGGCCACCGGGGAAAAACAGACATTAACCCCGATGGCCTGAAAGAAAAAAGTTTTAATAAGAAAAGCCAGATCTTCCACATATCCAAAAATGGATTGTGACACTTATTGACTCAAGTATAAGCCGGGTATGCATTGTCCCCTCATTCCTGTCCTGATTTGTGTGGCTACCCCATCCCATCCTTCTTTACTTTGCTCGGCTCCCCCCAGTCCCATCTGTTATGTTTCGGTAGCTGAGGAGTGCAGGCAAAAAAGGCAATACACCAGAGCAGTTGGAATCTATGAGATTGCAGTACCCTGACTAATCACAACAACTAGAGGCAGCCGTGGAGCGTTCCTACGTTGGTCCTAGACGCCTCGTCACAGCCTGAGAAACTAACTACACCTAAAGATAGAAATAGGAAAGCTATCTGCCCCGGAGCAGAACCCCAAAGATAATAGAAAGCCCCCAAACATGTAATGGCGGTTAGACAAGAAGAAATACAGACACAGACAGAAAATAGTATGAGCAAACGTTGGGGCCCAAACTAACTAAATAGAAAAGGATAGGAAGCGTACTTACTGCAATCCCAGAAAACCCTGAAAAGCACCAATTCTACTAATTTCAAAAACACCTGAGATCACACGACCTCTACCACCTAAATTAGTTCTCTGGTGTAACAAAATCAAAACAGCAGCCACTGAAAAAACTGGAAAAAGCAAAGGTACAAACATCAGTGGCTGAACTAAACTGAGAGGGCAAAAGCCCCCGGAGGGGACCCAGAAGGCCCCCACAGAAGTGCAGGACAAAATGCAAAAATCAAGCACAAAAACAAAAAGAAGAAAATGTCTTATCTGTTAGCAGGAGATGCAGACACGACACAGCAGGCTACAAAGGAAACAGGAATCAAGGATTCAGACCAGAACAATTGATCACCGGCAACCCTGATGGGAAGGTGACTCCCTTATATAAGACCAGTCAGTAACACCTGATTCCCAATCCTCACAATCTTCACAATCTTCACTGGACAGACCAGCACCGCTTGTAACCACCAGAGGTAGCCTCTGCTCAGAACTCATCCCAAGCCCACTCACAACAGTACCCCCCCCTTGAGGAGGGGTCACCGAACCGTCATTTGAGCAACCAGGTCGGTCAGGATGAGTTCTATGGTACGCACGGATAAGTCTCCTAGCATGGATGTCCGAAGCAAACACCCAAGAATTGTCTTCCTGACCATAACCTCTCCACTTAACCAAATACTGGAGTTTCCGTCTAGAAAAACGAGAATCTAATATTTTCTCAACCACATACTCCAGATTGCCCTCAACCAAAACAGGGTCAGGAGGCACAGCAGCAGGAACCACTGGCTCAACAAACCTCTTCAACAAGGACTTGTGGAACACGTTATGGATCTTAAATGTCCCTGGAAGAAGCAAACGAAAAGAAACAGGATTAAGAATCTCTGTGATCTTATAAGGTCCAATGAACCTAGGCTTAAATTTAGGAGATGCTACTCTCATAGGAATATTTTTTGAGGACAACCAGACCAAGTCACCTACTTTAAACCGAGGACCATCAGTCCTATGCCGGTTAGCAAACCGCTGGGCCCTCTCCTGAGAGAGGGACAACCTCTCCACTACCTGGTCCCAAATCTGTTGCATACGCTCCACAACAGAGTCAACACCTGGACAGACAGAAGCCTCCGTCTGTCCTGAAGAAAATCCAGGGTGAAACCCAGAATTACAGAAAAACGGAGACATCAAAGTGGCAGAGCTAGCCCTATTATTAAGAGCAAACTCAGCCAAAGGCAAAAAAGAGACCCAGTCATCCTGATCAGCAGACACAAAGCATCTTAGATAAGTCTCCAATGTCTGGTTTGTTCTCTCAGTTTGACCATTGGTCTGAGGATGAAATTCCGAGGAGAAAGACAATTGAACACCCAGTTTAGAACAAAAAGTCCTCCAAAATCTGGAAACAAACTGGACTCCTCTGTCAGACACTATGTTCTCAGGAATGCCGTGTGAACGAACCACGTGCTGAAGGAACAACGGCACCAATTCAGAGGAGGAAGGCAACTTAGGTAATGGCACAAGATGTATCATCTTAGAAAACCTATCACAAATCACCCAGATGGCGGTCATTCTCTGAGAAACAGGAAGGTCGGAAATGAAATCCATAGAGATATGGGTCCATGGTCTCTTGGGCACAGGCAATGGCATCAACAAACCACTAGAGCGAGAGCAAGGCTTGGAGCGAGAGCAAGTCCCGCAGGACTGCACAAATTCCCTGACATCACGAGACAAGGTAGGCCACCAAAAGGACCGACTAACCAAGTCTCTGGTACCAAAAATTCCGGGATGCCCAGCCAACGCGGAACAATGAATCTCAGACATCACACTCTTTTTCCACTGGTCCGGGACAAACAATTTTCCAACAGGGCAGCGCTCGGGCCTATCCTCCTGACACCCCTCCAGAGCAAGTCTCAAATTAGGTGAGATGGCGGAAAGAACTACACCCTCTTTCAAAATAACAGAAGGATCAGATAACTCAGGAAAGTCCGCAAGGAAGCTCCTCGAGAGGGCATCCGCCTTAACATTCTTAGTGCCAGGAAGAAAGGAAACCACAAAATTAAAACGTGTGAAAAACAAGGCCCACCTGGCCTGTCTAGGATTGAGTCGCTTGGCAGATTCCAGATAAACCAGATTCTTATGGTCCGTAAGGACCACCACCTGATGTTTGGCTCCCTCCAGCCAATGTCTCCACTCTTCAAAAGTCCACTTCATGGCCATAACTCCCGATTACCCACGTCATAATTACGTTCAGTAGGAGAAAATTTTCGAGAGAAAAAGGCACAAGGGTTACTTTTAGAGGTCTCTGGATCTTTTTGGGACAAAACGGCACCTGCCCCAATTTCAGAGGCATCAACCTCCACCTGAAATGGCAGAGAAACATCAGGCTGCCGTAGAACAGGAGCAGAAGTGAATCTCTGCTTAAGTTCCTGAAATGCAGAGACTGCCTCAGGAGGCCAATTCACCACATCAGAACCCTTTTTGGTCAAATCAGTTAATGGTTTAACAATAACCGAGAAATTACCAATAAATTTACGATAAAAATTGGCAAAACCCAAAAATCTTTGAAGAGCCTTTAATGAAGTAGGTTGGACCCAATCACAGATGGCCTGAACCTTGACCGGGTCCATTTCAATAACAGATGGGGACAAAATGAATCCCAGAAATGAGATCCTCTGTACGCCAAAAAGACACTTTGATCCCTTCACATACAGAGCATTCTCTCTCAAAATCTGGAATACAGTTCGAACATGTTTCACATGAGAGTCCCAGTCATTAGAAAAAATCAAGATATCATCCAAATAAACAATCAGAAATGTATCCACAAAATCCCTGAAAATGTCATTCATGAAGGACTGGAAGACAGAAGGAGCATTAGTGAGCCCAAAGGGCATCACAAGGTACTCAAAATGCCCCTCCGGGGTATTGAATGCCGTCTTCCATTCATCCCCGTGCTTAATGCGAATAAGGTTATATGCCCCCCTGAGGTCAAGCTTGGTAAACCAAGTAGCGTTTTTCACCCTGGAAAACAGGTCAGAAATCAAGGGTAACGGGTATTGATATTTCACAGTAATATTGTTCAAAAGACGATAATCAATACACGGCCTTAATGAACCATCCTTTTTGGCCACAAAGAAAAAACCGGCACCTAAGGGTGAAGAGGATGGTCTGATATGACCCTTCTCCAATGACTCCTTGATATAAGACCGCATAGCGTCATGTTCAGGTACAGACAAGTTAAAAAGGCGACCTTTAGGGAATTTACTACCAGGCACTAATTCAATAGCGCAGTCATAGCTCCTATGGGGAGGCAAGGATGCAGATTTACTTTCGCTAAATACATCAGAAAAATCAATCAAAAAGTCAGGAACATCCTGAGCCTGGGGGAGGCAGAAAAAACAGGAGTGTTGGTATTAACACATTGGCAGCCCCAACTGGTTACAGACACAGATTTCCAATCCAAAACAGGATTATGAGACTGTAACCAAGGGAAACCCAGTACGATAATGTCATGCAGATTATACAGAACCAAAAATTTGCAGCACTCTTGATGATCAGGTTCAACCCTCATTATCACCTGAGTAGAGAACTGAGGTTTATTCTCAGCCAAAGGGGTAGAATCGATCCCCAGTAGGGAATAGACTTCTGTAGGGGTATCAAGGGAAACCCACAACGTTTAGCAAAATCATAATCCATCAGGTTAATAGCTGCTCCAGAATCAACGAAAGCCTGAGCAGAAAATGAGGACAGAGAACATATCAGAGTGACAGTTAATAAAAACTTAGTCTGAACACTACCCAAGACAACTGAGCGTGCAAAACGTCTTCCCCGCTTAGGGCAGACTGAAATAACATGAGAGGCATCACCACAGTAGAAACATAACCCATTGCGCTTTCGAAACTCATGACGCTGTGCCCCAGACACCACTCTATCACACTGCATGGATTCAGAAGCAGGTTCACAAGGCAACACTATTCCACACATACTTCTCCGCTCAGGCAAACGTCTGTCAATTTGAATCGCTAATGACATAGAATCATTGAGACCAGAGGGGACAGGGAATCCCACCATAACATCCTTTAGATTATCTGACAGACCCTTCCGAAAAAGGGCCGCCAAAGCGTCGTCATTCCACTTGGTCAGGACTGCCCACCTACGGAATCTCTGACAGTATAACTCAGCGTCATCAAGCCCCTGATTTAATGCCAACAAGGCTTTTTCAGCTTGATCAGTGACATTAGGCTCATCGTACAATAACCCCAAAGCCTGAAAAAATGCATCAACATCACTCAAAACAGGATCCCCAGGTGTCAGGGAAAAAGCCCAATCCTGAGGATCGCCGCGCAGGAGAGAGATGACAATTTGAACCTGCTGCGCTGCGTTCCCTGAGGACTTAGATTTTAAGGCAAAAAACAATTTACAATTATTTTTGAAATTCTGAAAGTTAGCTCGATCCCTTAAAAACAAATCTGGCATGGGAATCCTAGGTTCCACAACAGGCAACCTAGCAAGATATGCAGCAATACTCTGAACCTCAGTGGCAAGCTGATCCACACGGCCAGACAACTGTGCAAACTCCATTGAGAGAAAAAATCCTCCCCAGCACCCAGAGATACAGAGGGAAAAAAAAAAAAAAAAAAAAAAATGCAACAAACAGAAAAATATCTCTGACAACTCTGACAACCGTTTTTTCTTTCACAAATTTTTTCCCTTCTGTGAGTACCATACAATTTTAAATTTTAGGCCGGTGATACTGTTATGTTTCGGTAGCTGAGGAGTGCAGGCAAAAAAGGCAATACACCAGAGCAGTTGGAATCTATGAGATTGCAGTACCCTGACTAATCACAACAACTAGAGGCAGCCGTGGAGCGTTCCTACGTTGGTCCTAGACGCCTCGTCACAGCCTGAGAAACTAACTACACCTAAAGATAGAAATAGGAAAGCTATCTGCCCCGGAGCAGAACCCCAAAGATAATAGAAAGCCCCCAAACATGTAATGGCGGTTAGACAAGAAGAAATACAGACACAGACAGAAAATAGTATGAGCAAACGTTGGGGCCCAAACTAACTAAATAGAAAAGGATAGGAAGGGTACTTACTGCAATCCCAGAAAACCCTGAAAAGCACCAACTCTACTAATTTCAAAAACACCTGAGATCACACGACCTCTACCACCTAAATTAGTTCTCTGGTGTAACAAAATCAAAACAGCAGCCACTGAAAAAACTGGAAAAAGCAAAGGTACAAACATCAGTGGCTGAACTAAACTGAGAGGGCAAAAGCCCCGGAGGGGACCCAGAAGGCCCCCACAGAAGTGCAGGACAAAATGCAAAAATCAAGCACAAAAACAAAAAGAAGAAAATGTCTTATCTGTTAGCAGGAGATGCAGACACGACACAGCAGGCTACAAAGGAAACAGGAATCAAGGATTCAGACCAGAACAATTGATCACCGGCAACCCTGATGGGAAGGTGACTCCCTTATATAAGACCAGTCAGTAACACCTGATTCCCAATCCTCACAATCTTCACAATCTTCACTGGACAGACCAGCACCGCTTGTAACCACCAGAGGTAGCCTCTGCTCAGAACTCATCCCAAGCCCACTCACAACACCCATCCTTCTATGTATGGCTTGGCTCCCTGTCCTCCTCCGTCCTCCTCCGTGCTCCCCCTTCCTCCTCCATGCTCCTCCATGCTCCCCCGTGCTCCCCTGTGCTCCGTGCTTCCCGTCTTCTGTGCTCCCCCATCCTCCTTTGGGCTCCCCCGTCCTCCTCCATGCTCCTCCGTCCTCCTCCGTGCTACCCTGTCCTCCTCCATGCTTACCCGTCCTCCTCTGTGCTCCCCTGTCCTCCCCTGTCATACTCACCCTCCTCGTGCCATCGCTTCACATCCCTGGGTCTCCATTGTTCCGGCTTCTTGCAGCTCTCCTGTGCTGAGCGGTCACGTAGTACCACTCATTAAGGTAATGAATATGCATTCCACGTCTATGGGAGTGGAGACATGTGCATATTCATTACCTTAATGAGCGGTACCATGTGATCGCTCAGCACAGGAGAGCTGCAGGAAGCTGGGACAATGGAGACGCAAGGACGTGCAGCGATGGCACGGGAGGGTGAGTATGGTGTCACAGCCGCTGGCTCCTGCCTCTTCCCCTCTCCCACTGGCTTTCTGCACAATGACTCGTGTATAAGCTGAGGGGGGCATTTTCAGCACAAAAAAATGTGCTGAAAATCTCGAGTATATACGGTATGTGCTTTAATGACTGCATTCTAAAACTAACAGGTTTTATTACCCAGCATGCTTTGTTCTCTCCCACAATGTGACAACAATATCTTAGCATCATCTTTTTACTGTAACGGGCAGAACAATAGTTTCCAATTTTCCATTTTTTATTTATTGAGCTAAATGAGGGTTTGATTTTTGTGTAACCAGCTGTAGAATTTGACACTATTTTGGGAAATGTACAACTTTTTTATCACTTTTTATTTAATTTTTTGTGACGATGGATGAGCAAAAGTAGGAGTTTATTTTTCTAAAAATGTTTACATCCGTCACCATGTGGTACAAATAATTACATGGTGGTGTAATACATGTCATTGTTCACATGGTGATAACAAATACATTACATTTTTAAGCCAGGTGTATATTTTTCCGGTTTCAAAAGGATAGGGAAGGGATTAAAAAATGTTAGAAAATTACACCTCAAAATTATAGATTTCTCCCCAGCAATCACCTTCTGTACTCAACTCATCATTCAGTCCTCAGAATTAATATCTGCTCTTCTATCACAGCAGATCTTCTTCACAGGTTCGGCTCATACTGACTAAGCCTCACATGAGTGCTAAACACCAGACAAAACCTCTAACGAAGACTGAAGACTTTCTGTTTATTGACACCTGAGAGGGAAGAGAGGTGCACATAAAAGGTGAGGGATGTGTGACGCACCGCCCGGCGCCTGGAAACCCGATGTGTACCTTGGTTACCAGCGGATCGCTGGTCTCCCACCTGTCACACGAAGCGATGCTTGCCTGCCAGCGGGAGACCAGCGATCAAAAAAATGTCCAAGACATTCAGCGACGATCAGCGATACCCAGCAGGGGGGCTGATCGTCGCTGAATGTCACACACAGCGATATCACTGGGGAGATCGCTGCTGCGTCACAAAACTAGTGACTCAGCAGCGATCTCGCTAGTGACTCAGCAGCGAACTCGCTAGTGACTCAGCAGCGAACTCGCTAGCGAGATCGCTGTGTGTGATGGGGCTTTAATTCTATGTTTTGAAAAAAAGCTTTGAAGATTTTATTTAGTTGCCAACACTTCGAATTTTTCTTCATATTTACCATCTTGTGAACGGCCCTGATATTGAATAACACAGTGAGGCTTAAATCTTTTTTTCTCATTATCTGAATGTACTTCTATATGCTCTGTGTTTTTGAAAACCCCAATGAGCATAATAAGGGCACATCTGATTTGCATTGAATAAGTTTGCTGCAAATCTGCTTTCCTGGAGAACTTGAAGTGATTCTGCAAATATGACTTTTTTACAGATACGTTTATCCTTATATATGGCTCATAGAACGCAAACGCCGTAAAGCAATGGTTAGTAAATGGCCGCAAATAGGGCCGTACTCAAGGGGTTAAAGTTTCACCTCTATACAAAGCACACCATGGCCCCAATGCATAAAACTTGTTTTGCCAGAAACTACTTGAAATGTAAAATTTTGCCTTGTTTATTCCAGTCCCATCATTTATTTGAAAAGTGGGTGGAGCTTCACCAAAAAGAGGCATGGCTGAAGAAGATTGGCAAATACACCATAATCTATGACTCAAAATTGGTGACTGGAGTACCTTTCTTAAGGCGCATGTCTCTTAATGAATTTGGTGTATCTTAATCTTGCTCACGGTTCATCAAGATATGC
Organism: Oophaga sylvatica; assembly: GCA_033576555.1. Lineage (NCBI taxonomy): Eukaryota > Metazoa > Chordata > Amphibia > Anura > Dendrobatidae > Oophaga > Oophaga sylvatica. Next base: position 332,506,722 of record JARQOD010000001.1, on the reverse strand, counting down.
CAGTCTCAGTGAATCAGGGCCTTTTTGTACATATGCTGGCAACTGCAGATAAGGCCACATTCACACTTCCTTATGATTGTTACCTTCCGAAAAAAATGGACCAATTTATTTCTCAAGAGTTATCCTACTTGTATCCGTTTTTTTTTCTTCCATGTTTTTTCACTGAAGTGGTGATTCTAAGCCAATAAAATACCTTTGGAAGGTTACATGTGTTAGGCCGGAGTCACACTGGCGACAAAATCGGACGACTGCAATGCGATGAAATATCGCATTGCAGTCGGACCTATGTTAATCTATGGAGCAGCTCCCAGTATCAGATTTTTTGTGGTCCGTTTAAACGTCCGTGTACAATCGCAGCATGCTGCGATTGTCACCGATTGTCGGTCGACAATCGCCAATGCAAGTCTATGGGAGCGATGAAAATCGGATTACAAACGGTCCACACTGTGTGACTTGCGATGAAATCGCATCGGTGTCCTTTAGAAAAGCCGGCAATTCATCCCCGGCTATACTGTAAAATCACACTGACAGCTTTAATAAAGACTAGAAAGAATAGATATATACACATAGAACACATATATATATATATATATATACATGTCATTGTGACATGTACATATACATATATTTATAGTTCCTAGACTTCTACATACTGTAATAGCCGCTAATTCAATTGCCGGCTTTTGTGAAATCACAGAATCCGACATGAAATGATACATTGTTTCCACACATTTAACCATGTAATTTCATGTATTTTTATATATGTTTGAAAGATACAATTACATGAGTGTATTTGTACAAAATTTCAGACATGTAGGGGTTAATTAAAGGTGTAATTTCGTTGAAAAAAAATGCGTGGGCTCCCGCTGTATTTTCTCCACCAGACAGACAAAGCAAAGCGAGTGGGGGCAGATAATAATAGCCTAGGGAGGGTACATTTTTTTTGTGCCCCCCCTGGCTACTAACATCTGCCCCCAGACACCCCAGAAAGGGCAAATCTATAATTAGATTCGCCCTTTCTGGCACTTTGCCCGTCTATTCCCATTGCCCTGTAGCGGTGGCAAATGGGTTAATCTCACCTTACTGTCACCTTAGTATTGAAAGGTGACCTTAAGGCAGGTTAATAATTGATAGCTGTCAATTAGACAACTATCAATTATTAATCCTATTGAAGTAAATAAAAAAACACACACACTTTAAGAATAAATAATTTTAATGAAATAAAAACACATTTTTTTGACCATATTTTATTTTACACTTAATCCGTGCGAAGCCATTGATCTCCTAAAATAAAGAAAAAAAAATAAAACAACATTATTCTTACCTATTCCGCCGATCTGTCACGTCCCACGCTGTAATCCTTCACAAAGGGTTAACTAGCTTTGAGCCAAGCAGTGCAAGTAATCCTGCATGCTCAGCTCAAAGCTCATGAATGAATAAGTTCCTCTCCTGGCGACAGGAGAGGATGTGTTTCATGAATGAAGCTTAATTGATTGTGTCCACTTTCCCTTTAGGTCAGGTCACTACAGTTAAATTGGCAATAAATCAATTAAGCTCCATTCATTAATCTATTCCTCTACTTTCGCTGGGAGAGGAACTTATTCATTCAGGGGAATACAGGTCTGAGACAGCATTATTAGCTCTCTGCGACCTGTAACCTGTTAACCCTTTCTGATGGATTACACCGTGGGACCTGACTGTACATCGGATTGGTAAGTATAATTTTGCTTTTTTATTTTATTTTTATTACAGGAAATGGTTTTAGCAGGAAAATAAAATATGGTCAAAAACTGTGTGATTATTTAATTAAACTTATTTTTTATTAAACTGTGTGTGTTTGATTTTTCTTTCATACAATAGGATTAATAATTGATAGTTGTCTAATTGACAGCTATCAATTATTAACCTGCCTTAAGGTCACCTTTCAATACTAAGGTGACAGTAAGGTGAGATTAACCCATTCGCCACCGCTACAGGGCAATGGGAATAGACGGGCAAAGTGCCAGAAAGGGCGAATCTAATTATAGATTTGCCCTTTCTGGGGTGTCTGGGGCAGATGTTAGTAGCCAGGGGGGGCACAAAAAAAATGTACCCTCCCTAGGCTATTATTATCTGCCCCCACTCGCTTTGCTTTGTCTGTCTGGTGGAGAAAATACAGCGGGAGCCCACGCATTTTTTTTCAACGAATTTACACCTTTAATTAACCCCTACATGTCTGAAATTTAGCACACATATACTCATGTAATTGTATGTTTCAAACATATATAAAAATACATGAAATTACATGGTTAAATGTGTGGAAACAATGTATCATTTAATGTCGGCTTCTGTGATTTCACTGAAGCCGGCAATTGAATTAGCGGCTATTACAGTATGTAGAAGTGTAAGAATTATAAATATATGTATATATATATATGTCACAATGACATATATATATATATATATATGTGTTCTATGTGTATATATCTATTCTTTCTTTTGGCATTTAAATACTATTCTTTTGGATCCATTATATGTCAGTTTTGCAAGCCTGCGAGAAAATCTCGCAAGTCGGATGAAAATCGGATGTTACAAGGTACACACACATGCGATTAAATCGCATCTTTGAAGGAAAATCGGATGCCAGAAGGATGTGTGATGTTTTTATTTTGATCCGATTGTCGACCGTCTAAAATGGACCGATTTTTTGTGGTTGTGTGTGACTCCGGCCTTATAGTGTTGTTAGTTTCCGTTTTTGGCATCAAATTCATCAAAGCGGCATATGCCATTCATGAATTAGGCGCAAAGTCAAACAGTTTCCTGTCTTGAATTACTTTTTGCACAAATTGCACCAAAATGCTGGCATACTTAGAAATACACCAGGCGAGGGCTGGAGTGAAATTGTGGAAAATTTTGGAACTTTTTAAAAGTCACAATTGATGAATCAGTTGAATAAATATGGAATCGCTAAACTCCGCTCACAAAGTGGAAAAAAAACATAACAGGCGAGCACGTATAAAATAGACTTCGGGTATATTTCCACGGATTAGCTGTGGACTGAACGCTGCGTAGAGCCACAGAGTTTAATCCGCAGCGCCCAGATGTTAAAGCATAGTGGAGGGGATTTGAAGAAATCTCACCTCCACTATGCGTACTAAAATGCGCGAAAACGCTCCATCTCCGCAAGATAAATAACCCAGTCTATGGATATGATGCTGTGATTCCGCATGTGTTCAATGAACCCTTGCGGAATCATCGCGCGTAGAAAGGGTGGCGGCACGGGCTTTCTGCTGCGTCCAAAGCACCGGCAATCTGGACCATGGAAACATACCCTTAAGGGTATGTTTCCACGTGGCATATTCCTTCAGTATTTGCTGTGGATTGGACACTGCATACAGCCGCAGCGTTCAATCCGCAGCGTCCAGATGTTACAGCATAGTGGAGGGGATTTTATGAAATCCCATCTTCACTATGCATTCAAACATGCAGGTGGCACACCCACGTATATGCACATGCGGCACGTGTTTCTAGACCGCAGCATGTCTATTTATCTTGCAGAGACGCTCAGTCTCCCCAAGATAAATGATACAGTCTATGTATAGGATGCGGTGATTCCGCATGTGTTCAATGAGCACATGCGGAATCACCGCACGTACAAAAGGGAGCAGCGCTTTGGGCGGAGCCGGGTATCCACTGTGTCCAAAGCGCTGGAATCCGGCACGTGGAAACATACCCTTAGAAAGGTGCAAAAAGAACAATGAATTAGGTAAAAACAAAAAAAAGGCACAAAACACATAATACTAAATGAAAAAAAGGAGCAAAGACAATGATTAATTGGGGCCTATGCGTCCGTGTGCTGTCTGAGAAAAAAAATCACACATCCCTTGGACATTTCACATGAATGTGTGTATGCAGCCTAAGGGTATGTGCACCTGATGTCTTTTTCAGGCAGATTCTACCTTGGAAACCACATGAAAAACCGAACAGAAAAATGTACGAAAAAATAAAAATATGCTTTTTTGTGTAAAAATTACTTGAATTCATATGTTCAGTCTTCAGTCTTTTGAACGTCTTTTAACCGCTTCAGGTTTCTTAAAACGACAAGCGGTTAATTGAAGTGATTTGATCATTATTCTGGCATTTTCCACTTGGAAGATGCTCTGTACTTTACAATATAAGTCAATGGAAAAACTCAAAAGATGCCTGGAAGACATTTGGATGGTTTTGAGCCTTTTGCAATCGATACAGCTTAAAAAAAAACCCTCACAGGTTTCTTCATTATTCAATAAAGGGAACATAAATTAGCAGAAAACGACAATAAAAAAGACGTCAAAATAGCCATGAGAAAATCATCAAAAAAATTACTGGCAACCAAAACCATTAGAAAAATGGAGACCCTCATTCACCTGGGTATGGGAACAAGGATGCTCCAATGGATCCTGTCTCTCTATTCAGTCCCTTCCGCCAGGGTCAGGGTGAACGATGTACTTTCAGATCCGTTCTATATTATAATGGTACACAACAGCGATGCCCTCTGTCCCCCCTCATTTTCATCCTCACCCTTGAACCCTTCCTTACCTTAGACATGTTAGAGCCAACCCCAACATCTCGGGTATTAATGTACTTCAAAACACGTATAAAGTAGCTACCTACGCTGACAAACTTCTTTTCTTTGTTACCTCATCTAAGATTTCCCTGCCTAACATTATGAATGAATTCAGAATATATGCCCAATTGTCTAATTTCAAAATTAATTTTTCAAAATCCGAGGCGCTCAACATTAATTCTTCCCCGGAACTTGTGAGATCTTTACAGGAGTCCTTCAGTTTCAAATGGGCTACCCGACACCTGAAATATTTAGGAGTTAGACTATCTGCAGACATCAATTCTCTATATCGTTGGAACTTCCCTGGCCTTTTAACATCCATTCAACAGATTGTGATAGGTGGTCCAAGATATCTTTTACCTGGTTTGGCAGATGCCAAATTTTTAAGATGAACATATTACCAAGGGTCCTATATTTTCTACAGACTCTCCCCATCAATATCTGTGTAGCCCTGGTGTGAAGGCACACACAGTACCCTGGAGGATGTGCGGAGAGGTAACAGTTTAATGCTCAATAAACATTCACTCCATTACACACTTAGACACACCCATAGTTTATAAAAGCTAGTGAGATGCATTCAGTCAGTCAGTCAGTCAGTCAGTCATTGACAGAGGAGTCGGTCATTGACAGAGGAGTCAGTCATTGACAGAGGAGTCAGTCTGTGCAGGAAGAGAGAGGAGTTAGCAGCAGGACCTTCAGTCGCCTGTCCCAAGGACAGTAGAGTTCAGTCGACGTGCTCCTGAACTAGAAGAATACTGAGCACCTGTTAGCAAGCTCCAAGGAAGAAGCAAGAAAGGAATTGGCTTGTATTTTACCCTAGGAAGTGTGGAGTGCTTATGCTACAAGCGCGAACAGGGCGAAGGGCGCAGTGGAAGAAGTTATAGCCGTGCCTTAAGGATTGGACTATCCTGCACATTGTTCACCGGTCACTGGGGACCGAAGTGTCACTACAGCTTCAGGCGTAGTGGTAGAAAAACCAGAGGCTTACTGGACTTTAGGTCGCAGAAAGCAGCCCTTGGAGTGTCGGTACGTAACTGGGGTCAGGGAGAGTGGGAACCTTGAGTCGATGCAGGACAACAGTAGGAACTCAGCTCTCTCACATTAAAGGAAGGCTCCGACCACAAAACTGACCGGGCAGTACAGCTTTGAAGAAGCTGGAGTATTCGGAGTGAACTTAGCTTTATGCTGGTTGGACTCATCATTTTGGAAAGTTAGGAGGCCCCTAACCTGTTCAGCTGTTACCTCGAAACACATCCTCCACCCGACCAGCCTCCCTGGGACCTGCCTTATCATCTGACAAGTAAAAGGTATGGAAAGACGCTGGATGGTGTGAGACTGATTTATTTATCTGCACCCGACATCATTAATTCCATAGACTTTGAGGGACCAGTCCCACCTGTGGGGGACCCGTCATCTGGCTGCCACAACATCCCCTCAGAGAATTACTGCAGCGCTGGTCTTAGTGATCAGACAACTACAGGTGGCGTCACGAACCGTTATATACCAAATCCCCTGTAAATATTCCCCCCCAACATACGCCTGACCGCCAGGGCCACAGACCGAGCCACCGCTACCTGTGACAACCCCATAGACTTCCATGGGCTCGGCTCTGAGTACCCCATTGCTCTGGTAACCCACAATTGTGGTGCGGGTCACAACAAAAACTTGGCGTCACGAACAGGATGCGAAACTCGCAAAATTGCGAGCCTGTGGAGGTGTTTTTGTGAAAAAGGACTGTTTGCTATTTTTGGCGCTAAAATCCGCCATTTTGCCGCCAAATTCGCGCCCTCAGGCGCTGGAGAAGAAGGTGGGCGTGGATTCGTGGGCGTGTGCCCCCCTGTGGCGCGAAGAGAATGCCTGCCCTCTCAAAGTGCTATTACAATATGCGATCCTGCCCTACAGCAAAGGAGGTCCGCCTCCTCTTCACCTTCCCTGCGAGGAGGAGGAGACGCAAACCCCGCCTCCACGGAAGAGACCGGACGGCTCTGGTAGAAGAAGAGGGAGCGTTCTGGAACATGATGGAGGCAGGATGTGTGCAGCCGAGCAGGGAAGCGGTGGAAGGCAGGCCCCGTTCCCAGCCAAGCTGCCACTAGAACCGGAGCCATCAGTGGTCCGGCACCTGCAGCAAGCCTTGCTGGAGATTGGAGAGGAAAATGCAAGGTTGAAGAAAATGGTCTTGCAACAACCTGGCATGGAGGAGATCGAGAGACGCCGGCGTAACCAGATGCAGCGGCGGCTGTGGGACGCGGTGTTCTCTCCCTCGACGACCCACCACGATTTGATTTACCAAAACTTCTGCTGCCTAAGGCTAAGGAGCAACCGGAGGCTACCCCCAAAAGGACCGACCCTGAACCTACCGATGGAGCGGTGGAAGCGAAGGAGGTTGAGGAGGTACCGCCAGTTCCGGAACGCCCGCCCGGCCAGGAGGCCGCAGCAGATGATCGATCCCCGGTAGGGACACCGGAGGGGTCCTGTCCATCATTACCAGACGTCGACTGGGATGAGATGGCGCGCCTGGATGACGTCGCCTACGCCGCCCAGTGGGAACGTGAGTGGCAGCGTCGCGAAGAGGAACAGCGACGCCGGCAGGAGGAAGAGCGGGAAGCGCAGCGGAACCGGCAGCGGCAGTACGAGCAGCTGATTGCGGATAAGGAAAGTGTCCGCAGGGAAAAAGGTACTCTAAGGGAACCGCGGCGGCAGGGGTGTGTGACAGAGTTCCAGCTCCGGAAGGGCTGGGGCTTCATTAGAGAACCGGGCCTCTACCCAGGGGTCTTTGTCAGTCGCAGGGACGTAGAATCCCACCTGCCCATCGGCCATCCCGGGAGGGACCTAATCAATGGGGACATAGTCACTTACCCCCGGCACTGGGGTATGAAGGGATGGTATGCCCTTAATGTCACAATCGTCCGTGACCCCGTCCCTGACGCAGGTAACGTCACCATTGCCAGCGCATCCCAGTCTCAATCTACCGCTGCATCAGGCCGTGCCCCGGCATCGCCCCAGGAGAGAATATCACAGTTGGAAGCGCCCCCTGCATACTCTACTCTGCCAGTATCTCGCGCCAAATCGCAAACCGCGACCCCGTTTAAGTCGCAAGTTATACCGCCGGACGTGGCGGCACCAGCAGAGATGCCATCAGTATCTTGTAATGACGACATACCCGTTGCGCCCCCAGTGGTTCGCACAAGGACTGTGGCGACACAAACGTTGATAGCAAGTCACGACTTGTTCGTTATGAGATCTCAGGATCATCGCGTCGTTCCAGCACCCGGTGTGGAAGACGTCACTGAAGTTAGTAAATAATAAAAACTGGTAGGACCCAGAAAGGGTTTGCCATATTCAATATGTATATAAGTTTGTAAAAGTGAAAATAGTTTGCACCGTTGATATGAGTATGTAATGTTTACATATTTTGCCAAAAAAATAGAATACCCGGCTGGGTAAGCAGATAAAGAGAGTTTTTGCACTTTGTGGTATTTATGTGATAAGTGGTCGCATATTTGCACCAAGTTTATAGGGAATACTCTAGTTGAGTAAATAGAATCTGATATAATGTGAATTATTTGAAAATGTGTCTTATAATGGACTGCGTGGCTGAGGACTGAGCCAGCCCAAAAACTGTATCCTGTACATAGTTGCGCTTCGGTGCATTATAATGGTTTTACACGAAGCCACTATTACACAATTACCTCTGAACATAAAACCCGTATGGTGTGGCACTGAGCGAGGTCTGCAGCCAGATGTCCTGCAGCCCACCCAGGACCCACGTTGAAGGTTTGGTGCGGGTCCTTCACAAGAATACTGTGTATATATTGAATGCCTTGATGCTTTAATACTTTTTGTATTTTCCTACTGTACATAATGCAACGTTTAAGAAATTATTACCTCCCGGATGGGAAGAGTTTAATGTTTATTGTTAATACAAAACAAAATGTCTTCTTGTATTTCACAGCCCGGGAGTGCTGTATTTTACCATGGGGGAATGTGTAGCCCTGGTGTGAAGGCACACACAGTACCCTGGAGGATGTGCGGAGAGGTAACAGTTTAATGCTCAATAAACATTCACTCCATTACACACTTAGACACACCCATAGTTTATAAAAGCTAGTGAGATGCATTCAGTCAGTCAGTCAGTCAGTCATTGACAGAGGAGTCGGTCATTGACAGAGGAGTCAGTCATTGACAGAGGAGTCAGTCTGTGCAGGAAGAGAGAGGGGGTAGCAGCAGGACCTTCAGTCGCCTGTCCCAAGGACAGTAGAGTTCAGTCGACGTGCTCCTGAACTAGAAGAATACTGAGCACCTGTTAGCAAGCTCCAAGGAAGAAGCAAGAAAGGAATTGGCTTGTATTTTACCCTAGGAAGTGTGGAGTGCTTATGCTACAAGCGCGAACAGGGCGAAGGGCGCAGTGGAAGAAGTTATAGCCGTGCCTTAAGGATTGGACTATCCTGCACATTGTTCACCGGTCACTGGGGACCGAAGTGTCACTACAGCTTCAGGCGTAGTGGTAGAAAAACCAGAGGCTTACTGGACTTTAGGTCGCAGAAAGCAGCCCTTGGAGTGTCGGTACGTAACTGGGGTCAGGGAGAGTGGGAACCTTGAGTCGATGCAGGACAACAGTAGGAACTCAGCTCTCTCACATTAAAGGAAGGCTCCGACCACAAAACTGACCGGGCAGTACAGCTTTGAAGAAGCTGGAGTATTCGGAGTGAACTTAGCTTTATGCTGGTTGGACTCATCATTTTGGAAAGTTAGGAGGCCCCTAACCTGTTCAGCTGTTACCTCGAAACACATCCTCCACCCGACCAGCCTCCCTGGGACCTGCCTTATCATCTGACAAGTAAAAGGTATGGAAAGACGCTGGATGGTGTGAGACTGATTTATTTATCTGCACCCGACATCATTAATTCCATAGACTTTGAGGGACCAGTCCCACCTGTGGGGGACCCGTCATCTGGCTGCCACAACATCCCCTCAGAGAATTACTGCAGCGCTGGTCTTAGTGATCAGACAACTACAGGTGGCGTCACGAACCGTTATATACCAAATCCCCTGTAAATATTCCCCCCCAACATACGCCTGACCGCCAGGGCCACAGACCGAGCCACCGCTACCTGTGACAACCCCATAGACCTCCATGGGCTCGGCTCTGAGTACCCCATTGCTCTGGTAACCCACAATTGTGGTGCGGGTCACAACATATCCCTGCTAACTTTTTTAGAAAATTAGGGTCTATTCAGGTCTCGTTTATATGGGGAAGAAAACCTGCTAGACTAAAGAGGGAGGTTCTCTGCAGACCCAAGAGGTTGGGGGGAGTGGGGCTTCCGGACTTAAAAATGTATCATTTTGCAGGTCACCTAGCAAGAATGATAGACTGGTGCAGAAACAGATACAATAAGGCCTGGGTTCAAATAGAACAAAGTTTTTGCCCGACCCCATTGAAGACCCTTCCATGACTTTTACTTTCAGCCCCAGGACAAATCAAATCCCATCCGACAATTGGACCCATGATAAAATACTGCAATACAGCACTGGTCCGTCTACATTTACTCCCAGAGGCTTCTCCGCTTACTCCGGTGTTGAGTCATCCTAAATTTGTCCCTAGCCGTTTGGACCCCATTTTTCGTCTGTGGATGGACTCAGGGATGGACAAAGTAGAAAACTGGGGTGAGTGAGCCTCCTGGCCTTCTCTGAATGACCTTACCGCCAAAACGGATCCAATACCCCTGGGCAGTTGGAGGTGTTTGCAACTCATCCACTTTTTCAGCAGCCTTCCCCCTAAAAGTTCATTTAGATGACCCAAAACCCAATTTGAGCTTTTATGTAATAGCCTGGGCCCAATCAGACACACCTTAGCTAAAACCTACTCTATGTTGATGGACCCCCGAAGCCGGTCGCCCCCTTCTTTCCTTGGGCAGTGGGAGAGAGATTTAAATATTACTTTTACGGAAGATCAGAGAACTCAAATGTTTTCCCTTGTACACTGTGCGTCGATTATCTCTAGGTTCCAGGAGGCTGGCTATAAGATTCTGTCCAGGTGGTACAGAGTGCCCTTGAGGCTGCACACCTTATTTCTGCAGACTGACCCCAACTGCTGGAGGTGTGGAAGAGCAGAGGGCACAATTTTTCATATTTTCTGGCAATGTGATGTATTGCAATCATTTTGGACAAGGGTGTGGGAAATTATTTGTCGGGTTACGGGCTGTTCCGAAAAATTGACTCCGGCTCTGATACTACTCCAGCATAATGAAATCCCTCTCCGGATCTATAAATCTTCTCTATTGAAATTTTTGATAATGGCAGCGAGGGCTTGCATCCCGGAGAGATGGAAGAGTCCCACTCCTCCCACCATATCTTAGTGGATTGCAAAATTCAATGAAATTATGTATATGGAGGACCTCACCTCATCCATATACGACTCATATCCAAAGTTTTGGGCTACTTGGCTTGGATGGACTTTCGAAGTTCTAGTGAGTATTGTGATCTAATGCTTCAGTCAAACCCCTCCTCTGTAGTTAACTGAAACTATAGGCTGAGTGGTGGGCTTGGCCTGGTGGGCACTCCTTCCCTTACCCCCTCGTTTTTTCCCTTTAATTTTTTTTTCTCCTCTCTCTCTTCTCTTTGTTATACTGTTTGTTAAAAGTTAAAAAATGGAAGACCCTTCGGGTCGGGTCATTGACCGTTACTTCCGGGTCTCCAGATAATAATGACTCGTGGACGATCGCCTTGGTTGGGAGTTAAGTTGTACTGTTTGTATTCGTCTACTTGTCTGATTCCAATTATTATGTTAACCTGGATTTCGTTATGAGTCTTTAAATAAAGAATTATAAAAAAAAAAACATTAGAAAAATGCTCAGAAAGCAACCCGAAAAACGAAACAAAAGTCGCTTCAGTAAGAAGAATGCCAGAGTTTCCTGATGCATCTTCTACTTAAAAAGCTCAGTTCATCTGAGTTTAAGGCCACGTTCACATGTTCAGTCTTTGGTCAGTATTGTACATCAGTATTTGTAAGCCAAAACCAGGAATGGGTGTAAAATGCAGAAGTGACGTGTTTCTATTATACTTTTCCCCTTATTCCTGGTTTTGGCTTACAAATACTGATATAAGACACTGACCAAATACTGAACGTCTGAAAGTGGCCAAAATAATGTGTGCACATACCATAAGGGTACTTTCACCGTGAATTTTTTTCCCCAGGAGTTTTTGGAGCAGAAACTTTACAATTGTTTAACCAAAACTTGAGTTTTTTTAACTCCTCATGGTTTTGGAAAGTTTTGCTCTAAAAACACCTGGAAAAAGTTTAGTGTGAACATACTATCAGGGCTCGTTCACACAGAGGTATTTTTGGTCTGAATGCTGCCCCTGAAAAATCAAACAGTACACGAATCAATATTCTTCAATAGGATAGTTCTGATAAGCAATTTTTTTCACTGATCGAATCTACATGAAAAAAAAAATCACCGAATGCACTGGGTTCTTGCGTGAATGAGAGTCACCCATTAACGTCTATTGGTGTGAAAAAAAAACCTCTGTCATATGGAGCCGTAAGTATAGCATCCGTTTTTTACGGATACATTACAGCTCTGTAATATAGGAAACTGTATATGGTCTTGTAAAAGACAGTGCATACGGACTACACTCGGATGACAAGTGAGAAAAAAATCATCCCACTTTTCTAGATGAAACTCAAAACGATTTTTTATACACTTATGTGAAGCCATCCTTAGACCACGTTCACACGTTCAGTATCTGGTCAGTCTTTTACCTTAGTATTTTTAAGCCAAAACCAGGAGTGGAACAGTCAGAGGAAAAGTATAATAGAATCACGTCACCTCTTCTGTGTTTATCACCCACTCCTGGTTTGGCTTACACATACTGAGGTAAAATACTGATAGTGTGAACGTGGCCTTAGTGTCTCTGCACCGACTAGGGGAAATCAATGATTTTGTGTTTCTTTAGCCACTTCTTGAGATGTGATGTAATATTAGGTCACATTTCGATAATTGGTGTATAGGATGGACTCAGGAGCTGAGCCTGCACCATACCCATGAAATGCTGGCTGTGATAATCAAAGTGGATATTTTGCTGTAAGGCCGGCGTCACACTAGCGAGTTTGATGCGAGTTAGTCGCATGACTTACTCGTATCAACACCCGGCACGGCCGCCCGCTCTCGGACCAGAGTGCGCGGCTGCATGTATTTCTATGGTCCGAGAGCGGGCGGCCGTGCCGGGTGTTGATACGAGTAAGTCGTGCGACTAACTAGCATCAAACTCGCTAGTGTGACGCCGGCCTAACAGTAGCGACAGCAGCTTGTTCCTATTGCTGCTGTTTAACCATTTAAATGCTGCTGTCAATCACTGATAGTGGCATTTAAATATCATGATAGCCTTGCGTTGTGCAAGTGGACAGCTCCCGTTGTACCCTGCGATGCAATTGCTCCGAGACGATGGGTTTCATAGCAGTAATGGGCCTGCTGAAGGCCCCCATGGCAACCATCTTTGTCCTCTTGTGGACCGCATCTTTGGCTGGCCTTCATAAGATTATGTAATTTTGTCTATATACTGCCATATTGAGGATTAAAGGCTCATGCAGACCTCTGTGGATCTCTGTCAGGTTCACGGACTGCTAATGCTTTGACTGGCCGTAATTCTCACGATTGGAGCGTGACAGTGTAATGTATTTCTATGAGGCTGTCATGCTCGGGCCAGGAGACCTGTGGCCAGTCCGTGAATTGACGTTCAGGGTCAGACAGATTAGCACAGATATCTGCAAGAGCCCTTCGAGAAATAAAAAAATAAAGTAAAATAAAAAAAAGTATTTTAAAAATATGAAAAGTAAAATAGTGAAAAATTTGAATCACCTCCTTTTTTCCTTGTTGTTAATAAATAAATAAAAAAGAGTATTTGTTATTGCTATAACCAATCCATCATAATATATAATTTTTGACTTGAATGGCAATAAAAAGAAATCAGAACATCATATCTACCCCAATATGTTATCCATGAAAACATTAGCTTGCTTTGCAAAATTACCCCTCACATAGTTACAGTGACAGAAAAATAAAAAAGTTATGGGTCTCAGAAAATGGCGACACAAGCAAAAAATTTTATTTTACAATTTTTCCTATTTTTTTTCACCACTTACATTAAGAGCAAACAAACCATACACGTTTGGTATCATTGTAATTGTACTGACGTGGAAAATCATGTTGACAGCTTATTTTTGCAATGAACGCTGTAAAATCAAAACCAAAAAACAATGACAGAATTGTGTTTTGTGTTACCCCATATAATTTTTTCCCATTTTCTGGTATGTTGTGCAGTGAATGGTGGCATTAAAAACTGCAACACAGCCCACAAAAACCAAGCCAAACCATCATATGGGCATGTCGGTGGAATAATAAACTAATTATTGCTCTTGGAAAAATGAGAAGAACAAAATGGAAGCAGAAAATTGCTGGTTGAGAAGGGGTTAAAGTAATGGACGGAGAGAGAAAGATTCATGTGCTGTGAATTAGTTATCTAAATTATCTCATTTGATTAACTGACTAAGTGAAAACCAGCAGGCTTTGCTTTTCACAGTGGGAAAAAATGGTTTATTTGGCAGGGGAATGGTAAAGCAGCCATTGTTTGGTGAGTTTACATAAACTGTAGTGAATCTAATGTATAGGAAGTCCAGTAGTAAAGACTGACATGTGCAGCACATGTATGTGAATAATGGGGGGAACTGCATGAAATGACTGAAACCGTCCAATTTAAATGCAATTTGTGATTGTGAGTCACTCGCACGTGCCAAACCTAAGGGCTCATTCAGAGGTCTGTGATTTTTCACAAAAAACAGTTATGAGTTTCATCAGTGTCTTTGATTAGTGTGTCAATTTTTACCATCAGAGACTGGTCAGAGTTTCATCAGTGTTGTGTGTGCTTTTATTTCTGATGATCTCGGAAATTGTTGTTGGGGTCCCCTCCCACTAACCTGTAGATTTACATAGGCAATTTTAAAATCATCATTCAATACATTCTATTCACTAAATTTCTGACTCCGCAAGAGAAATTGACATGCTGCGGTCCTGAAAGACTTCCGCAGGCGACTACACACACATAGTGGACATTGAGATTTCTAGAAATTCCATCCAGTATGCCGTAACATCTGGGGGCTGCGGGTTTGACGCTGCATAAATACGCAGCGTCAAAGCCACAGCAACTCCTGATCATGGGCACGTACCCCAAGGGGTTTGGTCTACTAAAAAAAATGTCTATCCACACTCACATGCCGAACAGTCATTCAGAGGGTGGTTGCTTAATATTATAAATACACACAGATACGGCTTGCATAGGGCACCAGTCATACACAGGTAGTGCATAGCGTCTGGCTTCAGCCCATTAGTGACCCCACATTATTAGAGCAGGTGGGCTGCCCAGCACTACATACGTGCAACCCATAAGAACAAAAGTCCCAAGTTCTCCAGGCCAACACTAAAGGTGCCAGCTGTATCCTTAACAAAAATGAAAAAACATACAAAAAACATTTTTTTTTTTTTTAGAAAATTCATGAGGTATTGTTTGATATTATGGCTAAAATATGCAGTCTTGGAACCGAAATCAAGCCTTGTCCATGTGCATTTGTAATACTAGGCATCAAACCTGCCCGTGAATGGTCGTCGTGTGAGTGGTTGTTTTATCAGTATTTTGCACCTGTGCTGCCTCTGACTTTACAATGGAGCTGCTGCATACTGTAGTGCATTAGTATTGTGATCTGGTGTTAGTATTTATGGCTGTTTTTTTTCCTCTGATGTTATTCCACAACATAACAATGGAATTTCAAAGCTGGGACACAGCAGTGACATCGCTGGAATGGGACGAGTCTGTGAGGTGAGTATAAGGACGGGGTCACACTTGCAAGTATGATGCGCGAAACTCGTGCATCAATACCCGTCACTGCCGCCGGCACTCGGGACCGTAGTGTGCGGCTGCATGTATTTCTATGAAGTCGCACACTTCGGTCTGAGTGCCGGCGGCAGTGCCGGGTATTGATGTGAGAGACTCGCGTCACACTCGTAAGTGTGACCCTGGCCAAAGGTTTTTTCATTTCGCATAGGGCACTGAAACAATTAAGAAGGGGTTGTCTAAGTAGTAGACTCCGACTTTGTAGCCTGACTATGATGATCTTAGGACCTCCTGCTGTTCATCATGCTTGTAAAATGCAGTACCCAAAAGATGAGCATAACATATCTGTCATGGACAGGGAACAGACCTGATACATATGTCATTCAGCACAAAGGGATTAGAGCAGGGGTGGGGAACCTTTTTCCAGCCGAGGGCCATTTGGAAATTTCTACCATCATTCAGGAGCCACATAAAAATGATCACCTTGAAAAGTACCCTGGTATATTTAGTCAAACAATTAATTACGGTAACTCACCCTTAATGTGATGGCTAGACCTGCTTCTCTTTGGTGCAGCTATGATGTTAGGTGATACTGATCATGTTGCTTCTCACAGCTGCTTTTCCTGGTTTGTGTCGGCCAGAGAGCAGTCAACTTGTTGTCATAAGTTTTGTAAATCATATACATCACATAGGAGATGCTGGGACTATTGTATATACATCATAGAAGATGCTGAGTCAGCTGTATATACACCACATAGGAGACGCTGGGACTGCTCTATATACATCACACAGGAGATGCTGGGACTGCTCTATATACTTCACACAGGAGACGCTGGGACTGCTCTATATATATCACACAGGAGACGCTGGGACTGCTCTATATACATCACAGAAGACGCTGGGACTGCTGTATATACATCACACAGGAGATGCTGGGTCTGCTGTATATACATCACACAGGAGATGCTGGGTCTGCTGTATATACATCACACAGGAGACGCTGGGACTGCTCTATATACTTCACACAGGAGACGCTGGGACTGCTCTATATATATCACACAGGAGACGCTGGGACTGCTGTATATACATCACACAGGAGACGCTGGGACTGCTGTATATACATCACACACGAGACGCTGGGACTTCTGTATATACATCACACAGGAGACGCTGGGACTGCTGTACATACATCACACAGGAGACACTGGGACTGCTATATGCATCACAGGAGACTCTGGGGTCAGATGAATTGCAGGAGGGGCTGGGGGTATAGACATCACAGGAGGTGCTGGAACATATAAATCGCTGGGGGAAATATACATCACTGGTGGGGTCACATACATCACTGGGGATATATCACAGTTGGGGATATATAGCACTTTTGGGGTAAATGCAGCACTGGGGAATATACACATCACTTGGGGGCACATACAGCTGTGGGGGGATATACAGTACTGGGGAGGGAGGATATACAGCACTGGGGGGACAGGCATTGTCGGGGAGGCACATAGATCACTGGAGTGGGGAGGCTCATAGATCACCGGGGGGACACAGATCACAGGGGGGTGACACAAAAATCTCAAAGGTGGGGCACAGACCTCACAGGGGTGCACA
Source organism: Oophaga sylvatica (assembly GCA_033576555.1). Classification (NCBI taxonomy): domain Eukaryota; kingdom Metazoa; phylum Chordata; class Amphibia; order Anura; family Dendrobatidae; genus Oophaga; species Oophaga sylvatica. Next base: position 332,489,639 of record JARQOD010000001.1, on the reverse strand, counting down.
TATCTGAGGGGGCACAGAGATCACGGAGGGGCACATAGCTGGAGGGGACAGATCACAGAGGGCACAGATCACAAGGGGTACATATCAGGGGGGCACAGGGATAATGGGGGCACATAGATCACAGGGGGCACAAAGCTGGCAGCCACAGATATCACAGGGGTGCACATAGTTTGGGGCACAGAGATCACAGGGGGCATATAGCTGGAGGGCACAGATCACAGGAGGCACAGATATCACATAGGGAAACAGCTAAGGGAAACAGAGATCACAGGGGGGCACATAGCTGGAGAGCACAGAGATCACAGGTGGGCACATAGCTGTAGGGCACAAATATCACAGAGGGGCACATAGCTGGAGGGCACAGATATCACAGGTGGGCACTTAGCTGGAAGGCACAGATATCACAGGGGGGCACATAGCTGGAGGGCACAGATATCACAGGGGGGCACATAGCTGGAGGTCACAGAGATCACAGGTAGGCACATAGCTGAAGGGCACAGATATCACAGGAGGGCACATAGCGGGAAGGCACAGATGTCACAGGGGGGCACATAGCGGGAAGGCACAGATGTCGCGGGAGGGCACAGATATCACAGGGGGGCACATAGCTGGAGAGCACAGATATCACAGGGGCACATAGCTGGAGGGCACAGATCACATGAGAAACATAGCTGGAGGCACAGAGGGCACAGAGGTCACAGGGGGGCATATAGCTGGGGGCAGAGATCACAGGGGAACAGAGATCAAAGAGGGCACAGAAATCACAGGGGGCACATAGCTGGGAGGAACAGGGATCACAGAGGGACATATAACTATGGGGCACAGAGATCATGGAGGGTCAAAAAGTTGGGTCCACAGAGATCACGGGGGGGAGGCACAGAGAACACATGGGGCACATAGCTGGGAGGCACAAAAATCACAGGGTGGCATATAGTTGGGGGGCACAGATCACAGGGGGCACATAGCTGGAGGACAGAGAGATCATAGGGGGTCACATAGCTGCATAGCTGGGGGGGCACACAGCTGAGGGGCACAGAGATTATAGGGGGCACATAGCTGCATAGCTGGGAGGGCACATATATCACAGGGGGCACATAGCTGAGGGGCACAAATCATCAGTAGAAAATTGCAGAGGTGCCAGCACAGAGCTGCCGGCACAGAGATCACTCTGGACTCCTTTTCCGAGACAGTAGGCCGAGACAGCATTGGGTGCTAACCCCGCCCACCCAGACTACATCATCACTCATGTGCAGAGAAGGCAGCGTTCTGTAATGAACGCTGAATGCCGTGCACTTGGGGGTTAAAGGGCCGGCAGCAAGCAGGATACGGCTGCCGCCCGAGCATTCGGGACTCTGGGGACTTGCCCGTGGGCCGCATGAAAAGTCACCGCCGGAGGTTCCCCACCCCTGGATTAGAGCATGGTAAAGCAACAAATACGTTGTAATGTATTTGTAATGTTTTACTACTTCAAAAAAAAAAATAGAAAATGATAAATCAAGTATCAGCAGGTGACCGGGCTGTAACTGATATTAAAAATCTCTATACAAACACCCACACTGGTATTACCACCGCATGGTGACTATGTAGTGGTAGATATCAGTCCTAAAGAACATATCGGCGATTACAGTGCAGTTAGAGACTTGCAGGTGATGCTCTTTCTAATGGAGTCATTGACTTTTCCAGTCTTTTAAACCAGGCACAGATCGCCACGACACGGCTGCAGAGATTACAACAAAGACACATTTGACTTCTCATATTTCCAGCCCCATCATCATCTATTCCCAACCTGCACAACTTCCTCATCCTGCCGATACCACAATACTGAGCCGCTGCTGCCGTATGTGCCCCTATTACTGATCCATATAATAATGCCAGCACTGTTCCTCACATAGTAATGCCCACCACTGAGCCCCTTACAAAATTCACCCTTTGTCCATCTGGATGGTAAAACTACCACTTTAAAATATTACTGGCCTGTGCAAGTGCTCTAGAAAAGTGCTCCATTTTGTCTCTAAAAATGAATGATGCTTCTATGTGCACCTTTCATGATCACAATACTGAGTGCCCCCTATAATAATGCTTCTTAAGTGCCCACTTCACATTTAATAATGTCTCCTGAGTCCCCCTATGTACAGTAATAATTGCCCATGAGACCCTAGCATCACTTATGTGATCACACGGACATGTGACCGCATGTATGCTATTTGTGTGTGCTAACTAGACTCTTGACTCTTCTCTTTTCTCTTCTATTAAGAGAAGCCAATTGTATCTAGTCGACGCATGCACATAGCAAACATGTGGTCATATAACCACATAATCACACTGATGATATTGGGGACTCATGACAGCAGGTGCACCGCACCCTGTCATGATTTGCCAGTCTACAGTCATATATAGTGACTGTAGATTTTTATTCCAAATCCGCACAACCACTTTAATAACTCTATACAAATAATAAGCTGCTTATTATGAAACTAGATAGTGGCCCGATTCTAAACGCATCGAGTATTCTAGAATATGTATGTAGTTTATTTATGCATGGCTCCGCTCCCACCCTCCCATCCTTGTATACATGGCTCCCCCCTCCCATCCTTGTATACATGGCTCCCCTGTCCCATCCTGTATACATGGCTCCGCTCCCCCCTCCCATCCTTGTATGCATGGCTCCGCTTCCCCCTCCCATTCTATATATATGGCTCCACTCCACCCTCCCATCCTATATACATGGCTCCGCTCCACCCTCCCATCCTGTATACATGGCTCCGCTCCACCCTCCCATCCTTGTATATGTGTAGCCCAGCTACGCAGGCACACATAAAAATCCAGGAGAGTGCACAGGAAGGTAACAGCAACGCTTGATATTCATTCACTGTCACTCACTCTTTCAGACACACCCATCTGAGATATAGGGGGGAGTGACACGTACCTTAGGTGGTTAGTCAGTCAGCCAACCTAGGAGGGAGAGTAGTGGAATCTGTTTTCCTGTCTTCGGACGGATCAGCTCAGTGTCAGTCCAGTCGGGACTTAGAGTATACTGAGGGCTGCTCAGCGAGTCCTAGAGAAAGCTGACCTCGTCATTGTATTCTACAAGTGCTTATGTTAAGAGCGTGAAGCAGGGCAAAGGGCGCAGTGGAGAAGATATAGAAGTGCTACAGGTATTGGATTGCTTGCACTAAATTGCCGGACACCGGGGTCCGAAGCGTTGCTACAGTTTCAAGCTTAGTAACAAGAAAATCGGAGGCATCTGGACTACAGGTCGCAGAGAGCAGCCCTAAGTGTCAATACGTAACCGGAGTCAGGTGGAACAGGGACTTTGAGCAAGGCCATGCAAAAGTAAGGACTTAGTTTCATCACTTAGAAGGCTCCACCACAACATTGGCCGGGCAGTACAGCTATAGAGAAAGCTGGAGTTTCAGAGTTAACTTCGCTTCAGGCAAGTTGGACTCATCTACATTCGAAGTAAAGGAGGCCTCTAACCTGCTCAGCTGTTACCCGAATGTGCACTTTCCACCCCGACCAGCTCCCCGGGATCTGCTTGAACCATCTACCAGTAAAGGTATGAAAAGAAGCCGCAATTGTGTGTGACTGAGTTCTTATCTACACCCTGCATCAACACCATAGACTTCCAGGGACCCGTCTCACCTGTGGGAGACTACCACCCAGCTGCCCCCATAACATCCCCTGTGAAGAACCTAATAGCAGCGCTGGTTCAATTAACCAGATACCACAGGTGGCGTCACGAACTACCTATCCTAATAATCCCCTGTAAATACCCCCCATTGTATGAGCGCCCAGGGCCACGGACGGAGTCCTGCTGCCAGTGACAAATCCCATAGACTTTCATGGGCTCGGTGCCGAGTACCCCATTGCCCTGGTACTTAGTGCGACTCAAACTTGGCATCACGAACAGGATGCGAAACTTGCAATTGTGAGTCCTGTGTGCCTATATTGAACTGTTTGGTGAAAAAGACTGTTTGCTGCATTTGGCGCCAAAAACCGCCATTTTGCCGCCATATTGGCACCCTGAGGCGCTGGTGAAGAAGGTGGGCGTGCATTCGTGGGCGTGTACCCCCCCTGTGGCGCGAAGGATATGGCCGCCCTCTCCAAATGCTACTATAATGTGCGGTCCTGCCCCACTGCTAAAGAAATCCGCCTCCTCTTCATCCTCTATGCGAAGAGAGGAGACGCAAATCCCGCCTCCACGGAAGAGACCAGATTGTTCCTGATGGAAACTACACTCTGGCTTGGGACGAGGTGGCGGAAGGACCAGAGCAGCTCTGCAGTGGAACCGTGGCAGGCAGGCCCTGCTCCCCTGAGGATTTGCGGCCTGTGCCGGAGCTGTCCCCAGATCGGGACCTGATCCTCTATGTCATGGAGAAGGTGGATGCGGTGCTGGAAGATGTGGCCCGCCACCGCAAAGAAGTGGAGGAGATGGAGAAAAGCTGGCGTGCCCTGAAACAGCGGCTGCTGTGGGACGCAATGCTCTCTCCCCCAAGAACGAAGCCATTACCTGTACTCCCTGTGCCACCACTGCACACGGCTGATGAAGAAACGGAGGCCGGCTCCAAAAGTGCTGTACCTGATCCCACCGATGCGGAGGTGGAGGCGAAGGAGGCTGAGGAGGCCCCGCTCGTTCCGGAGTGCCAGCCAGGCCTGGAGGCCGCAGCGGCGCACCATTCCCCGGTAGGGACACCGGAGGGGACCCAACCGTTAGTGATGGAAATCGACTAGGAAGAGATGGAGCAGCGGCGGCAGCAGGAGCAGAGGGAAGTGCAGCGGTTCCGTCAGCGGTACCAGGAGGAGATTCTCGCTGAAAAAGAAAACATCAGGCGAGGCAAAGGTACGCGTCGAGAACCGTGGCGCCAGGGGACGGTGTGTGCCTCTAAGGCCCGAGGAGTTTGGGGTTACATATGTGAGCCCGGGTTCTCTTCAAAGATCTATGTTCACTGCTGCGATGCGGGGTTCCACCTGCTAAAAGGGGATACCGTCACCTACACCCGGCACTGTAGTCAGCGGGGGTGGTTTGCCTTGAATGTCTCCCGTGTCTCAGTGTCCCGAGCTCCCACCGCACCAGGCTGTGCCCCGGCATCGCCCCCTAAATCGCAATCAGTGACCTGCTCTAAATCGCAATCAGTGACCTGCTCTACATCGCAATCTGCGACCTGCTCTACATCGCAATCTGCGACCTGCTCGACATCGCAACAGGTGACCTACCCGGCATCGCCCCCTGCATCGCAATCAGCAAAGTATCCCGCAACGCCACCTGCGACTCATTCTGTATTGCAACCGGATGATGCGACCACAGTTAAATCGCAGCCTAAGCCTGCATCTTTGATGAGAAGCCAATATTTGCCTGAGACACCCGTTGCGTCCCAGGTGGTTCGCACAAGGACTGTGGCCACACAAACACTGATATCGGGCCATGACTTATTTGTTATGGGATCCAAAGAGCATCGCGTCGTTCCAGCCCCAGGAGTGGAAGACGTCATTGAAAGTTTGTAAAAGTGAAGACCGGTAGGACCCAGACAGGGGTTTACCGCATCCTAGAAATTGTAAAAAGTTTTGAAGAAAATATTTGCCATTTTTGCACTTTATTACTGTGTATGTATAGTGTTTACATATTGAGTAGAATACCCGGCTGGGTACAAGGAAAAGGAATTTTGAAAAATTAAAAAAAGTAATGATTGCCTATTTGCATAGAATACCCCGGTTGGGTAAATCCAGTTGAATTATATTGAGTAAACTTGAAAATTGAAGTTAATATATGTATTTAACCCTTCATGGACTGAGAGGCTGTGGACTGTGCCAGCCCAAGAACTTATCCTTGTAAATAGTTGCGCTTCGGTGCATTATCTTGGTTTTACACAAAACCATATCTACAATATCTACCTCTGAAGAAAAACCCGTATGGTGGGCCTAGAGTGAGGTCTGCAGTCAGAAGTCCTGCAGCCCACCCAGGACCCACCTGGGAGGTTTTTGGTGCGGGTCCTCCACAAGAATATTGTCTTATACTGTGAATATTTATGAGAAAAATGTTTTGATACTTTTGTATTTTCCTATTGTACAAATTGTAACGTTCAAGAAGTCGTACCTCCCGGATGGGATGAGTTATAATGTTGTTGTTTAATGCAAAACAAAATGTTCTTTTTGTCTTTTACAGCCCGGGAGTGCTGTGTTTTACCAAGGGGGGATGTGTAGCCCAGCTACGCAGGCACACATAAAAATCCAGGAGAGTGCACAGGAAGGTAACAGCAACGCTTGATATTCATTCACTTACAAGAAAAAAAGGGTAGCACACTGTAGCGCTATAGCTTGCAAACACGAAATATGAAAAATTAATTGCATCACTGCCTTAGAAATATGAAAAATTGAGAAGTCTTAGCGCATAAGATGGCCAATTATGTGTGCCTGATAGCCACGTCAAGGCTCTTCTCGTATATCAGGTCCTAACTAATGCCAATCCTCGCTTTAGAAAAGTCTGTCTGCATGGGAACATATGAATCCTCTCTTAAGACTAAAATCTACATCTCTGTGGAGGGGTAATGAACCTGGTGTAATTAAAAAGCCTGTGACCAACAGGTGGAGTGCTCAGGTAGAAGGTAAATGAATACATATCAAAAAACTGACCGGCACATCCAAACATAGATCCAGTGTGAATAGGTGCTAAACCCAGAGTCACCAACTGTCATGGGTGCATCGCCACGAAGATCGTCGCGATTGCACATTCTGACTTCTCACAGCTGAGCTGCTGTTTCTTTGTGTTTGGTAATGAGAGAGTTAATTTTACCTAGCTCTTTGCCAAGACTAGGTCCAGCCTCGCCCGGCTGCTTTTGATTATGTTCTAATTAGATTCCTTCATATACCTGCCAGTCTGGGTGTTAGACGCCGGTGAAAGCATTCATGTAGTCTAGCAGACTGGAGCGGTTCTGAGAATACTTAAGCTAAGAGCTCCTTAGTTGTTTTTACTCTTATAGCTTATAGTTTATCTCTGAGACCTTAGGTGTTCCTACTGTGTGTGAGTGTTGTATGTAAGACTTTATTTACTTTATTTCTTGTCTTTCTTGTATGTCTTTCTGTTCATTAACCGTTACCTGTTCATTCCCTTTGGTGGTAATCAGGGTCCTTCTTAGGACTAGATTACAGTTGGCAGGGATTGATAGGAGACAGGGTTTACGCTGGTGGCCTGGACCTCTGTACTTTTAACAGTACCTCCAGGTAGAGGGATTAGTCAGGACCCCAGTTTAGGGTCAGCATAGACCCCGGTCACCCTCTAGCCGGAGACAGCGTATAACGGATTCAGTATTGACCCACTGGACATTCTGTCAGGTAATTCTATGTTATCATATATCTATGCGCATGTTATATAGTATGTTGCCCTTTTGATATAGATTACTGACATCACATATATATATCTGCTATACAGCGTGACATTTTCACCGGCCCTACTAAAGATTCTCCCCAGCTGTCATGGATCCAGTAGCCCAGCTGGCCCGGCAGTTGCAGGGGTTGTCCATGGAGTTTGCAGACATTAAGTCCAAGGTTTTGTCCCCCCCGGAGCAAACCAGATCTGAACCTAAGGTTGCTCTCCCGGACAGGTTCACTGGTGGGCGGGACAAATTTTTTACCTTCCGGGAGGCATGTAAATTGTACTTTCGGCTGCGGCCTCGGTCATCTGGGAGTGAAGAGCAGAGGGTGGGAATTGTTATCTCGCTCTTACAAGGGGACCCTCAATCTTGGGCGTTCTCTATTCCTCCAGGCTCCCCAGATCTCCAGTCAGTGGATCGATTTTTTTTACTGCCCTGGGTCTGGTATATGATGATCCGGATCGAGTCTCCCTTGCTGAAACAAAGTTACGTAAAATACGGCAAGGAAATCGTCCAGCGGAGGAATATTCTTCTGAGTTCCGTAGATGGGCAACAGATACTCAGTGGAATGACCCAGCTCTTAGGAGCCAGTTTTGTCAAGGGTTGTCTGACAAATTAAAGGATGTGTTGGCTCAGTATGATTCTCCTCCATCACTGGAGGCTGCTATGGCCCTCGCTATTCGCATTGATAGACGAATTCGGGGAAGACGCAAGGTAACTCCGCCTCCCGTGATGACTCCACCTACTACTAAAGTCCCTTATACTGAGGTTCCCCTGGTCTGTTCTGAGGAACCCATGCAGTTGGGAGGGACATCATTTTGTAGGAGGGAATCGGCGGTGCACCGCAAGACTAGAAGGTGTTTCTTTTGCGGGAGAGAGGGACATTTTGTTGGGGGGTGTCCATCCCGGGCCTCTTTGAGCAAAGGAGTTAACCTGGGAGTGTGTATTTCGTCCCCAAATCCCTCTCAGTTTCTCGTGCCTGCGGAGGTGGTGATTGGTACTAGAACTGAGAGGATTTCTGTTTTTCTTGATAGTGGGTCCGGGGCTAATCTGGTGGACGCTCGGTTTGCCCAGGTGCATGGTATGCAACTGAGTGTATTGGCCAAACCAGTCCCTATAGTCTCTATTGATTCTAGACCTCTCGGTCAAGGTAGCTTGGTACAAGCTGTTCATAACATAGATCTTCGAGTAGGGGCAATACATAAAGAGCAATTGTCTTGTTATGTGTTGGAGGGTCTACCCACTCCTATTGTGTTGGGACTTCCTTGGTTGGCTAAACATAACCCAGTGATTGATTGGCAATCCAGAAAGATAAGCCAGTGGGGTGAATTTTGCAGGAATAACTGCATGAGCACGGTCATCGGTGCGGTTGTGCCTAGGACTTTGCCTCCTTTTCTGGAGGACTTTGGGGAGATGTTCTCAGAGGAGGGGTGTAAGAGTTACCTCCTCATCGCGCATATGACTGCTCAATAAAGTTGCTTCCTGATGCCTTATCTCGTACTTTCCCAGGGGCCGGGAAGACGGATGATCCGGTTCCTATTCCTCAGGAGGGAGTTGTAGTGTCAGCTGTATGCTCTGAGCTTGAGGGGGAGGTATTGGGGGCTCAGGGGACGCCCCTGTGGGACTTTCAGGGAGACTGATAGTTCCAGATCGGTTAAGACTGAAGGTTACGGGGAACCGTTACAAACGGATGGCTGATAGGAGGAGAGTTTCTGGTCTAGATCTGAAGGTGAACGATCTGGTTTGGTTGTCTACCAGGAATATAAAACTTAAAGTTTCCTCCTGGAGGTTGGGTCCCAGATTCATCGGGCCGTACAGGATCAGTTCCATAATTAATCCTGTGGCATTTCGTCTGGACCTCCCTCCTACGTTTAAAATTCATAATGTGTTTCACAAGTCATTACTTAAAAAGTATGTGGCACCCGTCATACCGTCACCTCTACCTCCTCCTTCAGTGGTAGTCAATGATAACGTGGAATTTCATGGGTCGAAAATCATTGACTCACGTCTCAGTCGCCGATCCCCTCAGTACTTAGTTCATTGGAGGGGTATGGTCCTGAGGAGAGGACGTGGGTCCCTGCGTCTGATGCTAACGCAGATCGATTGGTTCGGACCTTTCACACAACTTACCCGGACAGACCTGGTCATGAGGGTCCGGAGGCCCCTCGTAGAAGGGGGGGTACTGTCATGGGTGCATCGCCACGAAGATCGTTGCGATTGCACATTCTGACTTCTCACAGCTGAGCTGCTGTTTCTTTGTGTTTGGTAATGAGAGAGTTAATTTTACCTAGCTCTTTGCTAAGACTAGGTCCAGCCTCGCCCGGCTGCTTTTGATTATGTTCTAATTAGATTCCTTCATATACCTGCCAGTCTGGGTGTTAGACGCCGGTGAAAGCATTCATGTAGTCTAGCAGACTGGAGCGGTTCTGAGAATACTTAAGCTAAGAGCTCCTTAGTTGTTTTTACTCTTATAGCTTATAGTTTATCTCTTAAACCTTAGGTGTTCCTACTGTGTGTGAGTGTTGTATGTAAGACTTTATTTACTTTATTTCTTGTCTTTCTTGTATGTCTTTCTGTTCATTAACCGTTACCTGTTCATTCCCTTTGGTGGTAATCAGGGTCCTTCTTAGGACTAGATTACAGTTGGCAGGGATTGATAGGAGACAGGTTT
>JARQOD010000001.1:332446610-332479504 GCA_033576555.1 Oophaga sylvatica | reverse complement strand
GGGTAGGCTAAGATTTCATCGCCGTAAGGATCTCTTTCATCTCTTTGAATGCCTCAGCTTGTTCTTTTCCCCAATTGAATGGAAGGTTTCTGCTCTTAAGAGGTTGTCCTACCAGGAGGTCCTGCAAAGGTGCCGCTTTCTTAGTGTAATCTTTTACAAACCTCCTGTAGTAACCTGTTAATCCCAGGAAATGACGCACCTCTTTTAAGTTCTTCGGCTCTGGCCATTTCTGAATAGCTGTGACCTTCTCGGGGTCCGGCGCTACTCCTTCGGAACTGACAATGTGTCCCAAGTACTGTACCTTCCGTTTGAGCAGGTGGCATTTAGAGGGCTTTAGTTTCATCCCAAACTTGGACAATGACTCAAATACCTCCGCCAGGTGCTTCAGATGATCTTCATATGTCTTAGAGTACACAATTACGTCGTCCAAGTACAGCAGCACAGTTTCGAAGTTGAGATGTCCCAGACAGCTCTCCATCACCCTCTGGAATGTTCCTGGGGCACTGCTGAGACCAAAAGGCATCCTATCGAACTCGCAGAGTCCCATTGGGGTGGTGAAAGCAGTTTTCTCCCGGTCCTCCTCAGCCACAGCCACTTGCCAGTACCCACTAGTAAGGTCGAGGGTAGAAAAGTAGTTAGCCGTTTTCAGAGCAGCTAAGGATTCCTCTATACGTGGTAATGGGTATGCATCTTTATGTGTTATACAATTTACTTGCCTATAGTCTACACACATTCGCATGCTACCATCCTTTTTCTTCACTAGAACCAGAGGTGCTGCCCAGGGGCTACAACTATCCCTTATCACCCCGGCTTTCTTCATGTCATGCAGCATTTCCTTAGCTTTCTGATAATGGGCTGGAGGTATGGGCCTGTACCGCTCTTTGATGGGAGGATGACTGCCTGTAGGGATATGATGCTGTACTCCCTTAATGGTCCAAAGTCAAGTGGGTGCTTGCTAAATACTTGTGCGTACTCTTGTACCACCCGTAGTACCCCCTGTTTCTGGTGGACGGAAGTGGTGTCTGTCCCAATATGAAGCTGCTGACACCAGTCCGCTACCGGGGTTGCCGGATCATTATCCTCCGCTGGTTGGCGGGAGGCTAAGGACTCGGTTGTGAGGATAGAATTGTTATCTACGGCATGTAATTTAGCAACTGTAGCATAACGTGGCAAATTTACTTCATCGTCCCCCCAGTTGAGAAGTCGTACTGGTACTCTCCCATTTACTACTTCCACTACTCCTCTAGCAATCATGAGTGTAGGTCTGTGTTCTGAGCGATGGGGTTCTACTACTGCTTGGTAGTTCTGTCCCCTCAGACCTATGGCTGCTCTACACCATATTAACATTTCACTCATTGGGGGTATTACAATGGGGTTCGAGTCTGTGACCCGTACATTACCGATTTCACCATCTGTAAGCTTCGCTTGCTGCTGGCACATCAGGGCCCGGATCTCCCTCTGGATCACTCCCTTCTGCTTTGGCTTGGCAACTTCAGCGAGCTGTTGGAGCAAAAACACAACTTCTCCCAGACAGTTACTGATAATGTTAGTACCTAGTATCACATTTAGACCATTTTCCTCATTTACAGTCCTGACTACTAGGAGTCCCTGATCTTTCAGCTCCACCCTGCCCACTTTTACATTTACGTTTTTGGCTCCAATTACTTCAACAGGGAGACCATTGGTAGCGTACACTGTCAAGTCAGGGCTCGGGGGCTGGAGGCTGTCCATGGACCAAAATTTATTGTAAAGGACGTCAGGTATGATGGTCACCTGAGATCCCGTGTCCAGCAGTGCAGGGATTGCAATCCCGTCCAGAATCATGGACAGGTAGGGCCGTCCACCCACGAACCTGCGGTTCCAGTCTAAGGGGCCTGATGAGTCTACTCCTGGGTGTTGGCCCTCTGACCCAGGATCGGCTCGTTTAAAGGACATTGCTGAGCCATATGACCTTTTTGGTTGCAGCGGTAGCAGACGATCTCCCGGCGACGATGGTGTTGCTCCGGAGTCGCTCCTGGGGGTGGCGTGGTCCTCCATTTCCTCCGGTTCATCCAAGGGACATCCTCCGGACAGTCGGCTAGTTGGATCTTCCCTCCTTCCTCTTTCCGCAGTTGCAGGGCCTCCATTACAGTGGCCAAGTTCTTAGTCAGCTGGCGCACTTCTGAGCGCAGACATTCCAACTCACTAGGGGCGCCACCTGCATTTTAGCTTCCGCCACCTGCGGAGAAAAGGTGGGTACTGCCGGCTTAAGAGTGGCTTCACCCGGGTGATACTGATTTGCCACCTCAGGCTTTTCCAGGGGTCGCAGTCCCTTTATTGCCATGTCCTTTAGAGCATCAAAAGTGGCATCTGGATGATCCAAAGACCACCAGTTTACAGTCCTGCCTTCCTCTGGAGACCTCAGTCCCCGCACGAATTGCTCTTTTAACATTTGGCTCTCATCAATGGGACTTGTGGGGTTAGCCTGTTTGAGAGCTCGCAGGGCCCCCTGTAGTCGGCAGGCGTAGTCCCTAATACTGTCACCCGGTCCCTGGAAGCACTGATAAAATGCCATCCGGAGATCCGTTTCTGTGTGGTCCTCGAAGATGGCCTGTAGCTTTAAGAGTATCGCAGGTACCGACTCCTGGTCTGCAATGGGCCAAGTCTCTACTTCTCTCTCAGCCGCACCAGCTAACTGTCCTATTACCACAGCAGCTTTTTGCTTTTCAGTCATTGAATACATATTCAAAATACTACATATTTTCCGTTTAAATCCTGGCAGGGTGCCTGGCTCGCCGCTGTATTGAGGGAGCCACTTCGCTCCTGGCATGTATGGGAGCGCTAGGGGCATAAGCGGGACCACCGGACCAGGTGAGGGGCCCGCACCTCCATCTTGCACTACAACGCCAAGCGGTGGGTTATTGGGGCCACCGGCGGGGGCCGCTCCGTCTGTTGGTTGCTGCGACATATTGGTGCCCCCCCTTGGTTAATCTGAGCCTACCTCTTTCACAGGCTGCAGCGTCGCAGGCACAGCGGTGGAGACAGGACCTTCGTAGCAGGCACAGCGGTGGAGACAGGACCTTCGTCGCTGGACTGTGATGTCAGAGCGTTCACTTCCTGTTTCACAGGACCTGCCGCCGCGTCAGAGCTGGGGGCGGAGCCAGGCAACAGCGCGCTTTTACAGGTACGCCCCCCTTCTTCACCAGCGCCTGAGGGCGCGAATATTGCGCTAAAGATGGCGGTATTATGGCGCCAACACAGCAAACAGTCTTTTCCGCACAAACAGTCAATATAGGCACACAGGACTCACAATTGCAAGTTTTCGTATCCTGTTCGTGACGCCAAAAAGTTGTTCCGACCACGCACCACAATTGTGGATACCAGGGCTATGGGGTACTCGGAGCCGAGCCCATGGGCATCTATGGGAGTTGTCACTGGTAGCGGTGGCTCGGTCCGTGGCCCTGGCGGTCGTGCAATGGGGAATATTTACAGGGGATATTTAGGATAGGTAGTTCGTGACGCCACCTGCGGTTTCTGGTAAATTGTACCACGCTGCTATAAGGACTTTCACAGGGGATGTTATGGGGCAGCTTGGTAGTAAGTCTCCCACAGGTGAGACGGGTCCCTGGAAGTCTATGAGGATGATGATGCAGGATATAGTAAGAATTCAGCCAAACACAATGCAGCTTCTTTTCATACCTTTTACTGATGGTGGTTCAAGCAGATCCCGGGGAGCTGGTCGGGGTGGAGAGTGCACATTCCGGTAACAGCTAAGCAGGTTAGAGGCCTCCTTTACTTCCATATACATGTGAGTCCAACTTGCCTGAAGCGAAGTTAACTCTGAATCTCCAGCTTTCTCTATAGCTGTACTGCCCGGCCAACGTTGTGATGGAGCCTTCTAAGTGATGAAACTAAGTCCTTACTTTTGTCGTGCACTTGACTCAAAGTCCCTGTTCCACCTGCCTCCGGTTACGTATTGACACTTAGGGCTGCTCTCTGCGACCTGTAGTCCAGATGCCTCCGGTAATCTGGTTACTAAGCTTAAAACTGTAGCAACACCTCGGACTCCGGTGTCCGGCAATTTAGTGCAGGCAATCCAATACCTAAAGCACTTCTCTATCTTCTCCACTGCCCTTCGCCCTCTCTCGCTCTTAGCACAAGCAACTGTAACTTCGATGGTAATGTCAGCTTTCTTCTAGAGCTCGCCGAGCAGCTCTCAGTATCCCCTTCCTCCAGCTTCTGTTGAGGTACTGATTAAGGGTAGCTCTGACTAGGCTAGGATGATCCACTTCACCCGTACTAGCCTCCACTTGCTTGTCAGGTGAGCTATGTTAGCTCTGCGAGGATTCAGTCCTCCCTTCTCTCTCTCTCCAAGTCCAGACTCCACTGGACTGAACTGCACTGTCCGAAGACAGGAAACTGACTGAACTCAGATTGCTAAGTGTCACTTCCTCTTGTACCCCTGATGGGTGTGTCTAAAAGTGTGAGTGAAGTGCATATATATCAAGCTTTGCTGTTACCTTCCTGTGCACTCTCCTGGACTTTTATGTGTGCCTGCGTAGCTGGGCTACACATTTACACTGACAGGAAACAGATGGCGTGCTGTAACCAGTCTGGGCAGGAGTGAGTACCCGTGCCAATGACACTTCCGAGCAACAACTGGCGGTGTTGAAGCCCAGGGATGAGAAGACAACAGGGTGGAGGCAGCATGACTTTTTGCCGTTCACACAGCAGGGGAACAGCTGACATTACTGAACGCCAGTAACACTATAGCTTGTGTATTGGTCTGTGGACACGACACTTCTGAGCAGCAACTGCCAGTGTTGTAGCCCAGGGAGTAGAGTTCAGGTGGTAGAAAGATGAACATAACAGGAGACATGGATAACGTTGCGAACCAGTTATTTAATCTGAAAACGGACAGACAAATTCTGGCGAGATCCATGCCTTGTTCATTTTCAGAAAAGTAAGCCGGTCTACATTATCGGAGGATAGTCGCATGCGACGGTCTGTTACTACACCACCTGCAGCACTAAAGACGCGCTCCGATAATACACTGGCAGCAGGGCAAGCCAGCACCTCCAATGCATACTGGCTAAGCTCTGGCCATGTATCCAGCTTAGAGACCCAAAACTTGAATGGGGAAGAGCCATCTGGGAGTACACTGAGAGGGAAAGACATGTAGTCTGTCACCATCTTACGGAAACGTTGCCTCCTGCTGACTGGAGCCGTCTCTGATGGTGTAGACATTTGTGGCGCTGCCGCAAAACTTCGCAACATTTGGAACATACTGGTCTTGCCCTGTGCAGAGGCGCTGCTTGTGCTCCCTCTTGTTGCAGAGCTGTCTCCACTGCCTCGACGCACAGAGCTGTTTTGTAAAGCAGTAGCAGCAGCAGTGCTCTCGGCTGGAATGGAGAACATTATGGATTGCACCAGTGTGTCTTGGTACTCCTGCATTTTACGCTCCCGGTTCAACGGTGTGATGAGGCTTTGTAAGTTGTCCCGGTAGCGAGGGTCTAGGAGGGTGTACACCCAATAATCAGACGTGGTGAGAATGTGGGCGATGCGGCGGTCGTTTCTCAGGCACTGCAGCATGAAATCAACCATGTGCTGCAGACTCCCAACTGGCCAACAAACGCTGTCCCCTGCAAGAGGCGTCATCTCTGCCTGCTCTGCATCACCCCACCCTCGCTCTACATACTGACTAGAGCGTTGTGTACCTCCCTCTGGAGCGATGTCTTCCTCCTCCATTGACTCCTCCTCCTCCTCATCCTCCTCACAAAGTGAGCCCTGCCCAGCCCTTTGTGAGGAACCACGTTGCGCTGACTGTCCAGAAGGTGATGGAATTAGTGACTCCTCATCCTCCACCTCTTCCAAAACCTCATCCCTTAGTGTTTGAATTTTTTTTTGAAGCAGGCAGATAAGGGGGACAGTCAGGCTGACTAGTGCATCATCTGCACTCGCCATCCGCGTTGACTCATCAAACGGACGCAAAACGTGGCAGATGTCCTTCATAGAGGCCCACTCAGTAGTGGTGAAGTGTGAACGGCGCAAATTGCGAGTTGATTGCGCCTGATGCAGCTGATACTCCATTACTGCTGGCTGCTGCTCACACAACCGCTCCAACATATGTAACGTGGAATTCCACCTGGTGGGTACGTCACATATGATGCGATGTTCAGGAAGGCGAAATCTGCGTTGCAGAGCTGCAATGCGCGATCTGGCCATGCTGGAACGTCGCAAGTGAGCGCACTCTAGGCGGACCTTCTGCAGCAGTGCATCAAGATCCGGATAGTCCCTCAAAAAACTCTGCACGACCAAGTTGAGCACATGTGCCAGACATGGTATGTGAGTGAGGTTGCCAAGGCCCAGAGCTGCCACCAGATTTCGGCCATTGTCACACACTACCAAGCCTGGCTGGAGATTCGCTGGCAAAAACCACACGTCGCTCTCCTGCTTGATGGCATTCCAGACCTCCTGCGCTGTATGGCTTCGATTCCCCATGGAAATTAATTTCAGGACGGCCTGTTGACGTTTGGCCACGGCTGTGCTCATATCGGTCGCATCAGGTAAGCGTTCACGGGTCCATGTGGAGGTAGACCGTGACGGCTCCTGCAGTGATGATTCTGAGGAACTGGAGTAGGAGGAGGAGTCAATGTGGACAGACTTGATTCCTGCAATCCTTGGAGTTGGCAGAGCCACTCGCAAGATCTGTACCCGGCTCCACAACATTGACCCAATGGGCAGTGAGGGAAAGGTATCGTCCCTGGCCATGGGTACTGGTCCACGCATCGGTGGTCAGGTGGACCTTGCTACTGACGGCGTTTAGCAGCGCATGTTTAATTTTTCCCTCAACATGCTTTTGCAGAGCAGGGACGGCTTGCCTGCTGAAATAAAATCGGCTGGGCACATTGTATTGTGGGACTGCCAATGCCATTAAGTTACGGAAACTGTCAGTCTCCACCAGCCTGAATGACAGCATTTCAAGGGACAGGAGTTTTGCAATGCCAGCATTCAGAGCCTGTGCTCGTGGATGGTTTGCCGAGTATGGCCGTCTTTTATCCCATGCCTGTGCTACCGATGGCTGTTTTGTGGCCTGGGAGTGTGAGGATGACAGGGAACTTGCAGCTGTGGGTGGAATAACACTGGGTCTCTGGACAACAGTGACAGAGGTTCTTCCATGGCGATCCTGTGAGGAAGCAGAACCAGCTGTGTGTGAGCTGGAGGAAGAGGCTCCAACACGAGCTGAAGATGTAGGTGCTGCTGTAGGTTGGCCTACATCTCCAGTGTGTCTTTGGAACTCAACCACGTGCTTTGACCGCACATGTTTCCACATATTTGTGGTATTAAGGTTACTGACATTTTTACCTCTTTTTACTTTTTGATTACACAGCTTGCATTTGACATAGCAAATATCATCTGCAAGTGTGTCAAAAAAGGACCACGCAGTGCAAGTCCTGGGAGCGCCCGTTTTTGCTGTTGGAAGAGAACTGCTACGAACGGGTGCCAAACTGGAGGCTACAGGCAACCGAGTCTGCAGCCTAACTCTCCCTACTGTTTGGACCGCTGGGGCAATCTCTTCCTCAGAGCTGCTACCACCACCTTCCTGTTCCTCACGCCATGTTGGGTCTTGGACCTCATCATCTCCACTACCCTCTTCCAACACCTGCTGCTGTTGGGTGGTCTGGCCAGCACCATGCTCAACAGAAAATGGCACCTGAGTCTCATCATCATCAGATGCGTTCTGCGGTGTGCTGACCATCGGCACTGGCTCACCCGCCTCTTCACATTCAGAGAGACACAGCTGTTGCGCATCACTGCATACTGCCTCTTCTTCACATTCCAGAATGCTGCTTGGCTGGGCCCCTGTTTGCAAGCCAACAGATTCTGAGAACAGAAGCAGAGACTCAGCTGGCTCCAGTTCAGAACTCTCTGACTGCCTGGGCAATTTGGCAGGCGGTGAAGAGACAGATGGTTGTTCAACAGTGCTGTGGTCCTGAGAGGAGGTGGAAGGAATTGAAGTCGATGCATTGGCTGCCATCCAACCAACAACGGCTTCAATTTGTTCTTCCCGCAGCAGGGGGGTACGCTGAGCTCCTACAAAAGTGCGCATAAAGGAACGCTCACGGGGAAAACTGGTGGATGCTGTGTCACTGGGTGCGGCAGCAGCCACAGAATCCCCACGTCCTCTCCCTGCTGAAACTCCACGGCCACGACCACGTGCCTTACTCCCTGCCTTCTTCATCTTGGTAGATTGATAAAGAAAGTCAGAAAAGTTATAAGGCCTATGTGTGGTTATTCCTCAGAGACTGCAGTGAACACTGAAACACAACTGTCCACAATCTGTGAAAGGCTACTCCTTTGTCTACTTCTATAGTGTTTGCAACCAATGTATTGTATACGGATGGAAGCGCGTCACACTAATAGATTAGATTTTAAATGGAATGGAGCAGAACCAATTGGAGATAAATGAAAAGGATGAGCCACTGAGACACGCTCAGCAGAGAACAAGCAGCAGTGCTTGAACAAGTAACTGGAGCGTGATGTGCACTCAAAAAATAAAAAACACAGACTGAAGTGAACACTGAAACACAACTGTCCACAATCTGGGAAAGGCTACTCCTTTGTCTACTTCTATAGTGTTTGCAACCAATGTATTGTATACGGATGGAAGCGCGTCACACTAATAGATTAGATTTTAAATGGAATGGAGCAGAACCAATTGGAGATAAATGAAAAGGATGAGCCACTGAGACACGCTCAGCAGAGTACAAGCAGCAGTGCTTGAACAAGTAACTGGAGCGTGATATGCACTCAAAAAATAAAAACACAGACTGAAGTGAACACTGAAACACAACTGTCCACAATCTGTGAAAGGCTACTCCTTTGTCTACTTCTATAGTGTTTGCAACCAATGTATTGCATACGGATGGAAGCGCGTCACACTAATAGATTAGATTTTAAATGGAATGGAGCAGAACCAATTGGAGATAAATGAAAAGGATGAGCCACTGAGACACGCTCAGCAGAGTACAAGCAGCAGTGCTTGAACAAGTAACTGAAGCGTGATATGCACTCAAAAAATAAAAAACACAGACTGAAGTGAACACTGAAACACAACTGTCCACAATCTGTGAAAGGCTACTCCTTTGTCTACTTCTATAGTGTTTGCAACCAATGTATTGTATACGGATGGAAGCGCGTCACACTAATAGTTAAATTGCATGGAGCAGCAAGAATTACACTGAAGAAAAAAAAATAGAGTCTGTGAGTGACACGTGTAGATGCCTACAGACAGCGTTGCATGCAGAGCAAACTGCAGCGTCACCTGCACTCACACACACCTTGCACAGAGCTGTTAAAACAACACTGGCAAAAGGAAGCTTTACACAGCGGTTGGTAAACTAGCCTGCCTAAAGCCCAGTACACAAAATCGCAATATCTAACTGTCCCTCAGAGTCAGCAGAGCAGCGTTCTGTCCCTAACTGAGTTCACAGCACAGTGACGCTAAAATGGAGGCGGCGCCTTTTATAGTGCATTCTGACATCATTTCAGCAGCCAATCACAGCCATGCCATTAGTTAAGATGACCGCAGCATTACAGGATGTGCCCACACTTCATAAGATTCCTCATTGGCTGATAAAAATCACATTGCCTCTCAAAGAATTATGGGAACTTCCGATTCCGGTATACGATATAGGAAAAATATCGGAACTAAGTATCGGAATTCCGATAACGCGAATATCGGCCGATACCCGATACTTGCGGTATCGGAATGCTCAACACTACCCGTGGATATACCTATTACATTACAGGAAGTAGCAGAGAGAATCTCTTCCATAAGATGTAGAAAAGCCGGTGGCCTGGATGGAATCCTACCAGAAATGCTGAAGTACAGCCCACCAGAAATACAGGCTGCAATGGTTAAACTCTTCAATATTGTGCTAAGTGCCGGCTTCTTCCCTCGTACATGGAACCAAGGCCTCATCACACCCATCCACAAGAGTGGGACAGGTATGACCCAGCCAACTACAGAGGCATATGTGTCAGCAGCAACCTGGGGAAACTGTTCAACAGCATCCTGAACAAGAGGATCCTCAGTTTCCTCACCGAGCACAACGTCCTCACCAAGAGCTAAGCAGGGTTCATGCCAAACCACCGCACCACTGACCACATCTATACCCTGCACAGTCTCATTCAGAGACACGTCCACAATACAAAGAACGGGAAGATATACACCTGCTTCGTGGACTTTAAAAAGGCCTTCGATTCGGTGTGGCACCCGGGCTTATTCCTGAAACTGCTGGAGAGCGGAATAGGAGGAAAGACCTACGATGTTATCAAAAGCTCCTACACCGAGAACCTCTGCAGTGTGAGTGTGAACGGTAAAAGAACGGCTTATTTCCAGCAGAGCCGTGGAGTCAGACAAGGCTGCAGCCTAAGTCCAACGCTCTTCAACATTTACATCAACGAGCTGGCTACCGCTCTGGAATCTTCCACAGCACCAGGTCCCACCCTCCACGACACCCAGGTGAAATTCCTGCTGTATGCAGATGACCTGCTGCTTCTGTCACCAACAGAGAAAGGCCTCCAAGACAACCTGAAAATCTTAGAGAAATTCATCTCCACCTGGGCACTACCGGTCAACCTAAAGAAAACCAACATCATGGTGTTCCAGAGGAGAAAGAGAAAATTAGACCAGCACCCTTCATTTGTCCTCAACAACTGCGCCCTTACAGGAACAGACAAATATACCTACCTGGGCCTAGAGATTCATCGGTCAGGGAGCTTCAAACAAGCCATAGAGACCCTGAAAGACAAGGCCTGTAAAACCTTCTATGGCATCCAAAGGAAACTCTACCATCTGAAGCCACCAGTGAGGGTCTGGTTAAAAATCTTCGACTCTGTCATCGCCCCAATCCTCCTGTATGGCAGTGAAGTCTGGGGTCCTCACACCTACCCAGACTGGTCAAGGTGGGATTCCAGCCCAACAGAAATATTCCACCTGGAATTCTGCAAGCACCTTCTCCAAGTCCATCGGAGCACCTCCAACAGTGCCTGCCGGGTCGAGCTGGGCAGATTCCCTCTACACCTAACGGTTCTAAAGAGGGCACTGTCATTCCAGGCTCACCTACATAGATCCAAGCTCCCATCACCATAAAGCCCTGACACACGTAGGTGAAACAGAAAAACTAGGACCCTCGGAACAGCTCACCCAAACCCAACCTGACCAGAACACCAATCACAACAACCTGACAAAAGCCGAAATCAGGAAGATGGTAGACGAAGGCCAGGAGAGGTATGTCAGTGACTGGAAGAACGACATCATCAGCTCCCAGAAACTGACCATGTACCGGAGTCTACAGAGAGACTACAGTCTGGCCCCATACCTGGAGAAACTCCCGGACCCCAGAGACCGCAAGATCCTGAGCCGGTATAGACTCAGTGCCCACAGTCTGGCCATCGAATCCGGCCGACACAGGCAGAGCTACAAGCCCAGGGAGGAAAGACTATGCCAACACTGTGACCAGGAGGCCATAGAGGACGAAACCCACTTCCTGCTACACTGCTCCAAATACTCAGCAGTGAGGGACACTCACTTCAGGAGACTCTCACATCTCTTCCCGGATTTCATCACCATGAAGGAGGAAGAGAAAACATATATCTTGCTGGGGAGAAGAGAGAGCAGCGGAGATAGCAGCGCGGTATGTGAGCGAATGTCATAGACTGCGAGAAAGAGAACTATGATATGCCATGGACTTCTATAGCCCCCACCCGGATCTGCCCCATCACCCTCCCTATGCCATGGACTTCTATAGCCCCCACCCCGGACCTGCGCCCCCATCACCCCTCCCTATGCCATGGACTTCCATAGCCCCTACCCTAGATCTGCCCCTACTCAACATCCCTATTCCCCTTTTGTACACTTGCTTTGGCAAAACTAATGTGTATTTAGTCCTGCCAATAAAGCTTCTTTGAATTGAATTGAATTGACTGACAGAAGATAGGGAGGTGTAGTGTGAAGAGTCAGACACTAGAGGGAGATGTGTGGTATGAAGAGACTGACAGCAGATAAGGAGGTGCAGTGTGAGGAGCCAGACACTAGAGGGAGATGTGTGGTATGAAGAGACTGACAGCAGATAGGGAGGTGTAGTGTGAAGAGTCAGACATTAGAGGGAGATGTGTGGTGTGAAGAGACTGACAGCAGATAGGGAGGTGTAGTGTGAGGAGTCAGACACTAGAGGGAGATGTGTGGTGTAAAGAGACACAGGCAGAGCTACAAGCCCAGGGAGGAAAGACTATGCCAACACTGTGACCAGGAGGCCATAGAGGACGAAACCCACTTCCTGCTACACTGCTCCAAATACTCAGCAGTGAGGGACACTCACTTCAGGAGACTCTCACATCTCTTCCCGGATTTCATCACCATGAAGGAGGAAGAGAAAACATATATCTTGCTGGGGGAAGAAGAGAGAGCAGCTGAGATAGCAGCGTGGTATGTGAGCGAATGTCATAGACTGCGAGAAAGAGAACTATGATATGCCATGGACTTCTATAGCCCCCACCCTAGATCTGCCCCTACCCAACATCCTATGCCATGGACTTCTATAGCCCCTACCCGGATCTGCGCCCCATCACCCCTCCCTATGCCATGGACTTCCATAACCCCTACCCTAGATCTGTCCCCATCCCCCCTCCCTATCCCTATTCCCTTTTGTACACTTGCTTTGGCAAAACTAACGTGTATTTAGTCCTGCCAATAAAGCTTCTTTGAATTTGAATTGATTGACTGACAGCAGATAGGGAGGTGCAGTGTGAGGAGTCAGACACTAGAGGGAGTATGTGGTATGAAGAGACTGACAGCAGATAGGGAGGTGTAGTGTGAAGAGTCAGACACTAGAGGGAGATGTGTGGTGTGAAGAGACTGACAGCAGATAGGGAGGTGCAGTGTGAGGAGTCAGACACTAGAGGGAGATGTGTGGTATGAAGAGACTGACAGCAGATAGGGAGGTGCAGTGTGAAGAGTCAGACACTAGAGGGAGCTGTGTGGTATGAAGAGACTGACAGCAGATAGGGAGGTGCAATGTGCAGTGTCCATTTTAGGACATGATCATATTATTATGATTATTATTATTATTTATTTATTTATATAGCACCATTGATTCCATATAGCACCATTGATGGAAGCACCGCGGGATGAGCCACCACTCACCCCGAGGAACCAATGTTGTGCCCGCCGGGCGACCGGAAGAGGGACCCCAGCGCACACCAGAACTCAGCTCCAGGAGTGACGATGAGATGGAGGAGGCCACTTGGGAGGAGGAGACCATGGAGTCAGCGGAAACCTCGGTCTCCCGCTGGCAGCAATATATGGAGGAGTTGAGAGCCAGCCTGGGCGGAGCGACGAAGCCCATGGAGTTGAGTGCACCTCAACCCCAGCCGGTGGCGGACCCTGAACCCGCCGGCCCTTCGTCCTCCAGCCAGCCGTCCGTCTGGATAACAGACATAATCGCCCAGAAGAAGGCCAGGGAGTGGGAGATCTGGTCGCTCCTTAACAAAAGGGGGAGGCGGCGATGCCAGGCCGCATCTACGGCCAGCTGGTGTATACTAATGTGGAGCGTGGCTATAGCTTCATCGAGGAGGAAGGCACTCGGAATAAAATTTATGTGAACGCCTCCTCCATCAAACTGGACGGGCCTTAAAAGTGGAGACTGGGTCTTGTTTTTTAAGGAGTACTGCCCCCACGGCTACTTTGCGGTGGCGGTCATTTTGTGCCCGGGGGAGGGCGAGCCTTCTGGAGGAGATAAGGGCCCACGAGCAGATGGTGGCTCTGTTCCAGTCTTTTCTTGCCAATGCGGAGGTTCTGCGGCAGCAGCGTCTCCTAAGTCCCACGTCAAGGCCTAGGCCGCCAACAAGGATACGGTGCAGGATGCGCACAGTTGAACTCTCGCGTCCTCTGTTTTTCCCTTCTAGTGCACCGTTGCACTCAATTGAACAGGGACTGTTCCGCGTCCCCCAGGGTAGGGAGCCCTGCCACGTTGTAACATGGAGCCTTGAATGAATTACGGGACCTTGCTTTTGAAAGTTTTTTTTTTTGGGTGGTGTGCTCCCCTCATAGGAAGGGGGGGGGAAGGACATTTTTATCTTTCTCAAGTACGGCGATTTTACTCATGTGAACGTTTATTTGTTTCTACCTCTTTATTAAAAATGTGTTCTAAAAAATGCATAGTATATAGGTCGTTTGGTAATAAAATGTGTAATAATGCCTCTGCATTGCCGGGGACGGCAATGGTTTTAAGAAGGGGGTATGTAAGGAGGGTCAGGGCTTAGACCTTTAAATGTCTTTGCTGCTATGTATACGTATATATTTGTTATGTACTTTATAGTGTCGTATTTCAGTGTCTTTTGTATGGTATTTCACATTGATGAAGGTAAGGTAGTGCATCCTTTGGGAACAGTAGAGGAGGGCACTTGTAGTATAGTAATTATAGTTGGGGAAAGTATAGTATTGAAAAGGGCCACTAGATGGGGGTATATTAGTGGATCCAGTTAGAAAGTTGCTACATGGTTTAGTGAAGTACAGTGGTAGGACACTAGGTGGGGGCTGTAACGCTGGTATTGTCTGTACTTTGTTTTCCAGCGTTACTTTGCATGTCTTTGCTTTAACTCTTTTGCTCCCTTCCCCTAACCAGCTGGGATACTGTTGTCTGTTACCTGTATGGATGCTGCTCAGTTCCCAGCTCTGCTGCGTAGCCGTACTTGCGTGAGTGTCTCCACTGCGTTGCATGACCACCCGCATGTGCGGTCCCTGGCCTGCTGTAGAAGCTACCCGTAGGTTGCAAAGTCCTCTGCAGTGGTGCATGACTTACTACGTGTGTTGAGGCTGCAGCCACTGTCAGGTGTCCTTCTGTGCTGAGTTGTGTCTGGCTCTGCATAGGGGGCGCAGCCCACACCTGTCCTGCTTTTATGAGGAATGGGTGTGTACTAGAATTGCTGCTCCAGCCTATCGCTGTGAAGCAGCTCATATATAAAGTTCCCCAGCCCTGTGGGACGTTGCCAGAACTTTGCATTGAGTTCCTGAACCTAGCCGTGTGTGTTTGTGTGTTCAGCTCCTGCTCTGAGTGCGATCAGTTCTGGAGAGCTGATTCCCTTTGTCCTGTCTTGTTTTCCGCCTGTTCTGGGGGCTGAGTACCCAGATCGCCCTTCCTGGAGGCTGCATATCCAGGCCTGTTCCTGTTGTATCTTGTTCCCTGAATCCCTGATCCTGGATCTATCCCGGTACCTGAATGTCTGAACTGTGTCTTGTGTTTCCGCCAGCTCTGGGGGCAGAATACCCAGATCGCCCTTCCTGGAGGCTGCATATCCAGGCCTGTTCCTGCTGTGTCTTGTTCCCTGATCCTGGATCTGTCCCGGTACCTGAATGTCTGAACTGTGTCTTATGTTTCCGCCAGCTCTGGGGGCAGAATACTCAGATCGCCCTTCCTGGAGGCTGCATATCCAGGCCTGTTCCTGTTTTGTTTTGTTTCCTGATTCCCTGATCCTGGATCGGATCCTGTACCTGACTGTCTGAACTGTGTCCTCTGTGTTATGTTCCTGAAGTCCTTCTGTGTCCTGAACCCTGTGCCAGTGACTGTGATTCTTTGCTATATAACCTGAGTTCATCTTGGAAGGAGGAGTCCGGTGTGTGTGCTGAGTTTCTGTTACTCTGTGTTCAGCTTCTGTGCAATCCCCGGCCAGCTCCCGTTGAGCCTGGCGGGGCTTGCACCAGACCGCTGGGGTTCCTTTTCAGGTCGCTGCCAGATGTCTGATGCCTGATGACTATGGCCTGATGTCCGATGACCACTTACAGATGTCCGGAGCCTGCCTGATGTCCGGAGCCTGCCGATCGTTGCCAGATGTCCGGAGCCTGCCGATCGTTGCCAGATGTCCGGAGTCCGATGCCAGTGTTCTGATGTTCCTGAGTTCCAGTTCATGTTCCTGAGTTCCTGTCTGTGTTCCTGTGTCCCTGAGATCCAATCCATGTTCCTGATATCCTGTCCGTGTTCCTGAGTCCCTGAGATCCAATCCGTGTTCCTGACTTCCTGTCCGTGTTCCTGTGTCCCTGAGTTCCATTCCGTGTTCCTGATATCCTGTCCGTGTTCCTGAGATCCAATCTGTGTTCCTGATGACCTGTCTGTGTTCCTGAGATCCAGTCCGTGTTCCTGATGTCCCGATGTCCTGCCGATTCCTCCGAGGTCTACCCTGTGATGACGTCTGTCCTGGGTCAGTGTCTGATGTTCTCCTGCTGAGCCTGTGCTACGCCTAAGGCCTGAGAGAGAGGCCGTCCTTGTATGCCCGTGCCAGATGACCCTGGACTGCATCAACCCGTGATGACCCCGCCATCGTCTGACGCTCATCCTGGGCCGGTGTCTGATGTTCTCCTGCTGAGCCTGTGCTACGCCTGAGGCCTGAGAGAGAGGCCATACTAGTATGCCTGTGCCAGATGATCCTGGACTGCATCTACCCGTGATGACCCCGCCATCGTCTGAAGTCTGTCTGAGGTCGGTGTCTGATGTTCTCCTGCTGAGCCTGTGCTACGCCTGAGGCCTGAGAGAGAGGCAACCCTAGTATGCCCGTGCCAGATAACCTTGGACTGCATCTACCCGTGATGTCCTCCTGCACTCGTCTGTGATGCTGAGACGTGTACCCTTCTCTGATGTGCGGAATCGGGAGCCCGGCATTATGTTCTGTTTATGTACTGTGTGTGTCTTTAAGTAAACTTTATGTTTCTTCATACCTGAAGTTGTGCGGTGTTGTCTAGTCCTGCAGGTCGCCATCTTGCCCACATGCTCAGCTGCCACGGATCCCGGTCGCTGCCCTCCCCTAGTCCGGGCAGGCCCGGATCTCCCTCTGTGGTCCAGTGGGTCCACATTCTCTTACCATCTGGGACGCATGCCTCACGTCGTCGTGGACTGGCGGCGTGGGAGCATTGTCTAGTTAGGCAAGCTATGCCATGTCCCAACGCCCTGCAGCCGTGGGAAGCGTCACAGGGGCTCTGAGCACATTCAGCATAGAGGAGACTTATAGGACACCAAGGGGTTAAGTAGAATGAGTGTCGGTCGGGAACTAATGCGAGGGACTTCCTAGATAGAGTCAGTCGGGGGTGGACCCTGTTGTTGCTCGGATGTCCCTGGTCCTGAGCTGTGTAGCAGACTGGAAGAGTGAAGTGTGAAAGGTACCAGCAGTAGTGAAGGAATCACCGTGGGACCAGGGGCGGAACTATAGTGGAAGCAGGGGAAGCAGCTGCCACAGGGCCCGGGCTAGAAGGGGGCCCGTCCCTGCTGCAGCTGCCCTGTGATTTAGGAGCAAAAAGGGGGGCCCGAGCACGCTGGCAAATGGATCCGCGCTCGGGCCCCCTCCCAACATTTTGTTCAGGCTTCTGACTCTGAACGCTGATGCATAACAACACTGTGTTGTTTTAAAGAGACACTACAGTGTTGTAAATGCAGACAGCGAACAGAAATGAGCACTGTAGCTTTAAGCTGCGGCCCAGTGCATTATGGTCCGTCTGTCACAGCGTGTGTGCATGTGGGGGCGGACAGCAGACGGCCAGGCAGACCACATGAAGCAGCAGACTGACTGGACAAGCAGGTGGAAGCCCGGGCGAGCAGGGTGAGTACCGTGAGTCTCTCAACAGTGAGAAGAGGCTTGGCTGCTCAATGGTGACTGGGAGGGCAGGTGCAGGCAGGATCTAACAGGGCCCACATTCAACAGGGCCCAGGCCCCAGGCTGCAGTGCAGGGGGCCCACATTCAACAGGGCCCAGGCAGCAGGGGGCCCACATTCAACACAGGGCCCAGGTAGCAAGGGGCCCGCATTCCAACAGGGCCTCGGGCTCCTGGGCCCTGTTTGACGCAAGCCTCAAGTCACCACTAACCTCCCCCTGGGCCCTGTTGGGCACGGGACCTCAGTCACCAGTAGCCTCCCCCTGGCCCAGTAACAGCCTCATGGTTGCTACAAGTGACGAGTGACACCCTGATCTCTGCTACATGTGACAAGTAACAACCTCAGCTCTGCTACATGTGACAAGTAGCAACCTCGGCTCTGCTAGATGTGACAAGTAACAACCTCAGCTCTGCTACATGTGA
Source organism: Oophaga sylvatica (assembly GCA_033576555.1). Taxonomy (NCBI): domain Eukaryota; kingdom Metazoa; phylum Chordata; class Amphibia; order Anura; family Dendrobatidae; genus Oophaga; species Oophaga sylvatica. The sequence continues at coordinate 332,461,401 of JARQOD010000001.1, read as the reverse complement.
CAAGTAGCAACCTCAGCTCTGCTCATGTGACAAGTAACAACCTCAGCTCTGCTCATGTGACAAGTAACAACTTCAGCTCTGCTACATGTGACAAGTAGCAACCTCAGCTCTGCTACATGCGAGGAGTGACAGCCTCATCTCTGCTACATGCGCGGAGTGACAGCCTCAGCTTTGCTATACAAGTAGCAGAGCTGAGGCTGTCACTCCTCATATGTTGCAGAGATGAGGCTGTCACTCCTTACATGTAGCAGAGCTGAGGCTGTCACTCCTCGAATGTAGCAGAGCTGAGGCTGTCCCTACTCACATGTAGCAGAGCTGAGGCTGTTCCTCCTCACATGTAGCAGAGCTGAGGCTGTCACTCCTCACATGTAGCAGAACTGAGTCTGTCACTCCTCACATGTAGCAGAGCTGAGGCTGTCACTCCTCACATGTAGCAGAGCTGAGGCTGTCACTCCTCACATGTGTAATTGGTGAGGGCGTGGTGCAGAAGTACGGTATACAGAACAATCTTAGATTATTCTGTATACCGGACTGTTGTTCTACTGAATAAATCATCTGTTTTGAAAGCAATTTGCAGGCTGGATTACAAGTTTCTTCACATATTTACTCTGGAGAAAGCCTACCTTTGTCACTACCTCAGTTGCTTCCTGGGAGTTGGTTCCTTTCTGTTATTTCACTATCATTACTCCAAAAACCTCTAATTTTGGATAATAAAGGTATCTTTCTTAACACAACTTGGGTAGACCGGGATTGGCAACGCACGCGAGGGGGGGGGGCCCCATTGTGAAGTTTGCTGTGGGGCCCTGCCGTTCCTAGTTACGCCCCTGCGTGGGACTGTTGGCCAGAGTCTGAGGGCTGATGAAGTAGTAATGCCAGTGGATAAGCCACTGTGGGAACGCTCAGCAGAAGTGTGCGTGCTGAAGCAGAAGCAAGTGGGCCACCAACGAGTACACGGGCAGGATAACCAGAAGGGGGTGGACGACCTAGTGGATGTGTATTTCCGTGACTGGATTGAAGTGTCTCCAGGAAAGAGACTGAAGTGCCGTTTTCACCGGGCTCCTCGTCCCGCAGTTACTTTGTGGTCCATTCTGGTGTAGTTGAAGAAGTGTAGCGGAGTTGTGGAAGATGTATTGCTGGTACCGTGTCAATCGTGCTAATTGTGTCTTGGATGTGCTGTGCCCGGAGGAAAATAAAAGTGAACTGTTTGAAGTTATTCAGGGCTCTGACTCCGAATCTTCGAACTCCGAATCTGATGAGGAATATACCAGGGATGCAGCAGGTGCCAGTGCAGTGAGTACAGGTAGCGCTGGTGAGTCCACCCCCCTGCCATAGTTTTACAATAGCATGTAATTAGATCAAATATTTGAGCAGCCACGGTCAAAAGAAGGAGACGGTGGAAAAAAGCAATTACTGTTGCAAGAGCTGGATGATGATGAAACACAATTGCCAACAAGTGGTGTTGTTACGTCAACAAGTCAGGAGGAAGACAAGGTGGTGGATGATGAAGTCAGTGACCCAACCCAACTAATATGCATGCCCTGGAAATTTTGCCGCTTAGGCTTGTGGAGATGGAACCACAGCCGCCGCTATTTCTCCTAGTGTGCCAACCCTGCATTACACAAGCATGTGTCCCATAACATCAGCTGTGCCATGACCAATGCTGTTACTGAGAAGGTCCACTTAACCACAGACACCTAGACAAGTGCTTGTGGCCAGGGATGCTACATTTCCCTGATGGTACACTGGGTGAACAATGTGGATGCCGGGATTCAGTCGGACCCTGGGACGGAACACGTGCTACCTACACCAAGGATTGCGGGCCCTTGTTCAATCATAGTTGCCCCCGTATTCTACACCAGTTCCTGCACCTCCTCCTCCTCATCATCTCAGAAACGTCAACATCAGTTGCAAGCTGGAAGCACTGCAGTACTGCCTTGACCAAGCGGCAACAAGCTCTGCTGAAACTAATCTGCTTAGGTGACAAACCACACACTGCCGCAGAGTCGTTGAAAGGTCTAACAGACCAGACTAATCTGTGGCTCTCGCCCGTGAACCTACAACCAGGCATAGTTGTGTGTGATAATGACTGTAACCTGGTGATAGCTCTGAAGCTTGGCAACCTCGCACACATATCATACTTTGCCCACGTGTTCGACTTATTGATTTAGCATTTTCTCAAAACCTACCCAGATCTGCCTGAGCTACTTGTGAAAGTACGCCGCATATGTGCCCATTTCCGCAAGTCAGCTACAGCTGCCGCTGCCCTGGCAGTGCTGCAGCAATGTTTGCAACTTCCAGCTCACCGACTGGTATGTGATGTCACCACGTATTGCAACCAACATTACATATGTTGGCAAGGCTTTGTGAGCAGCCGTTGTGAGGGCAGTCCGTGAATACCAGCTACACCATGCACATCAGTATTTCAGTCAGCCTCTGCGCATAAGAGCTGATGAGTGGGCATGGATGTCTGACATCTGGTTGTTTCTCCAAAACTTTGAGGATTTTGACCAAGATGGTGAGCGTTGATGACGCCATAATCAGCATCACCATCCTGCTTCTCTGTCTACTGAAATGTTCGCTGCTCACAAAAATAAAACATAAACAGAAGGCTTTGCAGGCGGACCAAGTTGAGATGGAGCAAAAAACTATACTGGTGCTAGACAGCCCAGGCACATCTCATCTTCTCAACGGGGATTGGGTGATAGTGAGGAGGAGCAGGAGCTGGTTGCCAGTGCCACAGACGGTAGTACAAACACCACCATCATCCAGTCTGTTCAGCGTGGATGGCCTGATGATGAAGAGGAGAGGAAGGAGGTGGACAACATAGACAGTCGTCCTCTTGGTGGGGGCAGGGAATTCTTGGCTGTTGGCAGACTGGGACACATGGCTGAGTTTCGCTGCCTTTCCCTTTACCCATGAGTTGTATGCATTTTAGCCAACCCTAATTACTGGTTGGTCACCCTTCTAGACCCAAACTACAAGGAGAACTTTATATCTCTCCTTCCCTGGCGGAGAGGTCTAATAAAATGTTGCAGTACTAGAAGGCCTTAGTTGAATAATTGTTAACTCCTTTCTGACATTGGACGTACTATTCCATCTATGTGCCCTGGGACTTAATGCCCATGGACGGAATAGTACGTCATACGTGAGCGCGGCTGATTGCGGCCTGGTGTCAGCTGATTCTCACAGCTGACACCCGGCATTAAGTATCGGGAGCGGTCCGTGACCGCTCCCGACACTTTAACCCCCGGAACACTGCAATCAAACATGATTGAAGTGTTCCGGGAGCAGGCAGAGGGGCTGTCAGCTCTGTCAGCCCCTCTGCCATTGGATCGGAGACCCCACGGCATGACGCGGGGTCTCGATCGCTCCCATAGTAACCCGATGTCGTCATGATGACATCCGGGTTACCAGAGCTCAGAGACTTCCTGTCATGCGCAGTGCATGTCAGGAAGTCTCTGACATCAGTGTGCACAGCGTGCAGTGCTGACAGCTTATATGGCATGCAGCATGCCATATAAGTGATCAGCCTGCACAAAATGAGTGTCCCATAGTGGGACACAGTGTAAAAGTAATAATATAATAATTTTTTTTATAATAATTGTAAAAATATAAAAAAATCAATATTTATTCTAACATTAAATCAATATTTGAATAAAAAAATCTAAACAATAAAAGTACACAGTCTGGATCCTCTCCTTCCCTGCCCAATGCCCGGATCCTGCCGATCGCTGTCATATGTCCGGAGCCTGATGACTGCGGCCTCATGTCCGGAGCCTGATGTCCGCAGCCTGATGTCCGGTACCTGTCGATCGTTGCCAGATGTCCGGAGTCCGATGCCAGTGTCCTGATGTTCTACCTGAGATCCGAATCCTGATGTCCTTGTGTCCTGTCTGAGAACATATGTCCTGATGTCCGCCTGGTGCCCTGATGTCCCGATGTCCTACCTGATGGCCGGCTTGTGCCCTGATGTCCTCATGTCCAGTCCGTGTTCCGATGTCCAGTCCGTGTTCCGATGTCCAATCCGTGTTCCGATGTCCAGTCCGTGTTCCAATGTGCAGACCGTGTTCCGATGTCCCGCCAGTGTCCAGATGTCCTGCCTGAGTCCGGATGTCTGTCCGTGTTCCGATGTCCAGCCTGCGTCCAGATGTCCAGTCCCTGGTTCTGGTGGTCCAAGTTGTGCTCTTGAGTCGGTCCCGCTTGTGTTCCTAGATGGATTCCTCCTCCATGGTTTCTGGGAGTCTCCAGCTCTGTTCCCCTGTGACGGTCCCGCCAGTGAGTCCTGGACCTGACCAGCTGATGCCTGTTGCTGTAGTGCCAACGTTCCTGAATCTGTGCTATCCGTGTCTTGCTTATGTTCTGATTTCCTGCCGGTTCCCTGGGGTCTTACCTGTGATGGCTCCTGCCGTTGTCTGAAGGCTGCCTGAGGTCAGTATCTGATGCTCTCCTTCTGTGCCTGTGCTACGCCTGAGGCCTGAGAGAGAGGCCATCCTAGTATGCCCGTGCCAGATAACCCTGGACTGCATCAACCTGTGATGACCCTAGCCATCATCTGAAGTCTGCCTGAGGTCAGTGTCTGATGTTCTCCTGCTGAGCCTGTGCTACGTCCAAGGCAAGAGAGAGAGGCCATCTTAGTATGCCCGTGCCAGACAACCCTGGACTGCGTCAAATTGTGATGACCTCCTGCCATCGTCTGAAACTAGTCTGAGGTCGGTGTCTGATGTTCTCCTGCTGTGCCTGTGCTACGCCTGATATATATAAAGAAACTGGGCACACTCAATTTGTGTAAATGAAATAAAATTTATTACATACACTTGGTCACTAATACAGACGTTTCGGTCACGTCAGACCTTCATCAGTGTACTATAAAAGTAAGTGATCAGTGATAATTATATGAACAAGATACAGTATATACACATTAATGGGTCAAAAACATATTATATTGTATATAACAGGCTGTTCAATATTAAACCTGTAACAAAAGTACTCAGAATGATAGATATAGAGATAATTAGCTTGAGGACATACCTAGTGAAAGTGTATACCCAGGAATAAAAGGGGTAAAGTTACGTATCACTGTAAAGCAGATATAGAACAAATATGAAATATAGTGCCTAGGCAATTGTGATAGAGGTATATGAGAAAAATCTCAACATACCGATCTCAGTGGTGGTATCGGTGGTAACTGTGGTGAAAAATATATAATATAGTATATATGATAAGAAACTATGTATAGAGTGAATCGCAAGGATGGTGATGAACATACCAGTTATGAAAAGCCTTCAGATTATTCAATATGTGGTATAAGGCTGTGAAATAACAATGCGCCCATCAGAAAAGAAAATAGATGGCTCATGAGCTCCTTAGCGCAGTGGCAGTAGCAGCGTGCACTTACCCGTGTGATGGCTATCAATACCTGGTGTACGGGACGCGGTATCCACCGCATGTCACAGCGTGAGAGGAAGTAGTGACTGGCTGTGTTAAATAACGCCAGTATCTCGTGGTGCACAGAAAGCCGGAAGTGCTAATACCGGAAGTGATGTCAGCGCTATAGTGGAGAGGATAGAGGCTGCGTTCTGCGTTCCATAGGGAGCGCCTGCGTTCCACAGTTAGAGCGCATGTCAGAAATTCAAGGAGGGAGGGTGCAGGGAGGATAGGAAGTGACCATCCAAATAATGTAATTAGCGATTCTGTAAGAAAAAGCATAAGTATCAGTGCATAGAATACAGTAATAGGACATAAAGAATAACATCTCTTTAAATAAATGATACCATGTTATTAAAGAAAATGGATTTAAAGAAAAGCATGTAAGTCATAATCCTTATTTAACCCTTTAGGATATATGGTATTCAATTCATGGATCCAATATGCTTCCCTCCGTTTCAATTGGGTTACACGGTCTCCTCCTCGTCGTGGTTGGGGTATGTGTTCTAGCACTTGGTATCGAAGTTGTGATATATTGTGTCCCGCCGATACAAAATGATGAGGGATAGGAAGGAGTGTATCTTTACATCGTATGGTAGACTTGTGTTTGGATATTCTATCCTTCACACTCTGAGTGGTCTCGCCAATGTAAAGGAGACCACATGGGCATTTAATTAAGTAAACTACATAGTTAGAGTTACATGTAAAGTATTGATTAATGGTATATCTCTTGCCAGTGTGGGGATGATGTACAACATTACCTTTCAGGACGTTGTTACATTGGTGACAAGAGAGGCACGGGAAGGTACCAGTTTTGGGGTTTTGAAGGAATCTCTGGGTTGAAGTAAGTTTTTTGGAGCCAATGTCTGTCCTAACTAGATTGTCCCTTAGGTTACGTGCCCTCCTAAAACATGGCATGAACGGTTGTCTAAAAGCCTCAACCTCAGGGTGGGCAGTTTGTAGGATGTGCCAATACCTCCGTATGGCTGTGTGAATTTTATACGCTGCCGGGTGATAGTCATGTACAAAAGGTATCCTTTTATCCCCGTCAGTGTGTGGTCTCCTATTGGGGAATGAGCTTGAACAGAGTGTGATGGATAGCCCCTTTCTTGGAATTTGGACTGCATTTCTGTGATCCTAGTTTGTTGTAATAATGGATCTGATACGATGCGAGTTACCCTCTGGATTTGAGATTGAGGGATAGAACACTTCATTTTGTACGGTTGAAAACTAGAAAAGTGGAGGAGACTGTTCCTGTCAGTTGGTTTGGAAAAAAGATCCGGGTGAGATTGCCCTGTGGGTCCTTGATCACCAGGGTGTCCAGGAAGCTAATTTGGTGGTTATCATGGGTCATGGTAAAGTCAAGGCCCGACCATGAGGATCTAAGAAAGTTGAAGAAGGTCGTGAGCGTATTGAGGTCGCCTACCCAAATACAAAAAATATCGTCTATGTATCTTCTCCAGGCCAATACATGGTCCTGGAAAAGATGATGTCCATAGATGAGGGTCTCCTCATAGTGTGCCATATAGGCATTGGCATACGGTGGTGCGACGTTTGATCCCATCGCTGTGCCCTTCAACTGTAAATAGTATTGATCTTCGAACAGGAAGAAATTTTTAGTTAATACTATGGACAGTAGTTCACAACATAGGTCTACCTGGTCAGGATGCATGCCTGAGTTAGATAGAAGACGTCGTGTGGAGGATATGCCTTCAGTGTGGGGTATTGATGTATAAAGGTCACGTACGTCGAAGGAGACCAAAATGGCGTTTGATGGAATTGGGGTGATAGCCTTAATTACAGTCAAAAAGGATCCAGTATCTAGTAAAAAAGAAGGAGTCTTCTTAATCAATGGGTAATGATTTTTTCTAAAAAGATAGATAGGGAGACAAAACTGATTCGGTGGAGGCTACAATAGGGCATCCCGGTGGATTATTTAAATCTTTATGAATCTTTACCCCATTGATTAAGAAGACTCCTTCTTTTTTACTAGATACTGGATCCTTTTTGACTGTAATTAAGGCTATCACCCCAATTCCATCAAACGCCATTTTGGTCTCCTTCGACGTACGTGACCTTTATACATCAATACCCCACACTGAAGGCATATCCTGACCAGGTAGACCTATGTTGTGAACTACTGTCCATAGTATTAACTAAAAATTTCTTCCTGTTCGAAGATCAATACTATGGAGAAGATACATAGACGATATTTTTGTATTTGGGTAGGCGACCTCAATACGCTCACGACCTTCTTCAACTTTCTTAGATCCTCATGGTCGGGCCTTGACTTTACCATGACCCATGATAACCACCAAATTAGCTTCCTGGACACCCTGGTGATCAAGGACCCACAGGGCAATCTCACCACGGATCTTTTTTCCAAACCAACTGACAGGAACAGTCTCCTCCACTTTTCTAGTTTTCATCCGTACAAAATGAAGTGTTCTATCCCTCAATCTCAAATCCAGAGGGTAACTCGCATCGTATCAGATCCATTATTACAACAAACTAGGATCACAGAAATGCAGTCCAAATTCCAAGAAAGGGGCTATCCATCACACTCTGTTCAAGCTCATTCCCCCAATAGGAGACCACACACTGACGGGGATAAAAGGATACCTTTTGTACATGACTATCACCCGGCAGCGTATAAAATTCACACAGCCATACGGAGGTATTGGCACATCCTACAAACTGCCCACCCTGAGGTTGAGGCTTTTAGACAACCGTTCATGCCATGTTTTAGGAGGGCACGTAACCTAAGGGACAATCTAGTTAGGGCAGACATTGGCTCCAAAAAACTTACTTCAACCCAGAGATTCCTTCAAAACCCCAAAACTGGTACCTTCCCGTGCCTCTCTTGTCACCAATGTAACAACGTCCTGAAAGGTAATGTTGTACATCATCCCCACACTGGCAAGAGATATACCATTAATCAATACTTTACATGTAACTCTAACTATGTAGTTTACTTAATTAAATGCCCATGTGGTCTCCTTTACATTGGCGAGACCACTCAGAGTGTGAAGGATAGAATATCCAAACACAAGTCTACCATACGATGTAAAGATACACTCCTTCCTATCCCTCATCATTTTGTATCGGCGGGACACAATATATCACAACTTCGATACCAAGTGCTAGAACACATACCCCAACCACGACGAGGAGGAGACCGTGTAACCCAATTGAAACGGAGGGAAGCATATTGGATCCATGAATTGAATACCATATAGCCTAAAGGGTTAAATAAGGATTATGACTTACATGCTTTTCTTTAAATCCATTTTCTTTAATAACATGGTATCATTTATTTAAAGAGATGTTATTCTTTATGTCCTATTACTGTATTCTATGCACTGATACTTATGCTTTTTCTTACAGAATCGCTAATTACATTATTTGGATGGTCACTTCCTATCCTCCCTGCACCCTCCCTCCTTGAATTTCTGACATGCGCTCTAACTGTGGAACGCAGGCGCTCCCTATGGAACGCAGAACGCAGCCTCTATCCTCTCCACTATAGCGCTGACATCACTTCCGGTATTAGCACTTCCGGCTTTCTGTGCACCACGAGATACTGGCGTTATTTAACACAGCCAGTCACTACTTCCTCTCACGCTGTGACATGCGGTGGATACCGCGTCCCGTACACCAGGTATTGATAGCCATCACACGGGTAAGTGCACGCTGCTACTGCCACTGCGCTAAGGAGCTCATGAGCCATCTATTTTCTTTTCTGATGGGCGCATTGTTATTTCACAGCCTTATACCACATATTGAATAATCTGAAGGCTTTTCATAACTGGTATGTTCATCACCATCCTTGCGATTCACTCTATACATAGTTTCTTATCATATATACTATATTATATATTTTTCACCACAGTTACCACCGATACCACCACTGAGATCGGTATGTTGAGATTTTTCTCATATACCTCTATCACAATTGCCTAGGCACTATATTTCATATTTGTTCTATATCTGCTTTACAGTGATACGTAACTTTACCCCTTTTATTCCTGGGTATACACTTTCACTAGGTATGTCCTCAAGCTAATTATCTCTATATCTATCATTCTGAGTACTTTTGTTACAGGTTTAATATTGAACAGCCTGTTATATACAATATAATATGTTTTTGACCCATTAATGTGTATATACTGTATCTTGTTCATATAATTATCACTGATCACTTACTTTTATAGTACACTGATGAAGGTCTGACGTGACCGAAACGTCTGTATTAGTGACCAAGTGTATGTATTAAATTTTATTTCATTTACACAAATTGAGTGTGCCCAGTTTCTTTATATATTCATATGGTTTGGGAACCTACTGGTGCACCTCTTTAGAGCTGTGCAAATATTATATTATACTGTGCTACGCCTGAGGCCTGAGAGAGAGGCAACTCTAGTATGCCTGTGCCAGATGACTCTGGACTGTGTCAACCCATGATGACCTCTTGCTTCACCTGTCAACCTGTGATGTGTTTCATTCGTGATGTGCATATTCCGGAACCTGGTGTTTACATGTTTTTTGCTTTCTTTAAGTAAACTTTATGTTTCTTCATACCTGAAGTTGTGCGGTGTCCTTTAGTCCCTCATATGGCCATCTTGTCCACAAGCTCAGCTGCCACAGACCCCGGTCGCTACCCTTCCCTAGTCCCCCCTGTGGTCCATTGGGTCCACATTCCACGATTACCTGGGACGCATACCCTGTCGTCTTTATGGTTCGACGACATGGGAGCATTGGCTGGGTAAGCCACTCTGCGTTCCTGATTATAACATATTTTTTGCAATAAAAAGCGTCTTTTAATGTGTGACAGCTGTCAAACATAAAAACCTGCTATAAAACCCCCCTATTAATAGTAAATCAAACCCCATTTATCACCGCCTTGGTTAGAGAAAAATAATAAAATAAAATTTTTATATTTATTTCCATTTTCCCATTAGGGTTAGGGTTGGGGTTAGGGTTGGGGCTAAAGTTAGGGTTGGGGCTAAAGGTTAGGTGGTTAGGGTTAGTTGGGGCTAAAGTTAGGTTAGGGTTGGGGCTAAAGTTATGGTTAGGGTTGGGGCTAAGTTAGGTAGGTTGGGATTAGTATTAGGGTTGGAATTAGGGTTATGGTTAGGGTTGGGATTAGGGTTAGGGTGTGTTGGGGTTAGGGTTGGAGTTAGAATTGGGGGTTTCCACTGTTTAGGCACATCAGGGGCTCTCCAAACGCGACATGCATCTGATCTCAATTCCAGCCAATTCTGTGTTGATAAAGTCAAACAATGCTCCTTCCCTTCCGATCTCTGCCATGCGCTTAAACAGTGCTTTGCCCCCAAAATATGGGGTATCAGCATACTCAGGACAAATTGCACAACAACTTTTGGAGTCCAATTTCTCCTGTTACCCTTGTGAAAATAAAAAGTTGGGGGCGTAAACATCATTTTTGTGAAAAAATAAGGTTTTTATTTTTATGGCTCTACATTATAAACTTCTGTGAAGCACTTGGGGGTTCAAAGTGCTTACCACATATCTAGATAAGTTCCTTAGGGGGGTCTACTTTCCAAAATGGTGTCACTTGGGTTTCCACTGTTTAGGCACATCAGGGGCTCTCCAAACGCGACATGGCGTTCAATCTCAATTCCAGTCAATTTTGCATTGAATAGTCAAACCTCGCCACTTCCCTTCCGAGATCTGCCGTTCGCCCAAACAGTGGTTTACTTGCATGTATGGGGTATTAGCATACTCAGGACAAATTGTACAACAACTTTTGGGGTCCAATTTCTCCTGTTACTCTTGGTAAAATAAAACAAATTGGTTCTGAAGTAATTTTTTTGTGAAAAAACGTTAAATGTTCTTTTTTTTTTAAACATTCAAAAAATTCCTGTGAAGCACCTGAAGGGTTTATAAACATCTTGAATGTGGTTTTGAGCACCTTCAGGGTGCAGTTTTTAGAATGGTGTCACTTTTGGGTATTTTCTATCATATAGACCTCTCAAAATATCTTCAAATGTGATATGGTCCCTAAAAAAAAATGGTGTTGTAAAAATGAGAAATCGTTGGTCAACTTTTAACCCTTATAACTTCGTAACAAAAAAAAATTTTGGTTCCAATATTGTGCTAATGTAAAGTAGACATGTCGGAAATTTATTAATTATTTTGTGTGACATATTTCTCTGTTTTAAGGTCTTAGAAAATTCAAAGTTAGAAAATTGCAAAATTTTAAAAATTTTCTCCAAATTTCCATTTATTTCACAAATAAACAAATAAGTCATATCAAAGAAATGTTACCACTATCATGAAGTACAATATGTCACGAGAAAAACACTGTCAGAATCACCGGGATCCATGGCAGCGTTCCAGAGTTATTACCTCATAAAGGGACAGTGGTCAGAGTTGTAAAAATTGGCCTGGTCATTAACTTGCAAACCACCCTTGGGGGTAAAGGGGTTAAAAAAGAATTCCCATTTGACAAAGCTGGTGGCTGAGTTCACAGTTCCTTGGACAGCCAAGGAGTGGAGACAAGGGAGACACACCAAATGCAGCAGTGGCAAGGGAACATTCTCAAAGGTCTGGGACAGTTTTCTCAGGCCCTACCATCGCTCATGCCCTGATGCACTGGGTACTCTGACAAGGAGGGAAAAGTTTTGGAAGATGCTGAAGGAGTACCTTGCTGACCTTACCAGCATCTTCCGTGATTCCCCTGTGCTTTAGAACTATTGCGTATCCAAGCTAGACATGTGGCATGAGCTGTATCTCTACGCCTTGGAGGTCCTGGCCTACCCTTGGTATTATAACTAACTAGCTATTGAACCCGTTCTACGTCCGGGTGGCGAGCATTTTTATTGGTATATGGTCTCCCATCCTGGTATGTGCTGCCCCCCTCCTATCGTGGTATGTATTGTACCCCTCATCCCTATCCTGCTATGCATGGTCCCCTCATCCCTATAATAGTATGCATGTCACCCAGGGCCGTATTTAGAGTTTATGCTGCCCTAGGCACTTTTCGTTCTGCCTCCCCCGTTGGTGAGTATGACTAATGCAGACACTGTCGTCAGTGACTTAGGCTACTTGCACATCAGCGATTTTTGCCATTCGCGGCAGATCCGGCAGTTTTTCCGCATCTGCCACGTAACGGATCACTTATGGCAACACAATCTAAACATCCTATTTCTATGTCTTTTGAGTGTGGTAGGAAACCACTGTCTTTGAAAGAGCTACATGGACATACACATAAATTTGGCCGTATTCATTCCCTATGCGACTTGCAGACGTGCGACACTTGCGGTTTTGACACGATCACGCAAATCCGATACTTGCAGCAACGGAAAAAAAAACACTACTAGCAGTATTTTTTTGTCTCACCGCAAGTGCCGCACATGTTTGCAAGTCCCATAGGGAATGAATGAGGCCGAATCTATGTGTATGCCCATGTAGCTCTGTCAAAGACAGTGGTTTCCTACCACACTCAAAAGACATACAAATAGGATGTTTAGATTGTGAGCCCCAATGGGGACAGTGTTGATGATGTATGTAAAGTGCTGTGGAGTTAATAGCGCAATATCAATGAATAAATATTATTCTTAATATTATGTTACAATACCAGGATCTGAGGATTTTCTGTTTCGAGGTCAAGAGCTCTCTGATGTGATGTTGCTGCCTGTCTCGCTGTCTTCCTCTTTTGACACTGCAGTGTGGTGGACAAGAAAACATTAACTGGTTAACAGCAAGAAGTCTGGTGTCTGTGTACTAAATTAACTAGAAACTCTCCCCACACCATATCCAGCAGACATTGGAGGATTACTAGATGGATTTTATTATTCTATTACTGCCCAGTCTCTGACTAAGGCCTTATTCATGTGTCTGGGTTTAACATATACTTACATATAAATCTGGACAATTTATCTTATAGATCTCCCAGTATATTATTTATTATAGATCTATAATGTATAATGTACAAGGAGACCTATAGTATAAAATGTCCAGAATTATATAATGTTCAATCTTATATATAATGTCCAGGGTGATCTATAATATATAATGCTCAGGTAGTAGATTTATAATAATGTACAGTCCAGGCAGATCTATACCATATAATGTTCAGAGGCAGAGATATATTTAGGGTACGTTTCCACGTTCAGGAAACGCTGCGGATTGGACTGAGAACAGTCGCAGAGTCCAATCCGCAGCGTCCAAATGTTACAGCATAGTGGAGGGGATTTTATGAAATCCCATATCCACTATGCTTACAAAGATGCAGGTGGCAGACCTGCGTATATGCACATGCGGCGCGTCTTTCTAGACCGCAGCATGTCTATTTATCTCACGGAGACGCTCAGTCTACGCAAGATAAATAACACCGTCCTATGTATAGGATGCGGTGATTCCAGACGGTTCAATGAACACATGTGGAATCACTGCGCGTATAAAAGCCGGCAAAGCTTTGGACGGAGCTGTGTCCTCTCTGCAGTGTTTCCTGAACATGGAAACATAGCCTATTTAGGGTATGTGCGCACATTGCAGATTTGTCTGCAGAAGTTTCCGTACATAATCCACATCTCTTGGCAGAAAACGCAGGTGCGTATTTGATGCGTTTTTTACATGCGGATTTGTATGCCTTTTGTAAGCTAAATAAAGATGTTATTTAACAAAAAAAAGATTTGTGATGTCATTTCTGTCCAACCTCCTCTTTTACCTTAGTCCAGCGCTCATTCCCCACCTCAGAGCTCATTCCCCACCTCAGCGCTCATTCCCCACCTCAGCGCTCATTCTCCTCAGCGCTCATTCCCCATCTCAGCGCTCATTCCTCCCAGCGCTCATTCCCCACCTCAGCGCTCATTCCCCCAGCGCTCATTCCCCACCTCAGCGCTCATTCCCCACCTCAGTGCCCATTCCCCCAAGCGCTCATTCCCCACCTCAGAGCTCATTCCCCACCTCAGCGCTCATTCCCCACCTCAGCGCTCATTCCCCCCAGCGCTCATTCCCCACCTCAGCGCTCATTCCCCCAGCGCTCATTCCCCCTCAGCGCTCATTCCCCACCTCAGCACTCATTCCCCACCTCAGCACTCATTCCCCACATCAGCGCTCATTCCCCACCCCAGCGCTCATTCCCACCTCAGCGCTCATTCCCCACCTCAGCGCGCATTCACCACCTCAGCGCTCATTCCCCACCAGCGCTCATTCCCCACCTCAGCTCTCATTCCCCCAGCGCTCATTCCTCACCTCAGCGCTCATTCCCCACCTCTGCGCTCATTCCCCCAGTGCTTATTACTCCCCCAGCGCTCATTCCCCTAGCGCTCATTCCTCCCCGTGCTCATTCCCCAGTGCTCACTGCCCCAGCGCTCATTTCTCCCCCCAGAGCTCATTCCCC
>JARQOD010000001.1:332407318-332446510 GCA_033576555.1 Oophaga sylvatica | reverse complement strand
TTGAAAAAAAAAACCACACCCTACGAAAACGCCCGAGCACCTCCACCCCGTTTAATTCACCAATCTCTGAACTACACTACACATCTCATACTTGTAAGCATTATGTCCTACGCATCTCATAGTGTACTTATACATGCAGATAAAAATTTCTGCGGTAAACTAGTAGATATATTTTATTTACTTTGTGTCAAGTAGCTTTGTGAATGTGTTGTGCGCATTCATGTATGCTATATTTTATTTACAGTGCTAAAGTATCGCCCGTGAGGTTGCAGTTTGAGGGAGAAAAACAGCCCCATACGGCGGCGCCCCAGCAGCGGATGTCTGTTAATTCAGCATTCTCTGTAGATCAGCACCGGGCATACTTGTAAGTATATATGTCTAGGCCGCTCTTTTGTGTACTTATACAAACAATCATGCATCGGTTTCACAGATAATGGGTGCTAGTAGTTTACAAATATCGCGTTGAATCAGAGCCAAGTGGCTCATGTAGCTCTTCCTATATCTCCCCCACTTAGCGGTTAACTACACCACGTATCTTTTTTTTAGTTACGGAGGATCGTCATTCGCGAGTTTTGCAGCAGCGCAATTATGGATTTGAGAACAGAACGGAGGTGAGAACGGAGCCTCTTTCACACGGGTGTGTCGCAGATCGTGAAGAAAACGACGCGCCAACCGAGCACCCCGGGAATGCTGAGAGTAGTCGGCTTAAGAATATGCGTCTGTGTCAAGCTACAGAATCTGCAAATAGCAACGCGGAAGCCGCAGCTGCCAATTCAGCCGATGCATTAGCACCAAAGAAACGCGCGGTATCGCGCCGGCGTGTAAGTAAGAAGCAGAAGGATGATGGTCGATCGCCTTACACACCAACACCCGTATGGACTGGTGAACACACCAAAATGTTTCTTGACATGTCTGCACAGTACGTGCATAATAAACTCTCGCAGAACAGACTAAAATCTTTCTGCGACACGTATGAAAGACTGATAAGTGCATGTCCAACACCCGACATTATTGCAGAGCTGTGCGATTTTAAACAAAATTATGCAAATGTATGATTTTAAACAAAGATTATGCAACTGTACAGTCAACTTCTGTGAAATAAACCTGTCTGCCTGAGAACGTGTGGTTATGAATTGAAAAATAATTAAAATGATCACGCATTACACCCTAGGGGATCGATACACGTGCCCTGCGCATTTACACAACTATGATGTCACTGGAAATGCCAGCATCCACGAGCAAACATTCGGTCATAGCAGGGAGCATCTTGATACACACATACGGAAATTCTCGCTGGCCGCCTCTGTAGGCAATAGTGTTTGTGATAGTGGTGAGAGTTTTGGGGTTGATAGTTGTACGCACGACTTTTTACTGTTCTTTAGCAACGGTAAATTTTCAAACTATACATTTATAGACCACAATGCAGGACACTACGATTCTTACTTTATTGTTAAGGAGCTGATTTTTGAAAACTAATGGTAAATGTGATAGCCCGAGGTGTCGTGGTCTCGTGTGTGACGATACCCGATTTGTCTATATGGTTCTCACTAAATTACCACAGGTCGCGGGATTTTCAGTTTTCCACACTTTTTTAAATACCTGAGAAAACAAAGCTATGTGGTTCCCATACCCGATGTGAAATATTATGGTCTAGAGTACATGGCACAGGGTGCTTCTGGTATGACATGAGAGTCAGAAACATTTGTCATGTGCCAAAATAGGCCGGGACACGTCTCAACATGCCTCAATTTTTTGTTGAATGGTGATCAAAACGAATATTATGGTCTAGAGTACATGGCACAGGGTGCTTCTGCTATGACATGATAGTCAGAAACATTTGTCATGTGCCAAAATAGGCCGGGACACGTCTCAACATGCCTCAATTTTTTTGTTGAATGTTGATCAAAAACAAATATTATGGTCTAGAGTACATGGCACAGGGTGCTTCTGCTATGACATGATAGTCCGAAACACAGATATGTTAAAAAGTTTGTAGCCATTTTTGTTGAGTAGTGGTCAAAACCGCTGCATAGGTGTAGGCCTGTGCCAAAATAGGTCTTTCTGGTACGACATGGGAGTCAGAAACACAGCTATGCTAAAAAAAGTTTGCACCCAATTTTTTGTTGAATACTGATCAAGATCGATTATTATGGGCTATGGTACATGGCACAGAGTGCTTCTGGTATGGCATGAGCGCCCGAAACACAGGTATGTTAAAAGTTTGTACCTGATTTTTGTTGAACGCTACTCAGTATCGTTGCATAGGAGTGGGTATGTACCAAAATAGGCCGGGCCACGTCTCAACATGCCTGTCTTTTATATCTGATGGTCTTAGCGTCTTTAAAAATAGGCTTGCGCTGCAAGAACGCTACGCATCCCAGGCTATACAGTTGGTCATGTGTGTAGCTCATAGCGGGAACGTTAACATTCAACATGCCTTGAGAGGGTTTGTGAAGCAACTCGCTCAATATTTTCTAGATGACTGTGCGCGTGTTAACGGCCAGCACATAGTTTTTGAATTTCAGTATTGTTTTTTCCACGGCTGCCCCGTGACCAGGACTTGTCCAGGCATGCCCAGACATGCCCGGACTTGTCCAGACATGTCTCACACGGACCCTATATGTCCGTTCACAATATGTCTATCAGTATTAAAACATAAAAACTCCTCTGTACACGATCCTTAAGCAAAATAAAAAAATAATGTAAAATAAATCTGTGAAGGAGCAAAATGTTGAAATATACGCTTAACTAATATTTGAAAAATATGGTGTCTCACATGGACCCTATATGTCCGTTCACAATATGTCTATCAGTATTAAAACATAAAATCACCTCTGTACATTATTGTGAAGGGGTTAAAAGAGGCTTCATGGTTGATATGATAAGGTGATCAGAATAGCTAGCATCATGAGAGCTGCTATGGTTGACAGTGGTAGTGAACGCATAACTAATATTTGATTGGCCAACTATACACAACTGCTTTTTTAATATAGCTCCTCATATGGATGTGCTAATTGACTTCATATGCACGCACAGTATGTATTGTGAGCCCTGCACTTGCATGCTAACATCATTATATTAGCATCTGTGATTAGCTAGCATCATGAGAGCTGCTATGGTTGACACTGATAGCGAACGCATAACTAATATTTGACTGGCCAACTATACACAACTGCTTTTTAATATAGCTCCTCATATGGATGTGCTAATTGACTTCATATGCACGCACAGTATGTATTGTGAGCCCTGCACTTGCATGCTAACATCATTATATTAGCATCTGTGATGGGGAAGTTACTTTATTGATATACATGCTTCATTGAGATACTTATAATCCTATATATAGTGCATATATGTCTGCCTATTGGGGATATTGTGAGTTACATAGACTGCTATTATCGTTATAACATATAAGATATGGAGATGTGCACTATTATAAATTGATTTGAATGTAGTTCCAGACATCTCTAACAGAGAGTGTTAGAAATCACCTTTACATTCAGGCATATCAGTTCCAAACTTTTACACATTTACTGGGGGACATTTATACAAGCCTGCTAGAAATGAGCTTTACATACATTTACTGATGGATTCTAATACAGACATTTACTGGGTGCTTCTAATACAAACCCTTTACAGTTCATGTCAGTGCACAAATAGGGCACTCTCTGCTAGAAAATAGCTTTACATCTACGGATGGAGTTAAAACTACCCTTTAATACAGTAAAACTCTGAGAGCTGCTATGGTTGACACTGATAGCTAACGCATAACTAATATTTGATTGGCCAACTATACACAACTGCTTTTTAATATAGCTCCTCATATGGATGTGCTAATTGACTTCATATGCACGCACAGTATGTATTGTGAGCCCTGCACTTGCATGCTAACATCATTATATTAGCATCTGTGATGGGGAAGTTACTTTATTGATATACATGCTTCATTGAGATACTTATAATCCTATATATAGTGCATATATGTCTGCCTATTGGGGGATATTGTGAGTTACATAGACTGCTATTATCGTTATAACATATAAGATATGGAGATGTGCACTATTATAAATTGATTTGAATGTAGTTCCAGACATCTCTAACAGAGAGTGTTAGAAATCACCTTTACATTCAGGCATATCAGTTCCAAACTTTTACACATTTACTGGGGGACATTTATACAAGCCTGCTAGAAATGAGCTTTACATACATTTACTGATGGATTCTAATACAGACATTTACTGGGTGCTTCTAATACAAACCCTTTACAGTTCATGTCAGTGCACAAATAGGGCACTCTCTGCTAGAAAATAGCTTTACATCTACGGATGGAGTTAAAACTACCCTTTAATACAGTAAAACTCTGAGAGCTGCTATGGTTGACACTGATAGCTAACGCATAACTAATATTTGATTGGCCAACTATACACAACTGCTTTTTAATATAGCTCCTCATATGGATGTGCTAATTGACTTCATATGCACGCACAGTATGTATTGTGAGCCCTGCACTTGCATGCTAACATCATTATATTAGTACTGTCTGTGGGCACTACTGCCTGTACTTTTTACATTTCTTAGCTCGGAACATACCGTTCAGTAAGATATTGGAGAAGTTTTCTGCTGATAAACCGCGTAATGATACAATTGTGAGAAATTTCATTGCTGAGAAGAAATCAACTTTAAAAAACCCTCACTACACGTGTTGGAGCATTCAACAGCGTTGTTCCTGTCTAGAGAGAATCCCATGACCTGTATTGCCATTTGTGTCGACATTTTGGTGTCACAATTAATTCAATGCTTGAAATGTCTTTGAGATGTATTTATTTATTACAGTAAAATCATGATTATTTCTGGCAATAAACGTATTTAATATGAATGATCTCTTATGCCTGTCATTTCCACACAGCTTCCCACAGAGTGGTAGTGTGGGAAGACCCTTCAGAAACCCATTGTTTTAAAATCACATTAGTGCATATTATATTTGCTAGAAACCTTCGGTTTTATGGGCACTGCTATCAGAATACACATAAATGTGTTGGTTTTAAAAGATCCCACTGACTATACACAATGCAATACTATTTACTGTTTGCCTGAATGGGCTATTTAGTATATGTGGTTTCTAACATGTCACAATGCATCGACCTTCACTCATTCTATGGGCACTGCTATCAGAATACACATAAATGTGTTGGTTTTAAAGATCCCACTGACTATACACAATGCAATACTATTTACTGTTTGCCTGAATTACCGTAGCATCGACCTTCACTCATTCTGACAATTCCAAACCTTGTACACACACCTTGATACATTAAACTACACTATAGGGATGAACTGTCGGGACAGTTTTCTTGAAGTGATCTATCTGTGAAAAACACTGTTAGAAATGAGGGCTATACACAAGGGGTGCCAAGCAGCATTCAGGTATGATCTCACATCTATGGCGCTGCTTTTTTGATATAGCTCCTCATATGGATGTGCTAATTGACTTCATATGCACGCACAGTATGTATTGTGAGCTCTGCACTTGCATGGTAACATCATTATATTAGCAACTGTGATGGAGAAGTTACTTTATTGATATACCTGATTCATTGAGATACTTATAATCCTATATATAGTGCATATATGTCTGCCTATTGGGGGATATTGTGAGTTACATAGATTGCATATATACGGACAAATATATGGAGTTTATTATTGTATAGCCCCGGATTAGTCTATTATCGCTATAACATATAAGATATGTCGATGTGCACTATTATATATTGATTTGAATGTAATTCACACCTGTCTGCATTTGGCTATTTTTTCTGCATGCTGTATATCCCACTCTTTTGGATTTTTATCCATGATAATGTATTTTTAGACCTTAATAAAAATTGTTGACTTTTCCCACACAAAAGACGGATCACAGAACTTGTCCTGTGTGAAACACACACATAGATAAATTACCTCTATGGTGCTGTAAAGATGTATATCTTTGTACCATGTTAGCCAGTAGATAGAAAAATATTTAGACTTCTAACAACAAATTTCACTAAAAATCCTTATATACTAGTTATATACAGAAGTCTGTATTTAACTAGAACTCCTTATACAATTACTGGGTCCTTAAAAGTTTCTCTCCTCTGCTAGAAAATAGCTTTACATTTACTGATGGATTCTAATACAGACATTTACTGGGTGCTTCTAATACAAACCCTTTACATTTCATGTCAGGGCATTCTCTGCTAGAAAATAGCTTTACATCTACGGATGGAGTTAAAACTACCCTTTAATACACTAAAAACTCCACAGACTAATCAAAGGCACTGAATAAAAATCCAGCAGACCAGATTTCACAGCCTGAGCAAAGTTCAGCCACAGATTTCCCAGCCTGAGCAAAGTTCAGCCAGAGGGCGTGACGACCTGGATCAAGCTGACAGGGAGACGGATTAAATGATAGGGGGCGTGTCGACCTGTCAAATTGAGTTTGACGAATACTGGGGTCCCTATACTACTGTCGTCACTTCAGAGTTCCCGGACGCTGAACTCTCGCGGTAAGAGCGTTCCAGCTATAGGGGACATATGGGAGGGTGATTGTGGTGGACAGTGTTGGAGATGTCGTGAAATTGCAGCCGGCTGTTCACTAGAGGGGGAGCCTATGTGCCGTGATGTTGGCAGGTCCCTCTCTCCCTGCGCAGAGCCTGTGTGTGTCCACCTCAGCCGAAGAGACTGGACCACAGGTGTCCCCGGTGGTTGTAAATGACTGCCCAGCACAGGCCCTCGTAGACTCAGAGAGTCCAGTGACTTCCGTATGTGACTTTCCCCGATCTGAGGAGCTCTGGGGGAGAAATGTTTCTGATGGACAGTGTGATGAAGCTCCTATTGAGGGTGCGCAGTCCCGAGGGGCGGAACACAATGCTAGTGGGCCGTTAAACTTATGTGATAATGATGATGATGATCATGATAATGATGATGACCATGATAATGATGATGATGATAATGATAATGATGATCATGATAATGATGATGACCATGATGATGATGCTGATGCTGATAATGATAGTGATGATGATCATGATAGTGATGATGATACTGATCATAGTCATGATAATGATATTGATAATAATGATGACTGTGATAGTGATGAAATTCCTTTGCAGGTGATGTTGGGAGACGAGGATGGTGGTTCTCGAGAACCGAGTGTCCCTGACTTACCTGTGTCCTGTGACAATTTTGAGAGTGAGCAGTGGCGAGACCCCTCTCTTAAAACGGCACAGGAAAATATGATTGTTCTAAATGAGGTTTCCCAGGAGCCTGGCTCTGAGGAGAGGTTTCCTCATGCTGCCATGAACAATAGCCTATTGTATAGGGACACTGAAGTCCAGGGAGAGGTCGTGAGTCAGCTCCTGGTACCTGAGCTATAGAAATATAGTGCTGGGGTTGTCACATAGTCACATACTTGAGGGACCAGATGGTGAAGTTAATGTTGTGGATGACATGTTAACTAAGGTTCCAGATCAAGATGTGAATGAAAATGAATTGTATAACCCTGACAGTGAGCAGGATGTGAATGAAAATGAATTGTATAACCCTGACAGTGAGCAGGATATGAATGAAAATGAATTGTATAACCCTGACAGTGAGCAGGATGTGAATGATAATGAAGTGTATAGCCCTGACAGTGAGCCAGATGTGGCTGAGAAAAAGGGGTCAGATAGTGATAGTGAATTATCTGATGACCATAAAGCAACCAGTGCAAATGAGGAAGGCATGGTAGCAGAGGAGGTTGAGAGTCCTGAGAAGAAAGCTGATGCTGACCTTACAGCCAGACAGAAGATGGCATCTGAAGATGTTTTACAGTTGGCCGGTTACCTGGCGAAGACTAAGGTGAAAGGAGGAGAGCTGAGCTTTAAAGGCAGGACTCTGAAACTGAACACAGCACAAGTGGATGCTGTTGAAGATGAGAAGTTGTCAGTGTGTGGTGTGGATCTGCATCATGCCAAGGACTCTGAAGGTGATGCTGCAGAGGTGGAAAAAGCCATGGAAGTGGTGGTCATCAAGCCAGATGCCTCATCAGAAGCTGAGGTTTCAAGTGAAGCTGTGAGGAGCAAGACTGAAGATATGGGGACTGACTCTGTCCAGGAATCTGTTTCTGCCGAAGACAGCGGCGTGGACGGGTTACGGTCCGGATCAGTAGCTGGCATTGGTGAGCTCAAGCGCACTTTCAGGGAGGCTACATCGGAGCCACGTCCCAACAAATGGGAAAAGCGATGTGTCACTCCGTTGCCGCTGCAGACACACGGGAGCCCAGATGGGATGCAGAACGTGGTGGAAGAGAAGAATCCGGCGGGTTCTGAGTATACAGATGCCGCTATCAAGGAGAACTTGAGGGCTGGAATAAATGGAGATATTGGAGACCAAAGTGATGTGGCTGAAGAGGTAGAGTCTAGGACTGACGGTGGGGCTTCTGGGCATGTCCTGCCAGAAGAGCCTGAAAGTGGGGAACTGGAGAAAAGTGAAAAACCCCTATACCTTCTGTGATAGTTGGTGACACATGGTCAGTGCACCAGGGACAGGAGGTACGTGAGTTTCTGAGGAAGAGTCAGCAGAAGTGTTCTGATGTGTCGGGTCGTACTTCTCTGGCCAGGCACTATATCGAAAATGAGCCCGGCCCTAAGGTCAAGATGAAACCGTGCAGGATACCCGAGGCCCGCAGAGAGTATAGGCCTGGGAGGGTACAGGGTAGTGCGGATGCTTCAGATGAAGAGAAAACTGATGTTGGCTATGACTCAGGTGAAGATACAAATGACAGTGGTGAAGATGAAGCTAATGAGGGCCATGACTGGTCCAGAGTTCACTGTCTCTGTTGGATTGTTGACCAGCCCTCCGGTCTGGATGACCAGCCCTCCGGTCTGGAGAAGAGGGAGGGGATATGTGAGACAGTGAGTGAATATGTGATGAATGGGGTGTACATTTCACCTAGGTATAAGGGAAATGTGTGGCTTTGTAAACCTAGTGGTAGAGGAAGGTCACTACACCTCACATTCAGCACACACTTGCAGCACAAGCCTGAAACTACTCAGGTCTTAATGAGGAGACCAGAAGTAGGTGTCTGCAAACACAATCTGAGAGCTAGTTTAGCCTGGACACAGGAAGGTGTCCTGGCACAAGAAACAGTCTCCAAGAGTGTTACATCCCTTAAAACAGAGAAATATATCACACAAAATAGTTAAGAAATAACATTTCCCACATGTCTACTTTACATCAGCACAATTTTGGAACCAAAATTTTTTTTTGTTAGGAAGTTATAAGGGTTAAAAGTTGACCAGCGATTTCTCATTTTTACAACAAAATTTACAAAGCCATTTTTTTTAGGGACCACCTCACATTTGAAGTCACTTTGAGGGGTCTATATGGCAGAAAATACCCAAAAGTGACACCATTCTAAAAACTGCACCCCTCAAGGTACTCAAAACCACATTCAAGAAGTTTATTAACCCTTCAGATGCTTCACAGTAACTAAAGCAACGTGGAAGGAAAAAATGAATATTTTACTTTTTAGCCACAAAAATTATCTTTTACAAACATTTTTTTTTTATTTTCACAAGGGTAAAAGGAGAAAATGGACAGATAAGGTTGTTATGCAATTTCTCCTGAGTACGCCAATACCCCATATGTGGGGGAAAACCACTGTTTGGGTACACGGCAGAGCTCGTAAGGGAAGGAGCGACGTTTGACTTTTTCAAACTAAAATTGGCTGGAATTTAGATTGGATGCCATGTCGCGTTTGGAGAGCCCCTGATGCACCTAAACAGTGGAAACCCCCCACAAGTGACACCATTTTGGAAACTAGACCCCCTAAGGTACTTATCTAGATCTGTTGTGAGCACTTTGAACCCTCAAGTGTTTCGCAAAAGTTTATAAAGCCTGGGTGTGAAAAAAAAAAAAATCAATTTTCCACAAAAATGATTTTTTAGTCCCCAATTTTTGAATTTTCCCAAGGAAATTGGACCCCAAAAGTTGTTGTCCAATTTGTTCTGAGTACGCTGATACCCCATGTGTGGGGGGGGAAACTGTTTGGGCGCACGGCAGGGCTTGGAAAGGAAGTAGTAACGTTTTGGAATGCAGACGTTAATGGGAGTCATGTTCCGTTTGCAGTGCCCTAGATGAGCCTAAACAGTGGAAACCCCCACAAGTGACCCCATTTTGGAAACTAGACCCCCTAAGGAACTTATCTAGATCTTTGGTGAGCACTTTGAACCCCCAAGTGCTTCACACAAGTTTATAATGCCCGGGCATGAAAATAAAAAATCCTATTTTTTTCCCACAAAAATTATCTCTTAGTCACTAATTTTTTATTTTCCCAAGGGTAACAGGAGAAATTGGACCACATAAGTTGTTGTACAATTTGTCCTGAGTACGCTGATACCCCATATGTGGGGGGGAACCACTGTTTGGGCGCACGGCAGAGCTCGGAATGGAAGGAGCACCATTTGACTTTTCCAACCAAAATTGGCTGGAATTGAGTTTGGATGCCATGTTGCATTTGGAGAGCCCCTGATGTGCCTAAACAGTGGAAACCCCCCACAAATGACCCCATTTTGGAAACTAGACCCCTAAGGAACTTATCTAGATTTTTAATGAGCAATTTGAACCCCCAAGTGCTTCACACAAGTTTATAACGTAGAGCCGTAAAATTTAAAAATCATATTTTTTCCACAAAAACGATCTTTTCACCCCAATTTTTATTTTTCCAAGGGTAACAAGACTCCAAAAGTTATTGTGCAATTTGTCCTGAGTGCGCTGATACCCCATATGTGGGAGTAAACCACTGTTTGGGTGCATGGCAGAGTTTGGAAGGGAAGGAGCGCCGTCTGACTTTTTCAACGCAGAATTGGCTGGACGCCATGTCGTGTTTGGAGAGCTCCTGATCTGCCTAAACAGTGGAAACCCCCATAAATGACACCATTTTGGAAACTAGACCCCTCAAGGAACTTATCTAGATGTGTGGTGAGAACTTTGAACCCCCAGGTGTTTCACTAAAGTTTATAACGTACAGCCGTAAAATAAAAAATCTTTTTTTTTTTTTTTTTTTTTACAAAAATGATTTTTTTCGCCCCCAATATTTTATTTTCACAAGGGTAACAGAAGAAATTGGAACCCAAAAGTTGTTGTCCAATTTGTCCTGAGTACACTGATACCCAATATGTGGGAGAAAACTACTGTATGGGTACACGTTGGGGCTCGGAAGGGAAGTAGTGACGCTTTGGATTGCAGACTTTGATGGAATGGTCTGGGTGCGTCATGTCGCATTTGGAGAGCCCCTGATGCGCCTAAACAGTGGAAACCCCCACAAGTGACCCCATTTTGGAAAATAGACCCCACAAGGAACTTATCTAGATGTGTGGTGAGCACTTTGAACCGAAGTGCTTCACAGAAGTTTCTAACGCACGCCGAAAATAAAATCCTTTTTTTTTTTGCAAAATGATTTTTTGCGATATTTTATTTTATCGAAGGTACAGGAGAATTGGACCCCAAGATTTAGTCAGCCGTAAAAAAAAATTTTTTTTGTACAAAATGATTTTGCCCAGTTTATTCCAAGGGTAACAAGAATAGGACAAATTTCCATAACTGCTTGGGTCCAGATACGCTGATACCATATGGGGATAAACTACTGTTTGGACGCATGCAGAGTCAGAAGTGAAGGGCACCGTTTGACTTTCAACGCAGATTGGCTGAATTGAGACAGCGCCGTCAATTTGGAGAGCCCTGATGTGCCTAAACGCGGAACCCAATTCTAACTCCAACCCTAACCCACAACCCTACCTAGTCAACCCTAACCAACTCCTAGACACCCTTCACTAACCTAATCCTAACTTTAGCGCAACCTACCTAACTTAGCGCAAGCCCTAACACCAACCCTAAGGAAAGGGAATAAATACATTTTTTTTTATTTTAGTTTTTTTCCCTACTAAGGGGTGATAAGGGGGGTTGATTTACTATTTTAGCGGGTCTTTGTTTGCAGCTGTCACGCTAAAAGAGCTTTATTGCAAATAGTTTTTTGCATCTGCCACATTTTGAGAGCTTAATTTTTGATATTTTGGCCCACAGTCTGTGAGGTTATTTTTGCGGTACATTGACGTTTTTATTTGTACATTTTGAGCAGGTGACATTTGATCGCTTTTATTCGATTTTTGGAGGTTAGAATAACAAAAATCAGCATCATGAATTCTTGGGAGGGTTTATTGTTCGCTTGGTAAAATTGATAAAGCAGTTTTATTCTTCAGGTCAGTACGATTATGGCGATACCTCGTTTTTCATTTTTTTATGTTTGGCGCTTTATAGATAAAACAATTTTATATAAAATTTGCATCGCTTTATTCTGCGAGCTATAACTCTTTATTTTGCGATATGCTGTTGGTGCTGTTTTTGCGGACAAGATGACGTTGCAGCGGTACCATGTTATTTATATCGTCTTTTGTGATACGCGTTATTCCACTTTGTTCCGTATGATATAAGCATATTTTTGCTTCGTTTTTTTTTAAAGGTTCACCAAAGGGTAACTAGTGGACAGTTATAGTGGGGTTTACGGACCGGCGATACCAAATATGTGTACTTATTGTTTTGGTTTTTTTATTTACAGGAAAAATCAATTTATTGGGAATATTTTTTTTTTTTTTAATTTATTTTGATTTTTTTTATACATGTTATTTTTATTTTTAACTTTTTACTTGCCAGGTGGACATCACTGTATTTTATCAGATCGTGGTGTGACAGTGTGCACAGCACATGTCACACCAGTGATCGCTAGGCAGTGCAGCAGGCTTCTCAGTGCCTGCTCTCAGCAGGCACTGAGGAACCGCCTCCTCCAGTACCCCGGCGCCATCTTATCGGTCACTTGGAGAGGAGCCTCAGACAGCGCGCCATCGCCTGGCTGAGGGTTTAGGGCTTCTGTCCCAGTACACCGCATCATGTTTGATCGCGTGTGTAGGGTTGATGTGCCGAGCGGTCGTGACAACTGTGATATCAGCTGACACTCGCGCGATTCTGCCTCCCTCAGGAGCGCAACTGATGCTATGACGTACTATCCATCATGTCAGATTGTCACGGGTTTTAGAGGGATAGTCCGTCTAATGTCAGAGAGGGTTGTAGGAGCCCCAGGCTGGTTTCCCTTCTATCATGCCAGAGAATGACTGTGGATGCATTTTTGAGCCCGGGCATATTAGAGAGCCTGATCGAGTGTGATGATGAGGACAGGGTGATGAGTGTATGTCAGGAAGCACTCAGCCGAGGGGTTTGCTCAGAGTCTAGACGCGGGTGCTGAGGTCTGTTGGGATGATCCGCCTCCGGGGCTTGTTCCGTAAGGCTGTTGAACGTCTGAAAGATGCCTGGCACTTCACCTTGCTGATTCTTGGAGGACGCCATGATCGCCGTCCGAATGGATGCAGGCTGCGGGGTAGTGGGTGATGCAGGTTGAGACCCCAAATTTTCTCCAGGGAAGGGGAGCCAGCTGTAGATTAGGACAGTAGGTTGAGACTCCTATAAAAATAATGGCCATTGATTTCAGCCTCCACAAGGACGGTGTCCATTTGTCTCTGAAGATTCCCCAGGTTGGGGCTCCTTCACCAGGAGCAGTTCTCTTAAAAATGTCAAAATTGGCGCTCCCATGTCTTGCACTGCGTGGTCCTTTTTTGACAGACTTGTATCTGATATTTGCTATGTTCAATGCAAGCTGTGTAAGCAAAAAGTTAAAAGAGGTAAAAATATCAGGAACCTGAATACCACAAATATGTGGAAACATGTACGGACAAAGCACGTAGCTGAGTTTACAAAGACACACTGGAGATGTAGGCCAACCTACAGCAGCACCTACATCTTTAGGTCATGTTCGAGCCTATACCTCCAGCTCTCACACACCTGGTTCGGCTTCCTCACAGGATCTCCATGGAAGAACCTCGGTCACTGTTTCCATAGACAAACTGTTATTCCACCCACTGCAGCAAGTTCACAGTCATCGTCACACTCCCAGAACAAAAAACAGCCATCGGTAACACAGGCATGGGATAAAAGACGGCCATACTCTGCAAACCATCCACGAGCACAGGCTCTGAATGCTGGCCTTGCAAAACTCCTGTCCCTTGAAATGCTGTCATTCAGGCTGGTGGAGACTGACAGTTTCAGGAACTTTATGGCATTGGCAGTCCCACAATATAATGTGCCAAGCTGATTTTATTTCAGCAGGCAAGCTGTCCCTGCTCTGCAAAAACATGTCGAGGGAAACATTAAACATGCGCTACTAAACGCCGTCAGTAGCAGGGTCCACCTGACCACCGATGCGTGGACCAGTACCCATGGCCAGGGACGATACCTTTCCCTCACTGCCCATTGGGTCAATGTTGTGGAGCCGGGTACAGATCTTGCCAGTGGCGCTGTACGTGTTCTGCCAACTCCAAGGATTGCAGGAATCCAGTCTGTGCACATTGATTCCTCCTCCTACTCCAGTTCCTCAGAATCATCGCTGCACGAGCCGTCACGGTCTACCTCCACATGGACCCGTGAACGCTTACCTGTTGCGACCGATATGAGCACAGCCGTGGCCAAACGTCAACAGGCCGTCCTGAAATTAATTCCCATGGGGAATCGAAGCCACACAGCGCAGGAGCTCTGGGATGCCATCAAGCAGGAGAGCGACGTGTGGTTTTTGTCAGCTAATCTCCAGCCAGGCTTGGTAGTGTGTGACAATGGCCGAAATCTGGTGGCAGCTCTGGGCCTTGGCAACCTCACTCACATACCATGTCTGGCACATGTGCTCAACTTGGTCGTGCAGAGTTTTTTGAGGGACTATCCGGATCTTGATGCACTGCTGCACAAGGTCCGCCTAGAGTGCGCTCACTTGCGACGTTCCAGCATGGCCAGATCGCGCATTGCAGCTCTGCAAGTCAGATTTCGCCTTCCTGAACATCGCATCATATGTGACGTACCCACCTGGTGGACTTCCACGTTACATATGTTGGAGCGGTTGTGTGAGCAGCAGCCAGCAGTAATGGAGTATCAGCTGCAACAGGCGCAATCAACTCGCAATTTGCGCCGTTCACAC
The DNA here is from genome assembly GCA_033576555.1 of Oophaga sylvatica. Lineage (NCBI taxonomy): Eukaryota > Metazoa > Chordata > Amphibia > Anura > Dendrobatidae > Oophaga > Oophaga sylvatica. The sequence continues at coordinate 332,431,425 of JARQOD010000001.1, read as the reverse complement.
TTCACCACTACTGAGTGGGCCTCTATGAAGGACATCTGCGACGTTTTGCGTGCGTTTGATGTCTCAACGCGGATGGCGAGTGCAGATGATGCACTAGTCAGCATGACTGTCCCCCTTATCTGCCTGCTTCAGAAATCACTGAAAGCACTAAAGGAAGAGGTTTTGGAAGAGGTGGAGGATAAGGAGTCACAAATTCAATTACCTTCAGGACAGTCAGCGCAACGTGGTTCCTCACAAAGGGCTGGGCAGGGCTCACTTTGTGAGGAGGATGAGGAGGAGGAGGAGTCAATGGAGGAGGAAGAAATCCCTACAGAGGGAGGTACACAACGCTGTAGTCAGTATGTAGAGCGAGGGTGGGGTGATGCAGAGGAGGCAGAGATGACGCCTCTTCCAGAGGACAGCCTTTGTTGGCCAGTTGGGAGTCTGCAGCACATGGTTGATTTCATGCTTCAGTGCCTGAGAAACGACCGCCGCATCGCCCACATTCTCAGCACGTCAGATTATTGGGTGTACACCCTCCTAGACCCTCGCTACCGGGACAACTTACAAACCCTCATCACACCGGTGAACCGGACCGTAAAATGCAGGAGTACCAAGACACACTGGTGCAATCCATACTGTTGTACATTCCAGCCGAGAGACCTGCTGCTGCTACTGCTTTACAAAGCAGCTCTGTGCGTCGAGGCAGTGTAGACACCTCTACAACAAGAGGGAGCAGAAGCAGCGGCTTTGCACAGGGCAAGAACTGTGTGTGGCCCAGCTATGCCAGGCACACACATAAAATCCAGGAGAGTGCACAGGAAGGTAATCGCAACGCTTGTTATGCATTCACTGCCACTCACTCTTTCAGACACACCCATCTGAGATATAAGAGGGAGTGACATGTAGCTGGGAGAGATCGAGAGAGAGTTTCCTGTCTGAGAAGAGCTCAGTTCAGTCAAGCTCAGGGAGTGTTCTGTTTGACTTCAGTCAGTTAGCTTCTGTCTAAGGACAGAGCAGCCATTCAGTCTCAGTCCAGTCTGGACTTGGAGGATACTGAGAGCTGTGCAGCGAGCTCTGGGAGAAAGCTGACATTTCCATGAAAAGCTACAAGTGCTTATGTTAAGAGCGGGAAGCAGGGCGAAGGGCACAGTGGAGAAGACAGAGAAGTGCCACAGGTATTGGATTACCTGCACTAAATTGCCGGACACCGGGGTCCGAGGCGTTGCTAGTGTTTCATGCATAGTAACAAGAAAACCGGAGGCATCTGGACTACAGGTCGCAGAGTGCAGCCCAAAGTGTCAATACGTAACCGGAGTCAGGGAGAACGGGGAATTTGAGTCAAGTGCACGACAAAAGTAAGGACTTAGTTCTCACCACTTAGAAGGCTCCACCACAATGTTGGCCGGGCATTACAGCTATTGGGAAAGCTGGAGAGTTCAGAGTTAACTTCGCTTCAGGCAAGTTGGACTCACATATATATGGAAGTAAAGGAGGCCTCTAACCTGCTCAGCGGTTACCCGAATGTGCACTCTCCACCCCGACCAGCTCCCCGGGACCTGCTTGAACCATCTACCAGTAAAAGGTATGAAAAAGAGCTGCATTGTGTGTGACTGAATTCTTACTACACCCTGCATAACCACCATAGACTTCCAGTTACCCGTCTCACCTGTGGGAGACTTACCACCCAGCTGCCCCATAACATCCCCTGTGAAGACTCTTACAGCAGCGCTGGTACAATTTACCAGAAACCACAGGTGGCGTCACGAACTATCTTTATAATCCCCTGTAAATATCCCCCATTGCATGACCGCCAGGGCCACGGACCGAGCCACCGCTACCAGTGACAACTCCCATAGATTTCCATGGGCTCGGCTCCGAGTACCCCATAGCCCTGGTATCCACCTCAGTGTGGTGCGTGTCATCTTCTGGCGTCACGAACAGGATACGAAGCTTGCAATTGTGAGTCCTGTGTGCCTATATTGAACTGTTTGGTGAAAAAGACTGTTTGCTGCATTTGGCGCCAAATACCGCCATTTTACCGCCAAGTTGGCGCCCTGAGGCGCTGGTGAAGAAGGTGGGCGTGCATTCGTGGGCGTGTACCCCCCCTGAGGCGCGAAAGTTTTGGCCGTCCTCTCAAAATGCTACTATAATGTGCGGTCCTGCCCCACTGCTAAGGAAATCCGCCTCCTCTTCATCCTCTATGCGAAGAGGAGGAGACGCAAATCCCGCCTCCATGGAAGAGACCGGACTGTTCCTGATGGAAACTACAGTCTGGCCTGGACGAGATGGCGGAAGGACAGGAGAATCTGTGCAGAGGACCGGAGGCATACAAGTCCTGCTTACCGGAAGATTCCCTAACTGTGCCGGAGCTGTCCCCAGATCGGGACACTGGCCCCGCTATACTGGAGCTGCAGCAGGAGAACGCGGAGCTAAGAAGAATGATCCAGCGGCATGCAGATTTGCAGGAGACGGAGAGACGCTGGCGTGCCCAGACACAGCGGCTGCTGTGGGACGCAGTGTTCTCTCCCACAAGCCTAACGCCGTCTCCTGATTTCCCAAGTTCCCTGCTGAGGAAGGCTAAAGAGCAACCGGAGGCTGCCCCCAAAAGTGCTGTACCTGATCCACCGATGCGGAGGTGGAGGAGAAGGAGGCTGAGGAGGTCCTGCCCGGTCCGGAGTGCCAGCCAGGCCAGGAGGCCACAGCAGAGTACTGTTCCCCGGTAGGATCACCGGAGGGATCCCAGCCATCGTTGCCGGAAATTGACTGGGATGAGATGGAGCGTCTGGACGACGTAACTTACGACCTCCAGACCGGAAATGCTTGGCAGCACTGCGAAAAAGTGAGACAGCAGCAGGAGGAAGAACGAAACATACAGCGGTCCCGGCAACGGCAGCATGAGGAGTTCATCGCTGATAAGGAAACCGTCCGCCGAGATAAAGGTACCCGACGGGAACCGCGGCGGCAGGGGTGCGTTACTGAGTTTCAGCTCCGCAAGGGCTGGGGCTTTATCCGCGAGCCGGGCCTCTATCAGGGGGTCTTTGTGAGCCGCCGGGACGTGGAGTCCCATCTGCCCATCGGTCATCCTGGGAGGGATCTGATAAATGGGGACATAGTGAGCTACACCCGCCACTGGGGTTTAAAGGGGTGGTATGCCCTGAACGTCTCCATCGTCAGTGACCCCGTCCCCGACGCCGGTACCGAAGCGTCCCAGTCCCGAGCTCTCACCGCACCAGGCCGTGCCCCGGTATCGCCCCCTGCATCGCAATCGGCGACCTACTCTGCATCGCCCCCTGCATACTCATCGGCGACCTACTTGGCATCGCAACCAGCGACCTACTTGGCATCGCCCCCTGCGACTATCTCAGCATGCAACCAAAATCGCAAGCCAGATCTTACTCTGTGGCACCATCAGCAACGCCACTTGCGTCATACGTGACGGAGGCACCCGATGGGACCTTAGTTAGAATGAGGACTGTGGCCACCCAAACGCTAATAGCAGGTCACGACATATTTGTAATGCGTTCTAAGGAACATCGCGTCGTTCCAGCCCCAGGAGTGGAAGACGTCATCGAAATTAGCAAGAAAAGTGAAGACCGGTAGGACCCAGACAGGGGTTTACCGTATCTAAAAATTGTATAAAGTTTGATAAAAGAAGATTTGCCATTTTGCACTTTATTGCTGTGTATAATGATGTTTTGCATATTGAGTAGAATACCCGGCTGGGTACAAGGGAAGAGAATTTGAAAAGTTAAAAAGTAATGTGTTGATTGCATAGTCGCATAGAATACCCCGGTTGGGTAAAGCCAGTTAAATTATAATGTGAATACTTGAAATTTATATATATTTATGTGTCTTTACCCTCATGGACTGAGAGGCTGTGGACTGTGCCAGCCCAAAAACTTTCATGTAAATAGTTGCACTATGGTGCCTTATCTTGGTTTTACACGAAACCTAACTACACAACTACCTCTGAAGAAAAACCCGTATGGTGGGCCTAGAGTGAGGTCTGCAGTCAGAAGTCCTGCAGCCCACCCAGGACCCACGTGGGAGGTTTTTGGTGCGGGTCCTCCACAAGAATTTGTCTTGTCTAATGAGAATGTTTTGATACCTTTGATACTTTTGTATTTTCCTACTGTACAAATTGTAACGTTCAAGAAGTCTTACCTCCCGGACGGGAAGTGTTAAAATGTTGTTGTTTAATGCAAAACAAAAATGTTTTCTTTTTTCTCTTTTACAGCCCGGGAGTGCTGTGTTTAACCAAGGGGGGATGTGTGGCCCAGCTATGCCAGGCACACACACAAAATCCAGGAGAGTGCACAGGAAGGTAATCGCAACGCTTGATATGCATTCACTGCCACTCACTCTTTCAGACACACCCATCTGAGATATAAGAGGGAGTGACATGTAGCTGGGAGAGATCGAGAGAGAGTTTCCTGTCTGAGAAGAGCTCAGTTCAGTCAAGCTCAGGGAGTGTTCTGTTTGACTTCAGTCAGTTAGCTTCTGTCTAAGGACAGAGCAGCCATTCAGTCTCAGTCCAGTCTGGACTTGGAGGATACTGAGAGCTGTGCAGCGAGCTCTGGGAGAAAGCTGACATTTCCATGAAAAGCTACAAGTGCTTATGTTAAGAGCGGGAAGCAGGGCGAAGGGCACAGTGGAGAAGACAGAGAAGTGCCACAGGTATTGGATTACCTGCACTAAATTGCCGGACACCGGGGTCCGAGGCGTTGCTAGTGTTTCATGCATAGTAACAAGAAAACCGGAGGCATCTGGACTACAGGTCGCAGAGTGCAGCCCAAAGTGTCAATACGTAACCGGAGTCAGGGAGAACGGGGAATTTGAGTCAAGTGCACGACAAAAGTAAGGACTTAGTTCTCACCACTTAGAAGGCTCCACCACAATGTTGGCCGGGCATTACAGCTATTGGGAAAGCTGGAGAGTTCAGAGTTAACTTCGCTTCAGGCAAGTTGGACTCACATATATATGGAAGTAAAGGAGGCCTCTAACCTGCTCAGCGGTTACCCGAATGTGCACTCTCCACCCCGACCAGCTCCCGGGACCTGCTTGAACCATCTACCAGTAAAAGGTATGAAAAAGAGCTGCATTGTGTGTGACTGAATTCTTACTACACCCTGCATAACCACCATAGACTTCCAGGGACCCGTCTCACCTGTGGGAGACTTACCACCCAGCTGCCCCATAACATCCCCTGTGAAGACTCTTACAGCAGCGCTGGTACAATTTACCAGAAACCACAGGTGGCGTCACAAACTATCTTTATAATCCCCTGTAAATATCCCCCATTGCATGACCGCCAGGGCCACGGACCGAGCCACCGCTACCAGTGACAACTCCCATAGATTTCCATGGGCTCGGCTCCGAGTACCCCATAGCCCTGGTATCCACCTCAGTGTGGTGCGTGTCAACTGTATGTTACAAATGTGGCAAAGTTTTGTGACAGCGCCAGCAAGGTCTACACCATCCGAGACGGCTCCAGTCACCAGGAAGAAACGTTTCCGTAAGATGGTGACAGACTACTTGGCTTTCCCTCTAAGTGTACTCCCAGATGCCTCTTCCCCTTTCAAATTTTGGGTCTCTAAGTTGGATACATGGCCAGAGCTTAGCCAGTATGCATTGGAGGTGCTGGCTTGCCCTGCTGCCAGTGTATTATCTGAGCGTGTCTTTAGTGCTGCAGGTGGTGTAGTAACAGACCGTCGCATGCGACTATCCTCAGAGAATGTAGACCGGCTTACTTTTCTGAAAATGAACAAGGCATGGATCTCACCTGAATTTGCCTGTCCGTTTTCAGATTAAATAACTGTTTGGCAACGTTTTCCATGTCTCCTGTTATGTTCATCTTTCTACCACCTGAACTCTACTCCCTGGGCTACAACACCGCCATTTGTTGCTCGTAAGTAATTGGCAGGGGTACTGACTCCTGGCCAGCCTGGTTACAGCACGACAGCTGTTTCCTGGCAGTGTGAACGTCAATTATCCTCCAATAAGTTGTGCTGTCATGTTGCATTCGGGTTAGCCGACTCTATGGTGCCTGCAGTTTAGGTGATTCCTATGTGTGCTGTGGGATATGTAAATAAAGGCAGTTTCCATTGTGACAATAGGATAAGCACCCACTGTAGGACTGTGTGATTCGGTAACTGCGGACGGCTTGCGTACTGTCAACTTACATTTTCATGGGTGCGTTCTTCTACCCGTCCGGGGTCCAGTATCGTCAAGTGGTTCTCCCCAGTGCTTTTTGCCTAGGTGCCTCCATCTCCGTATCCGAGTTCCAGCAACGTCTGCTGGTCCTTGGTAGTGCTTTGGAGCACAGGTACCTCCTGCTTAGTAACCGTGTCACAGTAACGTCAGCTGGTACTCAGTTGTGACATTGCCTCTTTTCCTTCTGCTACCCGTCCGGGGTCCAGTACCGTCAAGTGGTTCTCCCCAGTGCTTTTGGCCTAGGTGCCTCCATCTCCGTATCCGAGTTCCAGCAACGTCTGCTGGTCCTTGGTAGTGCTTTGGAGCACAGGTACCTCCTGCTTAGTAACCGTGTCACAGTAACGTTAGCTGGTACTCAGTTGTGACAGTGCCTCTTTTCCTTCTGCTACCCGTCCGGGGTCCAGTACCGTCAAGTGGTTCTCCCCAGTGCTTTTGGCCTAGGTGCCTCCATCTCCGTATCCGAGTTCCAGCAACGTCTGCTGGTCCTTGGTAGTGCTTTGGAGCACAGGTACCTCCTGCTTAGTAACCGTGTCACAGTAACGTCAGCTGGTACTCAGTTGTGACATTGCCTCTTTTCCTTCTGCTACCCGTCCGGGGTCCAGTACCGTCAAGTGGTTCTCCCCAGTGCTTTTGGCCTAGGTGCCTCCATCTCCGTATCCGAGTTCCAGCAACGTCTGCTGGTCCTTGGTAGTGCTTTGGAGCACAGGTACCTCCTGCTTAGTAACCGTGTCACAGTAACGTCAGCTGGTACTCAGTTGTGACATTGCCGCTTTTCCTTCTGCTACCCGTCCGGGGTCCAGTACCGTCAAGTGGTTCTCCCCAGTGCTTTTGGCCTAGGTGCCTCCATCTCCGTATCCGAGTTCCAGCAACGTCTGCTGGTCCTTGGTAGTGCTTTGGAGCACAGGTACCTCCTGCTTAGTAACTGTGTCACAGTAACGTCAGCTGGTACTCAGTTGTGACATTGCCTCTTTTCCTTCTGCTACCCGTCCGGGGTCCAGTACCGTCAAGTGGTTCTCCCCAGTGCTTTTGGCCTAGGTGCCTCCATCTCCGTATCCGAGTTCCAGCAACGTCTGCTGGTCCTTGGTAGTGCTTTGGAGCACAGGTACCTCCTGCTTAGTAACCGTGTCACAGTAACGTCAGCTGGTACTCAGTTGTGACATTGCCTCTTTTCCTTCTGCTACCCGTCCGGGGTCCAGCACAGTCAGCTGGTCCTCGTTACTTCCATTGTCTCTTGCTCCATCTGATACCCGTCAGGGTTCCAGTAACGTCAGCTGTTTCTCAGAAATTAGACGACCTTAAAGACCACCCAGAAGAAGATGACGACAACAAGGACGACGAGCATGAAGCCAACCAGCCTGAACACCATCACAAAGAAAAAATAAAAGATTACCCAGAAGAAGATCACCAACAGGACAAAGAAGGTTAAGACAAACTACAAGATACAGAACAAGAGACAGAAGAACAATAAGCAAAAGATCAAAAAGCAGAAGAACATGAAGTATAAGACCAAAATGAAGAGCAAAATATATGCTCTAAATTCTAAGCAGAAGAAGACTAAGCAGTGTATGGGGGTGAGTCCGTTCCTCCTCGTGGTGCCCCTGGAAAATGCCTGCTGCTGCTGCAGGCTAAACTGAAGACGGACAAATACTGTTGTAATTTAAATCTTTTGTGACAGCAAGAACGGAAGGATGAACAATTCATACTTTTACAGATTACAAGTACAGGAATCTCTGTCACAAATAAGAATATGATGAAGAAGATGAAGAGGAAGAAGATGAAGAATTTGAATATGAAGAAGATTAATTAGTTTAATAATAACAATATGAGTAATGTAAACAAAAACATGAATAGCAAGAAGTTTAAGAAGAAGATTAAGAAGGTGAAGATGAAGAATAATTTGATGAGAAAGATGATGCTGCTGCTGAAGATTATGAAGGAGAAAGTGTGGCACTGGCAAAAGTTAAAAAGGTGAAGAGCATGGAAGTTGTGAAACATACATATTTGCCAAAATAGAAAAAAGGTTAACAACATTGTCAATTTGTTAGTCAATCCAAACGTATTTCCCAAAAAAAATATATTAATGCTATTCCAATGCATTGGGTTAAACATGTATGCCTTTATTGTCTCCTCAACCTCCCCCAATACATTCTACATTAGTCTTTGTTGTTTTCCTTCATGTACAATTAACCAACAAGGCAAGAATGGGTTTTTTTTAATGTCGATATTTGGTTCCCATAGAGTTACATTGGACTTCCGGTATCGGAATCGGATATCGACGATATTTAGTGATATCGGCGATACCATTTCGATACGATATTTTTAAATATCGAGCAGTATCGCTCAACACTAATCATGTGTTCTCTGATTTTATTGGGCGTTTTATGGTTGTGTATTTGGATGACATTCTTATCTACTCGTCTGATAAACAAACTCACAATGATCATCTTCGGGCAGTTCTCCAAAGGCTCCGGGAGAACTGTCTCTTTGCTAAGCTAGAGAAATGTTCATTCTTCGTTCAGGAACTGTCATTTCTGGGGTTCATTGTGTCTGCTGAGGGGTATCGCATGGATCCTAATAAGGTGCAGGCCATTGTTGATTGGGTACAACCTCGGGATTTGAAGGCTCTGCAGCGTTTCTTAGGATTCGCAAATTACTATTGCAAATTTATAAGAGGGTTCTTGCAGGTAGTTAAACCTCTCACAGATCTGACTCAAAAGGGGGCTGATGTCAAGAATTGGTCAGTCGCAGCGGTGGCGGCGTTTCAGTTCTTAAAAAAATGTTTCATGTCTGCTCCGGTTCTTATTCAACCGGACCCGTCTGAACCATTTATTGTTGAGGTGGACGCCTCGGAGGTGGGGGTGAGGGCAGTGTTGTCCCAGGGACCCGCCACTTTGACTAATTTGAGACCCTGTGCCTTTTTCTCTAAGAAATTCTCTCCTGAGGAGAGAAACTATGATGTTGGGAATCGAGAACTTCTGGCCGTGAAGTTGGCCTTTGAAGAATGGAGGCATTTTTTGGAGGGTGCTGTCCATCCTATTACCGTGGTTACGGACCACAAGAACCTAGCTTACATTGAGTCTGCTAAAAGGTTGACTCCTAGACAGGCAAGATGGTCGCCTTTTTTTTCCAGATTCCAGTTCTCCATCACTTTTCGGCCAGGATCCAAAAATGTCAAGGCTGATGCCTTGTCACGCAGTCTGGATCCGGTGTCTCCCCCCGAACCTCCATCCTCCATTCTTCAGCCTGGGGTGGTGGTGGCAGTTGTTTCTGCTGGGTTGGAGCAGGAGATTCGGGAAGCTCAGTCTCTTGCCCCTCCGGCTAAGCCGGTGGATAAACTTTTTGTACCAGTTCAATTTCGTCTCAGGATCCTTCGGGAATTCCACGACTCAGTTCTGGGTGGACATCCTGGAATCTCGGCTACCCGGAGGGCCATCTCTAGGATATTCTGGTGGTCTTCTTTAGCCTCTGATGTTGGGGAATTTGTGTCTGCTTGTGGGGTATGTGCCCGTGCGAAACCCCCCCATAACCGGCCGACCGGGGAATTGGTGCCACTGCCAATTCCTGATAGACCATGAACCCATTTGTCCATGGATTTTATCACCAACCTTCCTCCTTCCAAGGGTAATACCGTCATTTGGGTAGTGGTGGACAGGTTTAGTAAACAAGCACATTTTGTACCCTTGTCGGCTTTACCTAATGCAGAAACGTTGTCCAGATTGTTTGTTGAGCATGTGGTGCGGTTGCATGGGGTACCCTTGAATGTGGTGTCTGATAGGGGGGTACAATTTGTTTCCAGATTTTGGAGGGCATTTTGTAAGAGGTTGGGTATTGATCTGTCTTTTTCATCCGCTTATCATCCAGAGACTAATGGGCAGACTGAGCGGACCAATCAGTCTTTAGAGCAAATCCTGCGTTGCCTGACCTCAGCCCGACAGGATGATTGGTGTACTGCGTTACCTTTGGCTGAGTTCGCGTTTAACAACCGCACTAACCAGTCTACGGGCACATCTCCCTTTTTCTGCAATTATGGGTTTCATCCACATTTTGGGGAGTTCTCCCGTTTGGACTCTGGGTGTCCTGGGGCGGATGGGACAATACAGCGGTTGGGGGAGTTATGGCAGGAGGTCCAAAGGAACATTACGAAGGCTCAGTCTAAATATAAGTTTTTTGCTGACAAAAAACGGTCTGTGGGGCCGGTGTTCCAGGTTGGGGATAAGGTATGGTTATCTACTAGGAATATAAGGCTCAAGGTCCCCTCTGCGAAACTTGGACCTAAATTTATTGGTCCTTATGAAATTACGGAAGCAGTTAACCCGGTGGCATTTCGGTTGCGTCTCCCTCCGTCTCTACGGATTCCCAACGTTTTCCATAGGGCCCTTTTGAAACCTGTGGGGTCCTGTAGGGAAGGATCGTTGTCTTGCCCACCACCGGTTTTGGTAGATGGGCAGTCTGAGTACGAGGTGGAACGAATTCTTGACTCTAGGTTTGTCCGTCGTGCTCTTCAGTATCTGATACATTGGAAAGGCTACGGTCCAGAGGACCGGTCGTGGGTTCCTGCCCGATCTGTTCATGCGGATCAGTTGGTCCGGGCCTTTCATGTCAGGTGTCCTGAGAAACCCGGGGGTCCGGTGGCCCCCCGTTGAGAGGGGGGTACTGTTGTTAGAACCCTCTTGTTAGATTTTGTTTCAGTTTGCTGGTCACATGACCTTTTTACCCTATTTAGTTTGGCTCCGCCCTTCTGGCTTTGCTGGACTTCATTGTATTATCTACTCTTAAGCTAGCCGGGTGCTTAGGTGCCTTACTCTGTCAGTTTTGCTTGATCTTAGGATCTCTTAGTATTTGTTTTCTGTTTTATATTTCCTGCTACTCTTTCTGTTAGGAGGTGTCCACCTTTTCACCCAGTCCCTAGATCTTGTAGGGATTCCTCCCTCGCAACTATAGGTCTTCGTTCAGACTAGCTGAGGACTTTAGCGGGTCTGGTCGCAGGATCAGGTTCCCCGTTACATCGTAGGGATCCAGCTCAGTCCTATTGTAGGGACAGAATTCCCACCTTTCCTTAGTGCTTGTAGCAGATCATAACAGTAAGTCCAGCCCAAAAAAAAAAAATCTCTAAGGAAAGATTTTCTGTTTCATCATGGTCTCGGTTCAGGATTTGGTTCAACGCCTGCAGGGACTTTCTCTGGAGGTGGCTGAGATAAAGCAACACGTGAGTAGTTGTTCCGGAGCATATTTCGTGGAGCCAAAGGTACGTTTGCCTGATTTATTTTTTGGTGAACAACAAGATTTTTTTTCTTTTAAAAATGCTTGCTTGTTGTATTTCCGTTTGAGACCTAGATCCTCTGGTGATGAATCACAGAGCATAGGGTTCATAATGTCACTTTTGCGCAAAGAACCTCAGGACTGGGCCTTTTCTCTGCAGCCTAGTGATCCATGCTTTAGATCAGTGGATAGTTTTTTTTCTGCTTTGGGGTTATTGTATGACGATCCGGATCGTGTTTCATCAGCTGAGACAGAATTGAGACGTTTGAGACAGGGATCAGGTAATGTGGAAAAATATTGTACTCCCTTCCGAAGATGGTCCACTCAGGTGGGCTGGAACGATTCAGCTTTGAAAAGTTTATTTCTTGCAGGGTTAAGTGAAAGGGTTAAAGATTTGCTGATTGCTTATCCTATACCTGGTAACTTGCAAGAGGCTATGCAATTAGCCATACGGGTGGATAGGAGACTGCGTGCAAGGGTTAATGAGAGTAAATCTGCCTTGTCAGCTCCAAGTTTGGAGAAGGAATGTACTGACATTGCAGAGCCGATGGAAATTGGAGCAATGGCACCTCACTCTCGAGAAAAAGAACGCAGATTTGCTAAGGGCTTGTGTTTCTATTGTTGCAAATCTGAGCATTTTATTAAGAACTGTGCGCTACGAATGAATAAAGAGAAAAAAAAAATGAGGTCAGTTTCGCCCGCATAGCTTGTTTAAACAATAAAGGTGTCTTTCTTTCTGCTACCACTGCTGGTGAGGAGGAATTAATGGAGTTTCGGGTATTTGTGGATTGTGGTTCAACTCTCAATGTGATTGATGGGAAATTTTTGGAAAAACTAAAATTAAAACCCAAACTTCTGTCTTCCCCTATTAATGTGGTGTCTGTGGATGGTTCTCACTTGAAAAATGTTACTCACCATATCTGTGAATTTCCTCTTACTATTAATGGTGTTCATCAAGAGAATTTGGATTTGGTAGTTTTGAATAATTTGCCCTCACCGGTGATTTTGGGGTTACCCTGGTTAAAATTGCACAATCCGGTACTGGATTGGTCTACCAATGAAATTAAGTCCTGGAGTCCTACTTGTTATGACAAGTGTTGTAACGGGCGTATTGCTGCTGTAGTTAAGGGGGAGTTACCTGTACCTATTCAGGATTTTTGGAAAGTTTTTTCTGATAAGGAATCGCAGGTATTGCCTCCTCATAGAGATTATGATTGTGCAATTGAATTTGTCCCTGGAGCGACTCTTCCTAAAAGTCGTTTATTTAATTTGACTATTCCTGAGAGAAAGGCTTTGGAGGAATACATACAGACAAGCTTGGCCGCCGGTCACATTAGGCCTTCCAAATCTCCTGTGGCGGTTGGATTTTTTTTTGTTAAAAAAAAGGACGGCGGTTTGCAGCCTTGTCTAGACTTTCGTGAGATTAATAAGATTACTGTACGCAATCCTTACCCACTGCCATTGATTCCTGATTTGTTTAATCAGTTAGTGGGGGCCAAGTGGTTCTCGAAAATTGATCTTCGAGGGGCATACAATTTGTTGCGCATGAAGGAGGGGGATGAATGGAAGACTGCGTTTAACACTCCACTGGGTCATTTTGAGAATCTGGTCATGCCCTTTGGACTTTCCAGTGCTCCGGCATTTTTTCAGAATCTTATTAATGACATCCTTAGACCTTTGATCGGCAGAAATGTGGTTGTGTATTTGGATGACATTTTGATTTATTCATCAGATTTGGAGTCTCACTGGAGGAGTGTGCGTGAAGTATTACAGTTACTGAGAGATAATTCACTTTTTGCCAAACTAGAAAAATGTGAGTTCGCTGTACAGAGACTTAGTTTTTTGGGCTACATTGTCTCCAGTGAAGGTTTTGAGATGGACCCGGTGAAAGTGCAAGCTGTGCAGGATTGGCCTAGACCTATTGGTGTGAAATCAATACAGAGGTTTTTGGGGTTCGCCAATTATTATAGAAAATTCATAAAAAAAATTTCTGTGATTGCCAAACCTCTGACCGATCTCACCAGGAAAGGTGCTGATGCGGTTCAGTGGACTACTGAGGCCATTGAGGCTTTTGTGTTGCTAAAGGAGAGGTTCAGCTCTGCTCCCATCCTTACGCAGCCTGATGTGACTAAACCATTTTTGGTTGAGGTTGATGCTTCTTCTGTGGGGGTTGGCGCGGTGTTGTCTCAGGCAAAGACGGATGGAGTACATCCCTGTGCTTTTTTTTCAAAGAAATTTTCTGAGTCTGAACTAAATTATGATATCGGTAATCGGGAATTGTTGGCAATTAAACTCGCATTTGAACACTGGCGTCATTTTTTGGAGGGAGCGGAATTTCCCATTCAAGTCTTCACCGATCATAAAAATCTGATCTACCTTGTTGCTGCCAAACGCTTGAATGCCCGTCAGGCTAGGTGGGCACTGTTTTTCTCACGGTTTCATTTTACCGTTACTTACATCCCAGGTACTAAAAATGTTAAAGCTGATGCTTTGTCTCGCAGCTTTTCTCCTATGGTGGGTACTGAGGAGGAGGAGGAAAACATCTTGCAAGAGGGGGTTGTTATTGCTGTTTTGGACTCCGTGTTGGAAGATGAAATTCTTAAAGCACAGGAGAATGCCCCATCTAACACGCCGCATGGGAGGTTGTTTGTGCCTGGTACCCTGAGGAGAGATTTGTTTGTTGAATGTCATGACTCTCGGTTGGCAGGTCATCCTGGAATCTCTGAGACCAAGAGACTTGTGGGTCGCAGTTTTTGGTGGCCAGGATGGCAGAAGGAAGTCATTAAGTGGGTGCGTCAATGCACTGTGTGTGCTAGATCTAAGTCTTGTCATACTCCTGCTGCGGGGTTGCTTTGCCCTCTGGAGGTCCCTAGTGCACCTTGGACACATTTGGCTATGGACTTTATTACTGACCTTCCCCCCTCTGAGGGTTTCACTGTCATCTGGGTGGTCGTGGACCGTTTTAGCAAGATGTGTCACTGGGTTCCTTTCATCAAACTGCCCTGCGCTAAGACTCTCGCTAAGGCCTTTGTCAAGAAAATAGTCAGACTACATTGGGTTCCTACTGACATTGTTTCCGATAGGGGACCTCAGTTTGTGGCTCGTTTTTGGCGCGCTTTTTGTGACAGGTTGGGAGTTCATTTGTCGTTTTCTTCCGGATATCATCCTGAGTCTAATGGCCAGACAGAAAGGAAAAACCAGGATTGTTGTGAATGGGTTTGAGATGAGTTCTGAGCAGAGGCTCCTCTGGTGGTTACAAGCGGTACTAGTGAGGATTGTGAGGACTGGGAATCAGGTGTTACTGATTGGTCTTATTTAAGGGAATCATTTTCCCATCAGGGTTGCCGGTGATCAATTGTTCTGGTCTGAATCCTTCTTTCCAGTTTCCCTTGCAGCCTGCTGTGTCGTGTCTGCATCTCCTGCTATCAGATAAGACAATTTCTTATTTTGTGTTTTTGCTATATTTTTGCATTTGGTCCTGCACTTCTGTGGGGGCCTTCTGGGTTCCCTCGGGGGCTTTTGCCCTCTCAGTTTAGTTCAGCCACTGTGTTTTGTACTTTTGCTTTTTCCAGTTTTTTCAGTGGCTGCTGTTTTTGTTACACCAGAGAACTAATTTAGGTGGTAGAGGTCGTGTGATCTCAGGTGATTTTGAAATTAGTAGAGTTGGTGTTTTTCAGGGTTTTCTGGGATTGCAGTAAGTACCCTTCCTGTCCTTTTCTATTTAGATAGTTTGGGCCCCAGCGTTTGCTCATACTATTTTCTTTCTGTGTCAGTATTTCCTCTTGTCTAACCGCCATTACATGTTTGGGGGCTTTCTATTATCTTTGGGGTTCTGCTACGGGGCAGATAGCTTTCCTATTTCTATCTTTAGGTGTAGTTAGTTTCTCAGGCTGTGACGAGGCGTCTAGGACCAACGTAGGAACGCTCCACGGCTGCCTCTAGTTGCGGTGGTTAGTCAGGGTACTGCAATCCCATAGATTCCAACCTCTCTGGTGTATTTCCTTTTTTACCTGCACTCCTCAGCTACCGTAACATACACAGGATGTTGAGCAGTTCTTGCGTTGTTTTGTGACTGATAATCAAGAGGGGTGGTCTGAGTTTCTGCCACTTGCTGAGTTTGCTCTTAACAACCATACATCCGCTTCTGCTGGTTGTTCGCCTTTTTTTTGTTGTACTGGGAGACATCCGTCTTTTGGGTCATTTTCCAAGTTGGGATCGGCTGTACCTGAAGAGGAGAATTTTTCTGGTGTTTTGGAGAGAGTTTGGACTGATGTGCGTGGTAATCTTCAGGAGGCTAACAAAAGATCCAAAGTGTATTTTGATAGAAAACGACAAGAGGTGTTGTTTGCTATTGGTGACATGGTTTGGTTGTCCTCTAAGAATCTGCGCTTGAGGATTCCGTCTAAGAAATTGGGTCCCAAGTTTGTAGGGCCCTTTAAGGTGCTTCAGGTTATTAACCAATCTGCTGTTAAGTTGGAGCTTCCTACCTCCTGGAAGATTAATCCGGTGTTTCATGTTCCTCTCTTGAAAAAAGCTGAGGTCTCAGATGGAGACGTCTCGGCCACTGTTCCCCTGGTGGTGGAGGACGGGCAATATGAGATTTCCCGCATCCTAAATTCTAGAGGGTTTATAGAGGGAGTTTACAGTACCTCGTGGCTTGGAAGGTTTATGGACCCGAGGATAACTCATGGGTGAGGGCGGATGATGTTTCTGCGTCTAGACTTGTTAGAGCGTTTCACAAGAGGTTTCCGGATAAGCCTAAGTCCTAGGGGATCCGGAGGATCCTCTTAGAAGGGAGGGTACTGTTAGAACCCTCTTGTTAGATTTTGTTTCAGTTTGCTGGTCACATGACCTTTTTACCTATTTAGTTTGGCTCCGCCCTTCTGGCTTTACTGGACTTCATTGTATTATCTACTCTTAAGCTAGCCGGGTGCTTAGGTGCCTTACTCTGTCAGTTTTGCTTGATCTTAGGATCTCTTAGTATTTGTTTTCTGTTTTATATTTCCTGCTACTCTTTCTGTTAGGAGGTGTCCACCTTTTCACCCAGTCCCTGGATCTTGTAGGGATTCCTCCCTCGCAACTATAGGTCTTCGTTCAGACTAGCTGAGGACTTTAGCGGGTCTGGTCGCAGGATCAGGTTCCCCGTTACATCGTAGGGATCCAGCTCAGTCCTATTGTAGGGACAGAATTCCCACCTTTCCTTAGTGCTTGTAGCAGATCATAACAACTGTCATGACCCAGGACAGGGTTTTGTCTTTGCCCCGTCCTGGTCAGACTGGGGTTAATGGTTTCAGCCTCTCTCTGGCAGAGGGCGGCTATTTAGTTGCCAATTGACCTAGGTCTGGTGTCAGTTATACTCCTGCCCTCGGCTGAGTTAGTTGACCTCCTGTGTGCCTGTGCCTTGTGCCTGATCTTGTTGCTTGTTTGGTTTTGACCCGGTCCGTCTCTTCGTTGTGAGTTTGTCTACTGTCTTGGTACTGTGTATTTGCCCGTTCTGGTTTTCTGATCCCTTGGCTACGTTCTGGTTATTCTCTGCCTGCTCCACTTGTACTGCGTTGCTCCCTCTGTGTATGACCTGGCTATCCTGACTATCCGTTTTGTCTATGCCCCTTGGTAACTCTGTCCCGTAGTTACCCTTCTAGGAGTTTTCCTTCTGCTCATAGCTCTCTGGAGCTTAGGCCACGCCCATCAGCAGTCACGTGCTTAAGGTCCTCTGGCCTGAAACAATCTCTGTCTGTTACTGCCTTCTCTGAGAGACCTGTGGCCGGCGCCGCCCCTTGGCAGTCACGTGCTTAGGGTCCTGTTAGTCTGAAGCACGCATCTTCACCGCTACTGCCCCGCTCCACAGGTATCTTTGAGTGCAGTCTGTCTTATTCAGGACACGCGCACTGGCTCAGTGAGCAAGTGCAGTGCGGTGTTCGTGATAGGTAATAGCCGAAGCACAACTGCACTCAGCAAGCTCCTTATCCTGCTTAGTTGGTCTCCAGAAGGACCTGTATCACCAACAGTCAGCTGATGCATCAGGTGACCTTTAAAGGATGGTGGGAGTGGTTGTTAGGGTCTGCGGAACGCACCTAATAGATAATGTAGAGAGGTGCGTTCGCAGCCCGGGGTCCACCGTGCAGGCAGAGTCCGCTGCTAGTAAGATGGCGTAAGTAGCGAACTCTGTTATCCCGCAGAGTCGCTAAAATAAACGCCGTAGCGCGCTGTGGCAGTTAGTGCGAACTCTGTTAATCCCCAGAGCCGCTAGCGGGAATGCCACAGCGCTATATGGCGATAAGTGCGAACTCACTTAGCTTCAGTGAGCCACAAAGTAAAACGCTAGGGCGCTGACCAGCATTATAAAGCGAACCCTGTTGCGTCACAGAGCCGCTGAGAAAAAGACTGTGTCCTGTTAGACTCACAGGGAACACAGATGACTGCTAAGCGGATTTCAGTCTGAGGTCATGCAGTCAGAACACAAGCAACAATCTCCTCACCGGAGTAGCCGGTATTCTAATGGCGTTTTCAGCCGAGCCCTGAACACGTGCATACAATCTCCTCACCGGAGCCGGTAGGTGCCGGTATTCTAGGGGCTTATTTCAGACAGACCTAACCACATGCATACATGACCACACTGGCGCAAGCACGTAACAGATTTGATACTAGCGAATGGTGGCCCGGTCATGCCACCCTTTTATAGTAGCAACTGCAGGACCTACCAGAAAAGGACCAATGTGAAACCATCCCAGAACACATGTAGTTTCAGGACCTTCCTGGCGGACCAATGGGAGTCGCTGCTGTAACCGAGCATCTGACCCCTGATCTCCAATGGGAGATGTTGACCTGGGCATGCTCAGATGGAGAAAGCAGGGACTTAGTTCCCGAACTGCCTGCTCCAGCACTGGTTAAAATAGAGGAACCAGGAAAGACCGCAACAAGCCTCTGCACAGTGTTAAACTGGGCGAGACGCTGGGACCGACGTCTCTGCTGAGCAGGCACCACTGCGGCTGGAGATGGATGGGGGACCGCAGCGGGACTGGCTCTAGATTCTTCTTGTGCAGCAGTGGGAACTCGATCCCTAACAGTAGTCACCACCTGCATTAGCAAACTCAGCAGCAATTTAATTACACCAGTGGCTACTGGGGGAAAAAACTGACATTAACTCCCAATGGCCTGAAAGGAAAAACATTTTAATATGAAACGCAAAAATCTGCCACAGATCCAAAAATGGATTGTGACACACTCTGTGACTGCAGACTTGTGAACCCTTACATTGTATGCATTGTGGGCGGTCATGTGAGCATATGTATACGATTTGCATACTTCCAGCCACATACAGACTAGATTGTGTCCAGCCTCACTCAATATACTTGCATTGAGCGAGGACGTGGCCATCCAGTTGCCATGTTACCGAATGTATGCAAGTCGTTTACTTGTGGTCTCGTGATCGGCCCTGGCACTGCGCAGTACGTGCTGTCATGTCAACAACCTGCGTGTCGTCTCAGTGCCACCCCAATCACCACGCGGTATCTGTTCAGTTCACTGAAGTTTTTCTGCTGCTTCTTTGCACTGCTACTAAAGCATGGTTGTTTTCATCTGACCTTAGGGAGGCATGGCCGGTCTCTGCAGGAATTTAACCCTACTCTTTCCTCTAGTACTGGCTCTCCGGCCTATCCCATGTGAGCAAGCTCTATATAAGGTATCTTCTCCCACCCCCCTTACCTGAATGTTTGGTTCCAACACTGTTCATGTGTGTTAGGGTTCGAGTTCCCGCTGCTGCACAAGGGGAGTCTCGAACCAGTTCCGCTGCGGTCCCCCATCCATCTCCGGCCGCAGTCGAGCCTTCTCAGCAAAGACGTCGATCCCAGCGTCTCGCCCGGTAAACAGCGTCGCTAACGAGATCACTAAAAAACGTCACTATTTAGCGATCTCGTTAGTGACGCCGGTGTGTGTGGCATGTAGCAACGACGTGGCCCCTGCTGTGCCCCTGCTGTGATCTCGTTCATCGTTCACATCATTCTGGACCCTATTTTTATCGTTGGCGTCCCGCTGGTGTGCATATATCGCTGAGTGTGGCACCTTTTTGTGAGCGATGTGCGGTGTTTTTGTACCGCCAAAGTCCTTAACGACATCGCTAAATTAGGCAGCTACTAGCGATATTATAACAATCACGCTAGCGATCTCATTAGTATGCGACGTTAACGAGATCGCTAGCGGGATTTGTTTAGTGTGGCAGTACCTATAGGGTCCAGAACGATGTGAAGTCCTTTGCTGCTTCATCTGAGCGTGCCCAGAGCAAGATCTCCCATTGGTGATCAGGGGTCACATGTTCAGATAAGCTGCCACTCCTATTGGTCCTTCAGGAAGGTCCTGTGGCTGTTGATGTTCTGAAGCAGCTTCCCATTGGTCCTTCCTGGAAGGTCTTTTTCTCGTGGCTGCTATAAAAGGCTGTAGTTACCGCACGGCCGTGCGCTAGTATCAAATCTGTTACGTGCTTGCGCCAGTGTGGTCATGTATGCGTGTGGTTAGGTCTGGCTGAAATAAGCCCCTAGAATACCGGCACCTCCGGTGAGGAGATTGAATGCACGTGTTCAGGGCTCGGCTGAAAACGTCAGTAGAATACCGGCTACTCCGGTGAGGAGATTATTGCTTGGGTTCTGATTGCATGACCACAGACTGCAATCGCTTAGCAGTCATCTGTGTTCCCTGTGAGTCTAACAGGACACAGTCTTTGTTACAGCGGCTCTGTGAGTTAACAGAGACCGCTTATATCGCCATATAGTGCTACGGCGTTTACATGTGCGACTCTGCGGGATAACAGAGTTTGCTCATACTGCCTATTTACGCCATCTTACTAGCAGCAGGCTCTGCCTGCACGGTGGACCCCGGGCTGCGAACGCACCTCTCATTAATATCTATTAGGTGCGTTCCGCAGGCCCTTAACAATGTGTATGCTTTCTTTTGTATTTTGCTTGCCGTTGCTGACCCAGCTAGTTCTCTCATCCTGCCTCTCCACTCCTGACCTCTGCTACTCCTACAGATCCTGTGCTGCCTGCCCTGACCTTGAGCCATCTGACCACGTTTAGTCTTTGCCCTTCTGTACCACGAACCCGTGTCTCTGACCCTCCAGTCAGCTTCCCCAGACCCAGGGAATGCCCTGGATTGGTACCTGGCGACTACCTGCAGCCAAGCCTAACCTCACCACCAGAGGCCAAAGAAAAAACCAGGTAGTCACTTAGTCACGCTTAGGCACAGCACAGTGGGTCCACACCCACCAACATTGCACTTGAGGATTCACAAGTCTGCAGTCACACAGAGTGCCTAAGGCCAGACAAGCCAATTAATAACTATTTCTATAATAATTTCTCATGGATCCAATTGCTGATAGCAAATTCCTGCTGACAAATCACCAGGAAGTAGGGGAGTGATCACTTACTGGATACATTCCTATATTGGTCATGCCAGGACACCTTGGTTGTAATTTATTGCACTTGGCAGAAGGACTGTTCTTAGGTGTTGTTTTATTACATTAAGTGGAAGCTGAAGATGCCAGCTGTTTCCTAAGAATTTCACAGATGTTAGATACAGATCGTAGCAATAGCTTTGTGCCAAGTTTTAGCAACCCTCCAGCTGATACCTAAAATTTCACTATACATGGCATGTATAATGAATATACTTGGTGCCCTTCTTCTAAATGATCATGCTACCTCCTGTGTTCAGGCTCCCAGTGCTCTTTGTCATAAAGTAACCTCTGTTACCTCGAACATCTCTATGGACAATGCTATACAAAAGTCCTTAAACACTCCCCACCCCTTCTATTTAGAGCTGAGGTTGTGGGTTGTAATAATCACTTAGGCAGGATAATGATGAAGCTATTTTTTTATTCCTTACGTCTATAGATTTACAACAACTCTAAGTAGATGGTCAAAATACATTACACACACTCCACAAGATCCCCTCCCAGGGCCGGTAATAATAATAATCTTTATTTATATAGCGCCAACATATTCCACAGCGCTTTACAGTTTAACAGTTTCAAAACATAAGTCATAAGTAACAACGTTAACCATACAATAATTAAAGCAAAATAAGCCGCCCGTGCTCGTGAGAGCTTACAATCTACAATGAGGTGGGGGAGATACAAAGTACAGGTGTGTATATACAATGGTGCATTTACAATGATGGTCCAGCCATCTTGAGGGACTGAGGGATGGATGGAGATAGTGAATGGGCTACACATACACACTTAAACATAGAATGACTTTGATTAGTGAATGTGATAGGCCACTCTGAACAAATGTGTTTTGAGGGAGCGCCTGAAACCATGCAAATTGTGGATAGTCCTAATTTCTTGGGGTAGAGCATTCCAGAGGATTGGCGCAGCGCGGGAGAAGTCTTGGAGTCGGGAGTGGGAGGTACGGATTAGTGCAGAGGTTAGTAGAAAGTCGTTTGCAGAGCGCAGCAGTCGGTTAGGCCGATAGATAGAAATGAGGGAGGAGATGTAGGGGGGTGCTGCACTGTGGAGAGCTTTGTGGGTGAGAACAAGTACTTTGAATTGGATCCTATAATGAATGGGCAGCCAGTGTACGGACTGGCGAAGAGCGGACGCGTCCGAGTACCGATTAGCCAGATGGATGACCCTGGCTGCTGCATTAAGGATGGACTGGAGAGGGGATAGTCGAGTAATGGGGAGGCCAAGTAATAGAGCGTTGCAGTAGTCCAGGCGGGAGTGGATCAATGCTATAGTGAGGGTTTTTGTTGTTTCCATGGTGAGAAAAGGGCGGATTCTAGAGATGTTCTTTAGGTGTAGACGGCAAGAGCAGGCAAGAGATTGTATATGGGAGGTGAAGGAGAGATTGGTGTCAAACATAACACCCAGACAGCGAGCCTGCTGCCGGGGTGTTATTATGGTGCTGCCCACAGAGAGGGAAATGTCAGATTTAGGGAGGTTAGTAGACGGCGGGAGCAGAAGGAGTTCAGTTTTGGAGAGGTTAAGTTTCAGATAGAGAGCGGACATGATGTTGGAGACTGCGGACAGACAGTCGGTGGCGTTCTGTAGAACAGCGGGGGTAAGGTCGGGGGATGACGTGTATAGTTGTGTGTCATCAGCATAAAGATGGTACTGAAAGCCAAATCTGCTGATGGTCTGTCCAATTGGGGCCGTGTAGAGAGCGAAGAGAAGGGGGCCAAGGACGGGGTCCTTGGGTAGTTCCACTACTTCCGTACTAGGCGAAACTCGCTATCTCCCAACTTTTGGTTGGCTCACAGATTTCGTATCTCCCACCAGTATAGTCTGTAGTCACAGTCCACGCTCCTCCAGACAACCGATAACATGATCGTAGCACATGTATCCAGCAGCAACAGTCCTTGAGAGAGTTCCTCAAATCCAGATGACAGATCCCATGACTATATCACATTTATCCAGCCAAGCTGGCAACTGATTTCCAAACTCCATAGGCCATCTATACATTGGCACCAGGACCTCAGCAACACATCCCTCATCCCTTGATGTCACTGCACCAACCCCCACACTATATATTTTTGCTTGCTGTTCTCCATCCCTGGGATCAGCCCCATGAATTGGCTGACGTGTTCACACCCTCCTCCACAAAGCTAACTGTGCATTGGTGGAGGTATTTTCCTCAGGCTGAACCTATCACTTGAGACTTGAGACCTCCTGTGGTGACTGCTCCCCTGGGTCTACTGTTGTGAATGGGTTTGAGATGAGTTCTGAGCAGAGGCTCCTCTGGTGGTTACAAGCGGTGCTAGTGAGGATTGTGAGGACTGGGAATCAGGTGTTACTGACTGGTCTTATATAAGGGAGTCATTTTCCCATCAGGGTTGCCGGTGATCAATTTTTCTGGTCTGAATCCTTCATTCCAGTTTCCCTTGTAGCCTGCTGTGTCGTGTCTGCATCTCCTGCTTACAGATAAGACTTTTGCTTCTTTTGTGTTTTTGCTGTGTTTTTGCATTTTGTCCTGCACTTCTTTGGGGGCCTTCAGGGTCCCCTCCGGGGGCTTCTGCCCTCTCAGTTTAGTTCAGCCACTGAGTTTTGTTCTTTTGCTTTTTCCAGTTTTTTCAGTGGCTGCTGTTTTGATTTTGTTACACCAGAGAACTTATTTAGGTGGTAGAGGTCGTGTGATCTCAGGTGATTTTGAAATTAGTAGGTTGGTGCTTTTCAGGGTTTTCTGGGATTGCAGTAAGTACCCTTCCTATCCTTTTCTATTTAGATAGTTTGGGCCCAGCGTTTGCTCATACTATTTTCTTTCTGTGTCAGTATTTCTTCTTGTCTAACCGCCATTACATGTTTGGGGGCTTTCTGTTATCTTTGGGGTTCTGCTCCGGGGCAGATAGCTTTCCTATTTCTATCTTTAGGTGTAGTTAGTTTCTCAGGCTGTGACGAGGCGTCTAGGACCAACGTAGGAACGCTCCACGGCTGCCTCTAGTTGTGGTGGTTAGTCAGGGTTCTGCAATCTCATAGATTCCAACTGCTCTGGTGTATTGCCTTTTTACCTGCACTCCTCAGCTACCGAAATATAACAGTATCACCGGCCCAAAAAATTGAAAATTGTATGGTACTCACAGAAGGAAAAAAAAAAAATATTGTGAAAGAAAAAAGGTTGTCAGAGTTGTCAGAGATATTTTTCTGTTTGTTGCATTTTTTTTTTTTT
>JARQOD010000001.1:332346243-332407218 GCA_033576555.1 Oophaga sylvatica | reverse complement strand
TAGGCATGTATGGGACATGCTTTAAATCACTAGGGTTTGGCAGAGTACACCTTGCAACACATCTTGATATATGAATTATTTCCTTGCTATTTGCTATAAAATATCTTCTGTAGGTGTAAGATTGTGACAAATTTTATGGAGGAACAAATAAATTTATGGTCTTCAATGAAGCCAGTAAATTGTATTTCAGGCTTCGCCCTCGTTCTTCAGGGAGTGAGGAACTGCGTGTGGGGATTATAGTCTCCCTTCTCAAGGGTGATCCCCAATCCTGGGCCTTCTCCCTGCCGACTGATTCACCTTCTTTGCTGACCGTGGACAAGATTTTGCAGCATTGGCGCCGGTGTATGGGGATCCTGATGGCATCTCCCTGGCTAAGTCTCGACTCCGAAAGATCAAGCAGGGGGCCTGTCGGCTGAGGAGTACTACTCGGAGTTTCGGAGATGGGCCACTGACACGCAATGGAATGACCCTGCTCTTAGGAGCAATTTCTGTCAGGGTCTGTCAGCTAGGCTTCAGGATACTCTGGTGCAGCATGATACTACTGGGTCGTTGTAGGACACCATGTCCCTTGCTATCCGGGTGGATAGATGCCTCAGGGAGAGACATACACCAAATCTACCCCCTGTTGTTCTTTCTAGGGAGAAGGACACACTGGAGTAGATGGATGAACCCATGCAGGTGGGAGGAGCCTCTTCTCAAACTGGCTGCCTGTGATTCGCCGTGGGACGGTGGCATGTTATTTCTGTGGTCTGACTGATCATTACATTAATGTCTGCCCAGCTCACGCCAAAGTTTGTACTCCATCTCAAAAGCTGTGTTTCCCTGGTCATGTGGAGGGAGACGACCAGTGTGTGTATATTTCCTCCATCTTTTTTTCTCAATGTACCATTCCAGCTGAAGTAGTGGTTGGTGGGGTATTTGAGACTATATTGGTGCTTGTGGATACTGGAGCTGGAGTCAATTTGATGGATTCTCGCTTTGTTCTGACCCATAGTCTAATCGGTAGGTCGTTGGTGTTCTAGCAATTGACTGTTCTTCTCAGCCAGGGGAGTGTGACCCAAGTCGTAGATAATATTAACCTAAGTAGTTACCTTAGGGGTTACAGAAGTTGGTTTATGCCCCACATCCCCTAAGCACGTCCTGGTTCAAGCTGGTATACATGTTAATGTCATGTGATATGTCTGATATATATATACAGTACAGACCAAAAGTTTGGACACACCTTCTCATTTAAAGATTTTTCTGTATTTTCATGACTATGAAAATTGTACATTCACACTGAAGGCATCAAAACTATGAATTAACACATGTGGAATTATATACTTAACAAAAAAGTGTGAAACAACTGAAATTATGTCTTATATTCTAGTTTCTTCAAAGTAGCCACCTTTTGCTTTCATGACTGCTTTGCACATTCTTGGCATTCTCTTGATGAGCTTCAAGAGGTAGTCACCGGAAATGGTCTTCCAACAATCTTGAAGGAGTTCCCAGAGATGCTTAGCACTTGTTGGCCCTTTTGCCTTCACTCTGCGGTCCAGCTCACCCCAAACCATCTCGATTGGGTTCAGGTCCGGTGACTGTGGAGGCTAGGTCATCTGGCGTAGCACCCCATCACTCTCCTTCTTGGTCAAATAGTCCTTACACAGCCTGGAGGTGTGTTTGAGGTCATTGTCCTGTTGAAAAATAAATGATGGTCCAACTAAATGCAAGCCGGATGAATAGCATGCCGCTGCAATATGCTGTGGTAGCCATGCTGCTTCAGTATGCCTTCAATTTTCAATAAATCCCCAACAGTGTCACCAGCAAAGCACCCCCACACCATCACACCTCCTCCTCCATGCTTCACGGTGGGAACCAGGCATGTAGAGTCCATCCGTTCACCTTTTCTGCGTCGCACAAAGACACAGTGGTTGGAATCAAAAATCTCAAATTTGGACTCATCAGACCAAAGCACAGATTTCCACTGATCTAATGTCCATTCCTTGTGTTCTTTAGCCCAAACAAGTCTCTTCTGCTTGTTGCCTGTCCTTAGTAGTGGTTTCCTAGCAGCTATTTTACCATGAAGGCCTGCTGCACAAAGTCTCCTCTTAACAGTTGTAGAGATGAGTCTGCTGCTAGAACTCTGTGTGGCATTGACTTGATCTCTAATCTGAGCTGCTGTATACCTGAGATTTCTGAGGCTGGTGATCAGATAAACTTATCCTCACAAGCAGAGGTGACTCTTGGTCTTCCTTTCCTGGGGCAGTCCTCATGTGAGCCAATTTCTTTGTAGCGCTTGATGATTTTTGCAACTGCACTTGGGGACACTTTCAAAGTTTTCCCAATTTTTCGGACTGACTGACCTTCATTTCTTAAAGTAATGATGGCCATTCGTTTTTCTTTACTTAGCTGCTTTTTTCTTGCCATAATACAAATTCTAACAGTCTATTCAGTAGGACTATCAGCTGTGTATCCACCAGACTTCTGCACAACACAACTGATGGTCCCAACCCCATTTATAAGGCAAGAAATCCCACTTTTAAACCTGACAGGGCACACCTGTGAAGTGAAAACCATTTTCGGTGACTACCTCTTGAAGCTCATCAAGAGAATGCCAAGAGTGTGCAAAGCAGTCATGAAAGCAAAAGGTGGCTACTTTGAAGAACCTAGAATATAAAACATAATTTCAGTTGTTACACACTTTTTTGTTAAGTATATAATTCCACATGTGTTAGTTCATAGTTTTGATGCCTTCAGTGTGAATGTACAATTTTCATAGTCATGAAAATACAGAAAAATCTTTAAATGAGGTGTGTCCAAACTTTTGGTCTGTACTGTGTTGTATATATATATATAATATATATATATATATATATATATACATACTGTCATGTCTAATACAATGTACATGTGATTGTATGTAGGGAAAAGAGTAGTGATGAAGTTAGCCCACTAGAGGGGGGCACCTTAGTACACATAGAATAGGTTAGGAAATAGTTAACATAGTAGGGGCCAACTGTGGGTAAGTCAGTGAATTTCCCGCACTTGTAGTCAGTAGGGCCTGAGAGCCCGGACAGGGCAGTTGGACCCCGAAACGTTTAAGCAAGGAGCCCAGTCATCCAGGGACTATGGATGAAGGTCACAGCAGTGAAGGAATGCAGGGCAGCTCCAATATGTGGCAGCTAACTACGTGGGCAGAATGCCCTTATGTCTGGGGCAAAATGGACAGGGGAACTCCTGAAGTTAGTTAGGCTGGCCAGAAGGAACGCTGCGATACTGGACGAGACGGTACAACCCTGGGACATTACGGAAGAAGTGAGGGAAAGCACAGGGAAAGGAAAGGATGTACTCTGTGATAAACCCTATGTTGTTTCTGTGACTGAGCTGGACCTACTGAGAATGGAACCAAGTAAAATTGTTTATTTTAAGTTGGAACTGGACTTTGTCTCTCTTTGTATGAAACCACCAGAAGGAAACCCTTAGCAGCTCAGAGAGGACCCTGATGGATCAGAAAGCGGGAAGAAAGGTACGTTACAAAGAGGACATTGTGTGCATGTGACGGAGGGCCAGGGTGCGCTGAAGCGGCCATTATTGCGGGCCATGACTACGGCACTGGTCCCTCTCACATAGGGACTCTTCATGAGGAGTTCCTGTTGTGATGCACCTTGGAGGGTATGCCACCTCCTGTCATCTTAGGCCTTCCCTGGCTGAAGAGTCACAACCCAGTCAAAAATTGGCAATCCAGGGAAGTAGTCAGTTGGGACCAGTCTTGCAAGGACTAAAGCCTGACAGCTACGATCTTTCGTCCTTCTTGAATCTACCCCTTCTTCTCCAGTGGAGGCAGCTAATGTGCTACCAGGGAATAGGGGCAAGATTCAACCCTCACCAGAAGTAAACACTGAGTCTCAGGGACCTCTCAGGAGGAGGGGTAAGGGGAGGGTGGTGGTTCCGTAAGTGTATAGCGAGGGTATGAGTTTGGTGACACATGGGGACGTCTCTGTTGTCGGTTCCTCAAAGAGTTCACCATCCTTTGAAAAACGCATGCGTGAAAATAAAGGTTCAGGTCAGGACCTATGTGTAAATGAATACGTGTTGGTGTCCACCAAAAACATCAGGTGGTAGTATGTATCTGGGACCTGGAGTTCTAGGGTGATCGGGCCATATTGGTGTTGGCCATTCTCAGCACGAGGACTTTTCAGCTGGAGTTACACCCATAATGCAGGTGCACAACGTATTCCACAGGTTGGTCAACACTCTGAAGATTTATGGCGCCTCCGAGCCTACGTTATTGTCATCTCCGTCGGGCTGTGTTTGCTGTAACCTTGAGGATCAGGTGACTGCATAGGTGAATCCTAGTGGTGGGAGATGTCATTTCCGGTGAAGTCCGGTATTGAGAGTCCAGAGGCCCCTCGTTGAAAGGGGGGTACTGTCACAATTAATTTTTGGATTTGTGGCAGCTCTGGTTCCGCTATAATTTAAATCTAGTTTTTTCCTTTCAGGCCAGCAATGGTTTAATGTCAGTTTCCTTGCTGGCAACTGCTGTGTTGTAGTCAGCTGATGTGGGTGGTGACCACTCCCACCATCCTTTAAATAGTTACCTGACACATCAGCTGACTATCAGTGATAGCGTGATCTATGTTGACCAAGCCTGGAGTAAGGAGCTCTTTGGTTGCAGTGGTGAATCTGCTGGTTTAGTGGAATTAGTGGAGCTGGTGTCTACCCTCTGCTGTGTGTTGCTTTGCAGCAGATAGTTAAGTTCCCCTCTGTCTTTCTGTCTTGTGTTTGTCACTCTCCCTGTGTTGTTCATCATTTTTAGGGGTGAGGCTAGTATCCTTGCTGGCCATTGCACTAGCCAGGGATTAGTGAGGTGACAATCGGGGTCCAAGCACATGATGGCAGCGGGGGGAAGGACCCGCTTAGGGCATTAGAGGAGTGTAGGGACAGCTCAGGTTGGCGTTCAGGAGGTGCCCCGTCTCTCATTCCCTATGGTTAGGGCCTTCCTCACCCCATTCCACCCCATTCCAGGTACAAGCTTTCGTCCGCTGGTCTTAACTTTGTCGGTCGTGACAGTTAAACAGCTGTTAGAGACTTATGATGTTACAAATGCCTGCTGTATAAGTTTGTGTACCCACGCAGTGGTCTTTTGACTTTTACCCACAGTAGGCCTGTGCCACATTTTGCTGTTCCCTACACAATCACTTAATCTCTCAGGTAAACAGCTATTTCAAATGCAAAACTGTGCAGTTCTAATGATCGGCCGAGTGGTATTGCTGTTCCAGCAGCTGTTTCCCTGTAAGATTAAGAGATTGTGCATGGAAACCGTAAACAGACCGCAGTGACACATGGCTGCTGCAGTTAAAAACCGCACCATGACTACTGCATGTGACCACAGCCTTAGACAACTGGCACCAGTTGTGCGGGGAGCGTGCTGATACCAACTGTATTCAGTCTCCGCCTCCTGATCTGACTGACAGCTACAGCTTGTACGGAATGGTTGTGAGCTCTCAGCAGCAGAAATGAGGGTCCATGAAGAGCTGTCAATCCGGCTAAGTGGGCAGAGATTGAGATTTTCACATGACTTTTCAATGCAAGCACACCAGCCTTATCAGGTCCGGGCGACTAACTTGATGTATGCATTTTCTATATTAAAATTTTGTGACAGATTTGTTTTAAAAGGCAAAAAGGGGAAAGGCAGTCATGAACATATCTCCCAATCATCCCAGATTAAGCGGTACTGTCACTTCAGGGCTTTTTACCCAGCTTCTGATACTCACCTGGTCATCGTTCTGCATAAATTTAATTGTATATGTACTGTCTCACTGGGACTTCTACTCACGTCTTCTTGTTTGCAAGCTGCCGCTCTACCAATGATGTAGATAGGAGAATTTGGTCATCTTGACCTCTATTGCAGGTCGCAAACCCAGGAGCAGACTATGCATGTCCATAGAAATACATTGTATATATAACAATGTATTTCTATGGTCTATGTACACTGATGTGAAGGAAAAGATTTTTTTTTTTGTGCCTATAAAAGTAGTAATAATCAAAAATTATAAAAATGTAATTTTCTCTATTTTTGTGAGTCTCCCCTGCTCTTGAACCCACAAACTCAACATTATGAGCAGAATCTACTGAGCCACAAGCTCTGATAATGTCATGGGGAGATTTTTGTGTATGTGATCTGTGCTGCAGGCTCTGACTCCACAGGCAGATCATACTGAGACATAGAGATACATTGTGCACAGCACAGCAGTGGATTTCTACGTATTTTTATTCTAGAGGGAGAATGAGAGATTTTTTTTCATGCTGTAACATTACTAAAAAATCATCAAAACCCCTTGATAATGAAAAAAAATTGTAATTTTTAATGCATTTTTTTTAAATAATAAACATCACATCATAAAAATCAGCAAATAACAAGGACATATTTGGTGTTCCTGTAATTGTAACGACCCGCACAACACAACAATCAGATTATTTACGGGATTCTGGAAATGGCATAAAAAAATTAGCATGATTGATATTTCTCTATTAAACCCATAAAAAATGTATTAAAACTGTAATTCTGAGGCCGTGTTCACACGTAGCACAAATGCAGCATTCTTTCTGCTGCTTTTTTTCTGCAGGTATATTCACCACACAATGCAGTAACAATCTTCTCTGATTATTGCGTGTTTGCTGTGATTCTTTTATGTGTTTCCCCCTTGTTTGATGCGATTTTGGTGCAGATATGAAGCGGAATGTTTAATATAATTTTTAATAGTACAGAAAAGCTTTAATTCTGCGCTTCAAAATGGAGCAGCTCTTTTGTTTTTTCATGCATTTTTTTCAGAAGACATCTATAAAAAAAAAAACAACAGAGTTCAGCAGCGTCTTTAGATGCAACAAGGGCCGAGATTTCATGGAATCACATTTGCTTAACAATTTAGGCCTTTTAGTGTAAATGTTGCGTATTTTCTGCTGCTTTTTTTTCACAGAAATTCTGCTGTCCAAGCAAAGTGGATGGGATTTCATGAGAACTGCAACCCCTGTGCATCAAAAGATTCTACTGAACTGTGCAGGTTTTAGCACTTTTTTTTCTCGTGTTTTTTTTAGGCTCTACATAGAAGACATGTCTAAAAAAAACCTACAGAATCAAAACTTTTCTGTACTATAAAAACACATTAAAAACGCGGCTTCATATCTGCATCAAAGAAGGAGGAGAAGATTGTTTTTGGGTAGTTTGCGGATCCTGCAGAAAACAAAAAAACACAGTATTTCTGTAATGTGTGAACACGGCCTACAGATACAAAAAAGTCAGATGTCATATAGTGAAGCTACATAAAAATGAGAAAGTTCTGGCAGCTACAACTGTGAATGAAGGAACAAAACAAATAAATTCACAGGTCCCAACTAGAGATGAGCAGGAAGCCCATATGACTACATACCAGCCCTGGCTAATCAAAAGCCGCGCCGGGGAGCTGGAAGGTAAGAGATTCGTGGTCTACTGACATGACGTTGGACTGGAGTCCCCTGGATACAGAGGACAGTCCCAGATTTGGGTCCTCCACTGCCGTCTCAGGCATCTGCTGAATGTCCCTTACTGCCACCGCCCCTCTGACAACTTCTGACGGGGTAAAAAGAAATTGTAAATGGGCATGGATTGGAGTGTGGTCAGGGGCGTGACTAAAATTTGCTGCGCTGTGTGATTTTTTCCTCTTTCTGCTCTTCAGAAGTTAGGGGGTATGGTCATGACTCTATCGCAGCAGATTCAGAGCTGAAGATTCGCCAAACATTTTACCCATTGCACCGTGAAATCCTTGGCAAAAACTGACATGCTGCAGATTTCAAAGGTGCACCGCTGCTCAATTTACTCTTTGATTTTCTGTGGTGCATGGATGAAATAATACTCACCTGGTTTTTGGTCAAGAAAATTTGGACAGAATATCTGCTGCATTTATGTGCTAAGAGCATATACCCTAAACTTTCCAGAACATCTGAGTGTAGCAAACACGTGTGTGCTGAAATTGTAGTTAATTATGATTTATTAACATTAATATTCTCCAAAATATGCTATGAGTATGCTAAGAATTTCCTTGTGACATTTGTGACCCAAATAAACTATCGTGATATTAGAGCAGTCCATGGCTGAATACCCTATAAATATCTTTTAAATACAGATGGGAAATTAGGTGCCTAGTACAGAATAAGAATCCACATAGGAAGCTCAGTGACAGATTAGACAAGGATTAGTGAGCAGGATGGAGAACTAGAAACAAAATACAGAGAATAAGGACCAGATCATTCTTGGATTGGTGATTGGTAATAACAGAACGTGTGTGTTCTGTCCTCACTGAATGAGGCAGACGTCATTGCAGTTATACAGACAGCTAAACCTTTATATACCGGGGTCCAATAAGGAGATTGTGATTGAATCTGTGCTTTTATTGAACTTGATATATTGATATGTGCGGTGAAACTATAATACAAACATATATACATACAATCAGTACAGGAGTATAATGAAAATACATATACATAATACAGTATGAATAAACATTTGCAGACTAATACCTAACCAGGGCCAGGACTGATTAGACAGGGCAAATATAGGACAGGAATTACTAGAGAGACATAGGTACATACCGGCGATGCTATTACAAGAGGAGAGGAAAAGATGAGCTGCTTCCTGGATGCAGGCTGAAGGAAAATGGAGGGAAAGCTCCCAGCATACATTGCTACGCTACCATCATGCATTGCTAAGCTACCATGATGCATTGCAAAGGAAAGAAAAAGATCTAGCTGAAAATGAAAGAAAACATTATAACTGCGTATATGAGACTGGTCACTAGAGGGAGCCAAACACTAGATTATCACACTCCTATGTAAAACAGTAAAAATCAAATAAGTCAGAAACGATTGGATGCTGGAGGCAGAACAGTGTGTCATCTGTATTAATGTCACAGAGGTCATGACCCCAACAAGGATATATAGGCGACCATGCTAAAGATTACATGAGATTAGAGGTAGGTGCCCATCATGAGATATAGATGTATAGAAACATATGTAATGTATAGAGATATTTGCTTTCAGTGGGTTTTTTTGCATGCATTTAATAGGGTTGTCTTACATTTGGATGGAAGTCATTCCCATATCCATGGGAGAAGAGATAACGTCTGGGTGTAAGACCACTGGGAAATCATTCTGCAACCTCCAGCATATGCCTGCTGGACTCACCGAAGAAAGTGGACTGTGTCAGTGGGTCAAAAGCTTGCTGCTAGCAGGAGAGCTGTGGTGAGGGGGCTATTACACTGACGGAGCAATGGTTATTATTCTGAGGAGGCAATAGATGTCTTTATACTTGGTGAGACTATTATAACAAGGGGTGATGGATGATATTACATTGGGGACCCTGTTAAATTGGGGGATTATTTTACTGACTGGATTATGGATGTCATAATACTGTGGAAAGGGGAGCATAGATGTCACTATTGCGAGGGGGGTGGAATGTTGATTGATCAATGCAATCATATAAAGGAGTTTGTCGACAGAGTTATGGGAGTCTATGGTTAGTGTATATATAGGGGGTTCTTTATTTGGTGGAGAAAAGGAAGGGTCTTGTCCACGCTAAAATTCAAGGATGGTCTGTTTATAGGGAAGTTCTGGCCAGGAGTCTGTATACAATGTTGGAGTCTCTATTAAGAGGGTGTGGTCTTTGATATCCAGAATGGGTTCTGTATTCAGTTTGGGGTCTTCTCTACTTATTTAGAACATTCCCAGATACATAAGTATGTGAGTACTGGTTCTAGCTCTAGGGTACACTTTTGGAACTTTTTATCTCCACTGGGTCTATGGTTTATGAAGATTGCTAAACACTGGTTTTAAGAATGAAGAATGGGGAAGATACATCAAAATTGTTTTAGGATGCATGCACTTACAAGCCAGTGAAAATGGTGCAAATTCTGCCAAATATGTGAATTAAAAATGACAAATTTGGTACAGCTTTTACCATTTTTTGCTGACTTATAAATATATACTTCCTGCCAAAGTTTTGATCTATGCTGCCTACTGTTTTGCCAACATCACATAATAATTTGTACCAATACAGGTGCTTCTCAGAAAATTAGTTAAAGTTAATTTATTTCAGTTCTTCAATACAAAAAGTGAAACTCATATATTACGGTATATAGAATCATTACAAACAGAGTGATCTATTTCAAGTGTTTATTTCTGTAAATGTTGATGATTATGGCTTACAGCCAATGAAAACCAAAAAGTCATTATATCACTTAATTAGAATAATTAACAAAAAACACCTGCAAAGGCTTCCTAAGCATTTAAAAATGTCCCTTAGTCTGTTTCAGTAGGCTCCACAATCATGGGGAAGACTTCAGATTGGACAGATGTCCACAGAAGGTAGTCATTGACACACTCCACAAGGAGGGTAAGCCACAAAAGGTCATAGCTAAAGAAGCTGACTGTTCACAGAGTGCTGTATCCAAGCATATTAATGGAAAGTTGAGTGGAAGGAAAAAGTGTGGTAGAAAAAGGTGCAAAAGCAACCCGGATAACCGCAACCTTGAAAGGATTGTTAAGAAAAGGCCATTTAAAATTTGGTGGAGATTCACAAAGAGTGGACTGCTGCTGGAGTCATTGCTTCAAGAGCCACCACACACAGACGTATCCAGGACATGGGCTACAAGTGTCGCATTCCTTGTGTCAAGCCACTCATGACCAATATACAGTGCAACAAGTGTCTTACCTGGACCAAGGAGAAAAAGAACTGGACTGTTGCTCAGTGGTCCAAATTGTTGTATTCAGTTGAAAGCAAATTTTGCATTTCATTTGGAAATCAAGGTCCCAGAGTCTGGAGGAAGAGTGAAGAGGCACACAATCCAAGCTGCTTGCGGTCTAGTGTGACGTTTCCACAATCAGTGATGGTTTGGGGAGACATGTCATCTGCTGGTGTAGGTACACTGTGTTTTATCAAGACCAAAGTCAGTACAGCCATCGACCAGGAAATTTTAGAGCAGTTCATGCTTCCCTCTGCCTACAAGCTTTTTGGAGAGATGGAAATTTCATTCTCCAGCAGGACTTGGCACCTGTCCACACTGCCAAAAGTACCAATACCTGGTTTAAAACAACAGTATCACTGTGCTTGATTGGCTAGCAAACTCGCCTGACCATAACCCCATAGAGAATCTATGGGATATTGTCAAGAGGAAGATGAGACACCAGATCCAATAATGCAGACGAGCTGAAGGCTTCTATCAGAGCAACCTAGTCTTCCATGTCACCTCAGCACTGCCAAAGGGTGATTGCCTCCTTGCCACGCTGCATTGATGCAGTATTTGATGCAAAAGGAGCCCCGAACAAGTATTAAGTGCATTTACCTTAAGTACATTTCAGTAGGCCAACATTTCATATTTTAAAATCATTTTTCAGGCTGGTGTTATAAATATTCTAATTTACTGAGATAATGACTTTTGGGTTTTCATTGGCTGTAAGCCATAATCATCAACATTAACAGAAATAAACACTTGAAATAGATCACTGTTTGTAATGATTCTATATAATGAGTTTCACTTTTTGTATTGAAGAACTAAAATAAATTAACTTTTTGATGATATTCTAATTTTGTGAGAAGCACCTGTATGTGCTTATATGTAGCACAAAGAAGAGCTCATCACTGATACATTGGCAACTTTTTACAATTACTCTAAATCTCAACAGCTAGGTATAAAAAGCATCTTCAACACATTGCAAATTTGGTACATGTTATATACTTTATTAACTTTTGAAAGTTTGAAAGCAAATTACTTTTCAAATTGATATACATTTTTTCCGTATGGGTCTAAAAACCTACAGGAATGTAGTTGCTAACTACCTGCCTGTTGTGAGAAAGAAGGGTTACACTTTCATAAAAATTACAACATTTTATTGAAAAAGTATTTTAAAAGATTCCATATCATGATAGGACAAGAAACATGTTTCGAATGCAAACTGCATCCTTGTCAATGCTCACCTGCCTGTTGTGCCTGGTGCAGATCGGTCACAGACCGCTCGTGCAGGCGGTTCTACAGCTTCTGCTGATGTCACGTCGACAGAGCAGCAGCTTCTTTTCGTCTCTGCTCTGTTGACTGGACATAACTGGCAATATCATGATTGACAGCTGGCTGCCTAACTGTGGGGAGCTGGCTGTCAGTCAGCATGACATCAGCAGTCATGCCCTGTGGACAGAGCAGTCTGAAAGGAGAAGAGCTGCTCTGTTAACGTTAGGTCAAATGAAGCAGCAGAATTGTCGGTAGAAGCAGTCCATGACCATTTTGAGCTAGTATAGGCAGAACAGGCAGGTAGTGAGAAATTACCTGGCTGGCAGGTCTTAGCCTCATGAGGAAAAAAAATAGTTACAAATAATCCCTTTAAGTACTAACCTAATATTACTGATATCACATAATGAAAGAATTTCCTATTTTATCTGAAAAATATTTAGATTTGAGAGTCCTCAGTGGCTGATACCTTTTAATGGCTAACTGAAGAAGATACCTTTTATTGGCCTGATGACGGGACCTGAATGGTCTCGAAAGGTTGCAACTTGTTACCATCTCAAATCAAAATTTTTTGTCTTTGTTCTTCCCTTTCACTTCTAATAGCAGAATTCTCCATAGTAGTTGTCAGGTGTATGGCTTTTTCTGGCGTTTTGCTTCCCTTCCCATATTGTTCTAGTTTAAAGCTCTCCTGATGAGTGTAGCAAGGCAACTTCCAAATACATGTTTTCCAGTCTTCGTAAGGTGCACCCCATCCCTAGCAAGTAGTCCATCGTATAGGTAATTCACTCCGTGATCCAGAAATCCAAATCCTTGCTGACGGCACCATCGACATAGCCAGTTGTTCACCTGCAAAATCTTATTCCACCTCCTTGTTCCATGGCCATCCACTGGATGGATGGAAGAGAAGACCACCTGCGCACCCAGTTCTTTCACTTTCTTACCTAAGCTTTCAAAGTCACTGCAGATGGTTTCCAGGGCGTTTCTTGCGGTGTCATTTGTCCCCACATGTATTAGCAGGAATGGGTAGTCATCTTTAGTTCTGAAGAGTCCTGATATCCTGTCAGATACATCTTTAATTTTTGCACCTGGATGACAGCACATTTCTCTTGAGGTTATATCCAGTCTGCAGATAGCGGCCTCTGTTCCACTCAACAGGGAATCCCCCATGACAACAACTCTCCGTTTCTTCTTCACAACATTTTTCTTTCTCCATTCAGGAGGACTCTGAGGGCGTACAAGGTTGCTCTTTGTGGGCAAAGTCTTATCCTGATGTATTTCTTCATCGTTCTCCTGCGTAAGAGCTTGGTACTGGTTCCGGAGCAGTATGGGTGCTGACTGCCTCACGATCCTCCTGCTTCTCTGGGTCACATGCTTCCATTCCTCTGTTCCTTCAGGTGCACTTAAAATTTCTTCTCTTTCTGTTACATGAAGAGATAATTCTGCTCTAAGAACTCTTCACCTTCCTTAATGGTTTTCAATGTAGATAACCTCTCTTCTAGATTTTGCAACTTTTCCTCCAACAGGGTTCCCTCTGAATCCCCCCTCTTTCCCTCTGCTTCCCTGCAACAGCCATGGCTCCTCATGATTTTTTTCGCTGTGCTGGCATTTTTCATGCTATGATTTTGGCTTCTTGACTTCATGCCTTTTAGGAGTGCTCATTATCATCCATTGCATTTTAGATGAGTTTAAACATTTCTAGGTTTGTATTATTACTTATATATTTGTATACATCAGACCTGTGATATTTATATTGTTTTTTCATTTTCCATATGGTGCTGTGAATTGTCCAGGTACCCAGTTTACTTATCATTGCATATCTTGTGTGTTTCCTTATTCATTTCACAGTGTACACTTCCTTCTTGGAGCCTGTTATCATATTTCTTATGCTGCTAGGTATCAGTTGTGTGGGGGTATTCATTGCCATCATTTTATAGCATGTTTTTGTATATGTTTTTAAATGTTTTTAATGTGATTGTGTTTTTCTTGCACATTTTTTGAATACCCATTAATAAAATTGTTTATACATTTCTTAATACGGGTGTTCCCAGTTCATTTGAGGCATTTCTTTTCTTTCCTTTTTTTTTCCTGTCATTGCTCTTAAATTGCCTCTTTGGTGAACCCCTTTATACATACACATTTGTCTTGAGTGGTGCCCTCCTTCTGCCTAGTTTCTTAATTTTTCCTCCAACAGGGACACAAGCTTGCTTTTCTGGCATGTGAAGTTTGGCTTTTCCACTGGTAAGTCTGTGAACATGTAGCAAGAAATGCAGCTCACCAAGTGGCTCCTGGCCTCTTCCATATTCTTATTGTTCAGGAGATATCAAAGCGGTAAAATATATGCCAAAATTCATGGCCCGCAGTTTACCGATGTCCTCCTTTCAGCTGCAACTGCAAAAATCCAGTGTTCCTTGAGCTCGCTGAGACTCTTCACTTATCCCAGAAGGCACTGGGAATATGCAAATCCTCTCCTCATGACTCTTCCCCTGGTTTTGTGACTCTTCACCCTCTTCCAACTAAACGCAAACTGGATGAAATAGCATGCCGCTGCAAGATGCTGTGGTAGCCATGCTGGTTCAGTATGCCTTCAATTTTGAAGAAATCCCCAACAGTGTCACCAGCAAAGCACCCCCACACCATCACACCTCCTCCTCCATGCTTCACGGTGGGAACCATGCATGTAGAGTCCATCCATTCACCTTTTCTGCGTCGCACAAAGACACGGTGGTTGGAACCAAAGATCTCAAATTTGGACTCATCAGACCAAAGCAACGATTTCCACTGGTCTAATGTCCATTCCTTGTGTTCTTTAGCCCAAACAAGTCTCTTCTGCTTGTTGCCTGTCCTTAGCAGTGGTTTTCTAGCAGCTATTTTACCATGAAGGCCTGCTGCACAAAGTCTCCTCTTAACAGTTGTTGTAGAGATGTGTCTGCTGCTAGAACTCGGGGTGGCATTGACCTGGTCTCTAATCTGAGCTGCTGTAAACCTGCGATTTCTGAGGCTGGTGACTTGGATAAACTTATCCTCAGAAGCAGAGGTGACTCTTGGTCTTCCTTTCCTGAGGCGGTCCTGATGTGAGCCAGTTTCTTTGTAATGCTTGATGGTTTTTGCAACTGCACTTGGAGACACTTTCAAAGTTTTCCCAATTTTTCGGACTGACTGACCTTTATTTCTTAAAGTAATGATGGCCACTCGTTTTTCTTTACTTAGCTGCTTTTTTTCTTGCCATAATACACATTCTAACAGTCTGTTCAGTAGGACTATCAGCTGTGTATCCACCAGACTTCTGCACAACACAACTGATGGTCCCAACCCCATTTATAAGGCCAAAAATCCCACTTATTAAACCTGACATGGCACACCTGTGAAGTGAAAACCATTTCCGGTGACTATCTCTTGAAGCTCATCAAGAGAATGCCAAGAGTGTGCAAAGCAGTAATCAAAGCAAAAGGTGGCTACTTTGAAGAACCTAGAATATAAGACATATTTTCAGTTGTTTCACACTTTTTTGTTAAGTCTATAATTCCACATGTGTTAATTCATAGTTTTGATGCCTTCAGTGTAAATGTACAATTTTCATAGTCATGAAAATACAGAAAAATCTTTAAATGAGGTGTGTCCAAACTTTTGGTCTTTACTGTATATCTTCCTATTTTATCTGTGAATTTCACGTGTCGGAGCAGATACTGAACACTATGTTCCCACTATCTAATTAGCATGCATTAATACAATCTGTTTAGTTGTAACATGTAGAACGATATAAAGGTGATTAATGAAAAGTTATTTTATATGTATAATTTATACTTCAAACTGTAGTTATCTTCTTTTATGGAGATTAGACTGCATTAATTGCCTGTGTGTTTTACTAGGCATTGTTTTATATTTTGCTCTCGGTCTGTCATACTGTGAAAAACAAAGTTTTGTCAATGCATACGCATTTAGAGCAGGTCTAATGTATAAAAAAAAGCAGCACCACGGGGCACAAGCGACATCACTCCTTCTTGTTGTAATTAAGATTTTGTTCTGTTGTTGGACTCATTGCTTGAGGGGTGGAACACTACGTTTTATAGTTCAATACAAATCCACAATCTTCTACATATTTGCATGTTGTCAAATCTTTGGGAAAGTTTAAAGAAACAATTGTTTCTAGAAATAGAATATATGAGGCAGTAAGAGGCCAGGGGTACATGGCGATATGTCACACAACACTGAAATTGTAGTGACACATTGCAATATTGGATGTAATGGTCTCCTATGGTGTTATGTTGCGTTAATGCGATGTACTGCAACTGCTACACACAGTCGCAGATTTTTCCAAATGTGTTGGATTTTCTGCCACTGGTCGCTCACAACACAGACTTCAATGCAACTCACTTGAGACATGCGACTTGTGAACAACTTGGCTTTTTTATTAACAGCAAAATCAGGGCTCTAAAATACGATACGATACACTTTATTGATCACGGGGGGAAATTACAGTATTACAGCAGCAATACAAACAGCAGTACATAAAATATTAGGACACAAATCTTGCACAGGTGTACCAACATTACATAATAAATAAGTGTGTAGTTCAGGTGTATATAAGACAATGTTAATTGACATTAGTACACCAGCCATCAGTCATTATTTTCTACCACCCTTAGGAAATTATTATACATCCCCATAGCAGTAGGTACAAACGATTTGCTGAATTTCTCCTTCTTGCACCTTAATAGGATTAGACGGCTGCTGAATGTGCTCTTCTGCTTCAAGAACAGCTCGTATAGAGGGTGTGTATTATTGTTCATTATAGCCCTGCACTTCTTCTGAATTCTATCCTCCAATACCTCCTCAAAAGAGTCAAGATGGAGGCCAACAGCTGCACTTGCCTTCTTGATAAGTTTGTTGAGTTTATTAGCGTCAGCTACTCGCACACTACTGCCCCAGCAAATGATAGCAAAAAAGATGGCGCTTGCTACAACGGACTGGTAGAACATCTCCAGCATTTTACTGCACACATTGAACGACCTGAGCTTCCGCAGAAAGTACAGTCTGCTCATTCCCTTCTTGTAAACCTTTTCTGTATGACACCTCCAATCGAGTTTACTGTCAAGGTGAACCCCCAAATATTTGTAGCTCTCAACAATCTCAACCTCCTGGCCAGCAATGGTGATCGGTAAGTAATCCTCCTTTTTCCTTCTATAACTCACCACCATCTCCTTGGTTTTCTTTACATTTAGTTCTAGACAGTTAGTCTGACACCAATCCACAAAGTCAGAAACCACCCTTCTATATTCCCCTCCACCCGGCCCCCACAATGCCCCCTACAATCACGGAGTCATCTGAGAATTTTTGGAGGTGACAAAAATCAGATTTATATTGAAAGTCAGCTGTATACAATGAGAAGAGGAAGGGTGACAGCACTGTACCCTGAGGG
Source organism: Oophaga sylvatica (assembly GCA_033576555.1). NCBI lineage: Eukaryota > Metazoa > Chordata > Amphibia > Anura > Dendrobatidae > Oophaga > Oophaga sylvatica. Next base: position 332,389,794 of record JARQOD010000001.1, on the reverse strand, counting down.
GCTCCAACACTGCTCCGCACACTGCCAGATACCACCTCCCCCATCCTTACAAACTGCGGCCTGTCTGTCAGGTAGTCACTTATCCAGTTCACCATCCCCTCATCTACCGCCATATCAGTCAACTTATTACGTAGTAAGAGCGGCTGTAGGGTATTGAAAGCACTAGAGAAGTCAAAGAACATGGCGCGCACTGTCGTGCTATAACAAGTCACAAACAAATTCCATAAAAGTCTTTGGTCATTTGACTTGTCAGACAACTGCTGTCATGCAACTCATCATCGTGGAGCTTCAGCCTGAAAGGGGTTATCCGGCCTTTGGTACGAGTCTATGATTACTCTATGTGACTGAAGACTTTTGAATCCTCACAGTGCGTGCTGTGATGATTCCCCGGTACCGGGAGAAAAGGCAGCGTGACCAAAAGTATGTGGTTTGAATATATGTAGTCACATGCCAATTAGACTTGCGTGGTTTCGCTCTGTAGGAGCACAGGGGATAAAACGCTGCAATGCCGTACGGCTTCCAGGCCTGAATAAAACCCTGCAAAACTGATTCAAAGGAGAAAATTTGCAGGAGGGACGGAATTATCCAGTGCTCCGAGTCAGATGACGGTGATGAAGCCAGCCTTGGATAAAAAAGGCCAGTGCGCCAAAAGAATATCTGGACCCGCTGCAGCTCCAGCAGCCTTGTGTGCCAGCAAAGCTCAGACTCATACAATAACAGTCAAGCACCAAAGATCAGAGCTACGCCAGTCAAGGTCCAGACTTCACCCATCGATGGGCAAGTGTCGAAGACCCGAACAATGCTGATCATGGCTCCCAACCCAGTTGACGCTAGTCAACAGTAAAGGACCAGCCCTCATCGATAAGGACCAAGGAGACATTCATCGGCGATCAAGTACCTTTAGAGGCCCTGAGGACATACAGCCAGAGACTCAAGACTGGCCTGGTGATTGGAGGCGATGTGTGAAACAGGCCGGCACTTTGAGCAGAGACTTACGGTACCGAGCGTGGGCAGTGGGAGGACTGCAGGCCAGATGGAGTCCCGCTGACGCTAGGGCGGCCCAGAGATAGCTGATAGACTTTGTCAGGAAAATGTGTGGCTATTGATACGGAGCAGCGGCCCTTGTCAGAGGCTGGATAGTTGCAGAGGCGCCTTAATGACTGTTCCCACCAATACAGTGCTTGCTACCTCCATGCCAGACAGAAATTGACCCATGAATCCTGAACTACCATTGAAGACATATTTCATGTTTGGCATTAACTAATGTATCTCTGTGTATGTAAAATTGAATATTATTATTATGTATTGTGAATGCTTTGTTCATGTGATTTACTTGCGAAAATAATCTTTCTTGTATTAACAATGTTAAGTAAGTAAAGTAGCAGTAGATTTTTGATCCCTGCCTGGTGTATCCACTGTTGCATTCAGACCACCTGCTTACAATTCAGTGCAAGCTAATTGAGCCAGGCTCGACACATCTAGACGAAATGTGGCCAGAAGTATTCAAATCGTATTCTTGCGGTCACATTACCCCTGCTAGTAGCACCGGCACTGAAGTATTGCATGTCACAAGACTGCAGTTACATAGAGTGACTTCAGACTTGTACACTAAGGCTGGACAATTTAACCCCTAAACAATCACTGATATGCCTTTTAATGGCAGCAGTAAAGGGTACTTATTCCTCAGTGCGCTTTTTAACGGTGCTGAGAAATAAGGGTGTAGCACACCCCCCCAGTGTCGGAATATCTCCAGGTCTCAGCTACTGGGGAAACTGAGACCCTGGAGAACATGATCAGGGTTGGTTTTTACAGTCCCTTAACGTGATCACCGATATTCACCGAATAAGGGCGATCACAAAAAAAGTCCGATTTAAGATTCTTTTCTCTCTCCTCTTGTGACGCTAGTCACAACCCATGGTCAGGCCATGAATCAGTGCAGTCAGACGTTTCAGGGTCAATACCAAAAGATCACGTAGTAAACCAAGGGAAAATACAAAGTCGTAAGTCAGGTCACATGCCAGGGTCAGAATGCCAGAGAAATAGTGGATAAACAAAGGTCCAATAACAAACGGGTAGTCTGAACACGGTCCAAAGGTCAGCAGCGGATTATCAGATGCAAAGGGGCAATAACAAATGGGTAGTCTGAACACGGTCCAAAGGTCAGCAGCAGAATATCAGATTCAAAGGGCAATAACAAACGGGTAGTCTGAACATGGTACAAAGGTCAGCAGCAGAATATCAGATGCAAAGGGGCTATGATAAACGGGTAGTCAGAACATGGTCCAAAGGTCAGCTGCAGCAGAAGATCAGAACTTACAGCACAGGGTACAGGCGAACACACCAGAGAGCACAAGCCTAGAACAAACTGTTGACGGGCAGTGATCTGGGCCAGACAGCTCTCCTAAATAGCAGGGCAATTACCAAGAACATGGAGCACCTGTGGAAATCTCTGCACCTTTTAGTCAGATAGGTCACCCAGGCTATCAGTCAAAGCACCGACAGCTCAACATGCCCCAGCACAGGATAGGATGACAGAACTGTCCATCACAGAGTCCCAGACACTGAGCAGAGGAATCGTGACACCTCTGATATAATCTATCATATCAGAAAAGAAAGAAATGGGGTCCCCTGAGCCACCTCGATGCCTCTGTCATCCCCGATCCCTCCTGCTCCATCCCCTGGCCCTCTGTGTCATCTTCCTGGAAAAAAATGGTGGGCGAAGGCGCAGTGCGCCCGCCGAGATGTGACAGCCGATACCTGGCAACAATAGGGAATTTTTCCTATTGGTTCCTTTGATCACTGTGATAGACCCTATCACAATGATCAAAATAAAAAAAAAATAGTAAATCAAATCCCTCCTGTTAAAATGTTTTAATTTTTTCCATTCTTTGTAGTTAGGGTTGGGCTTAGGGTTATGTTAGGGTTAGGGATGGGGTTAGGGTTGTGCTAGGCTTGGACTTTTTTCAAAAGTAAAAAATGATGACTATGTGATGACTAGTGTTCAGCGCAAGTCCTCGCTAGTCAAGTTTGCATCGGGTGCTCAAGTATGCACGGAGTATCATGGATCCCCGAATGTTTTTTTTTTTGGTGTTTAAACAGCCGCAAAGCATGCGGGGCAGTGACTCGAGCATGTCACTCAAGCACCCGAGATATTTGGTGCATACTCGAGCACGCTATGCAAACTTGAGTAGCGATCACTTGCGCTCAGCACTAATGACAACATATTCAATATGACAAACTAATGTTATCAAATTCTGTGTCCTATTTGTGGGTTCAAAATGCTCACTATACGCCTGGATAAAATCCTGGAAGGGTGTGGTTTCCAAAATGGGGTCACTTGTGGGGCTCTCAAAACGCAACATGACAACCGCTCTGGATTCCAGCCAATTTTGCGTTCAAAAGGTCAAAAGGTGCTGCCTTCCTTCCGAGCCTTGCCGTGCACCCAAATAGTGGTTTTTCCCCCTCATACTTGGTATCAGCGTACTTGGAGGAATTGCACAACAAGTTTTGTAGTCCATTTTCTCATGTTACCCTTTGGAAAATAAAAAAGCTTGAGTCTAAAGTACATTTTTTGTGAAAAAAAGTTAAATGTTCATTTTTTTAATCCACATTGCTTTAGTTCTCGTGAAGCAATTGAAGGGTTGATAAACTTCTTGAATGTGGTTTGAACACCTTGAGGGTGAAGATTTTAGAATGGTGTCACTGTTGGGTATTTTCTGTCATATAGACCCCTCAAAGTCACTTCAAATGTAATCAGTGACTTTGATCAGTCAGATTTGTTGAAGCGTTCCAGAGATATCACATAAAGTGACAGTGGTCAGAATTGTAAAATTTGGCTTGGTCACAAAGGTCAAAATTGGCTCTGTCACTAAGGGGTTAAAGGGTTGTCCAATGTCAACACTCCGTTTTAGTTGTTGTTGTTAAGGTCCCAAATGATAAGCTGATCATAAGATATCCGGCTACTGTGACCTTCCATAGTCACCTGCCACTTTCATAGGAACCTTGATAGCAAATATTCAGCACCACCTAAGGGAAATTGAATGATTACACAGCCCCATTAAAATTGATAGGTGTACATACAACAACTGTTTTTTCATGCCTCCTTATAAAATCACCCAATTTTGCAGATTATGCAAATTGTCTCTTCAGAGAGGAAGAGAGCTAAAACTCTAGTGCCACCTTTTGGAAGGTAGCAATCCTACAAGTCAATGTTGACCTTTTAACGAGTCTTGTCACATGACCTAGAATAGTAGCCAAACCAGAATCTCAATTTGCAGACACTGTGTTTAGGGGTACTGCCCCTCGTCAGTGCAAAGCGGAGATCTGGTTTGGCATGCTTAGCATGTTGATCTCCGCAAGGAGAAACGATACTTCTTGGATAATGGTCGGACGCCTCTCATACCCCGAAATACAGTATCTGCAAATTGAGATTCTGGTTTGGCTATTATCCTAGGTCATGTGACAAGGCTTGTTAAAGGGTCAACATTGACTTGAAGGATTGCTACCTTTCAATAGGTGGCACTAGAGTTCTAGCTCTCTTCCTCTCTGAAAAGACAATTTGCATAATTAGCATATTTCCAAGAGGAGCATTGCGGCTTTAAGTCCCCTCATCTTGGCATGTTTAGCATGTTAATGTCCGCAAGGAGAAACCATACTTCTTGGATATCGGTCAGACGCCTCTCATACAGCCAAACCAGACCTCCGCTTTGCACTGACGAGGGGCAGTACCCGAAACACAGTGTCTGCAAATTGAGATTCTAGTTTGGCTATTATCCTAGGTCATGTGACAAGGCTCATTAAAGGGTCAACATTGACTTGTAGGATTGCTACCTTCCAATATATGGCACTAGAGTTCTAGCTCTCTTCCTCTCTGAAGAGACAATTTGCATAATTAGCATATTTACCAGAGGAGCATTGCGGCTTTAAGTCTCCTCATCTCGGCATGCTTAGCATGTTGATCTCCGCAAGGAGAAACAATACTTCTTGACTAATTTTGCAGGAAACGGCTGTTTCAGCGACAATACAATGCTACTGGTTGTAATGATCATTAAGTTTTTCAGGTGAAACAGATGTTCACCCACAAATGTAATGTGCTGTATAACTTCCATGAAAAGACCGCAGCAGATCAGTGATGCCCTGCCAAAATTAAAGTCAATAGTTTTGGCAGCCTAATGATTTGGTAAAGCATGTATCTTTAATGAACATGTCCATTGTCCATTTTTTTTCCCTTTGTCTGTGTATTGTAACATGCATAACCATCACTTATAAAGGACTTTAACCTCACACATTGGAAATCCAAGAGATTTTTATGTGATTTTAATTTCACAAATAAGAGATATCTTTAATTATAATTTAAAAATCACTTATAGCAGCAGAAAGGCACCCACGTAGCAGCTGATGGGGTTTCTATAGCAATGTCATAGCAACGTTGTGCAATCCTTATGGATTCCCTATAGTGTCATGGACTCATTTACTAGATAAACAGTCAGAGACTATATTTTTAGAAAGAATCTTACAGGGTAAAAGTGGATCTGTCAGATTGTTATGCTACCATAAGTACGGACCATGTATCACAGCGACATACTGTATATTTGCTCTATGAACCTTGAAAGAGTAAATGTAACACATAGACCACGGATTTCTGCCAGTTTTCTGGTGTAACAACCTTTTATAAGTCGCTAAATTTTTGAGTTACTTGGATGTTGCACAGAAAAATATTTAGAGTTGAGAGTCCTCAGTGGTTGATACCTTTTAATGGCTAACTGAAAAGATGGTAACAAATTGCAAGCTTTCGAGACTACTCAGGTCTCTTCATCAGGCAAAGACTAATACAACATCTGAAGAATCACATATTTATACACAAGAGGACACAGGAATAATGCAATAGGTAGGACAAGTGACGTGAAGCAGAATAGTCATTATGGCAGAGGGATGAGCATAAATATTGGAACAGTTCATAGATAAGGAGTGTGAAAGTTTTATTACCCTCTGATTGGGGTCTGGTAATGTTTTGTGATGTTTTCACAGGGTATTTGGAGTAAATTCCTTAATTGATGTAGTAGGCCATAAATCCATGTGATAGGTTCATTCCAGCATTAAGAGTGTCAAAGGTCACCATCAATTTGTATTCGTAAATTCTTCTTTGTCTCAGAGATGTGAAATTGCCTCTGAGTACAAGTATTTTCATATCTAGCAAGCTATGATCAGGGGAGCAAAAATGTTTTGCCACAGGTAGATCCATTCTTTTTTCTCTTATTGTGTGGCGATGAGAATTCATCCTTGTTCTCAGTTTTTGCCCGGTCTCCCCCACATACAGACCCCCAGTTGGATGTTGCACAAAATCTTTCTGACTTTTGACATTTTCACCAGTCGCGGCTAGCTTCACCAAAATGTACTACGCCTCGCCCATCTAATTTATGAAAAGTTTTGCCCCATTAGTGGCGTAACATTCAACAAAAATGTACTTCAGTAAGTGATCTTACTAAATTGGGCAAATCTTGCTATTGCATGTCCCCTCATTAAGACTGGTGGGTACAATGCCAGTGTTAATGAATTGGACTCATAGTTTATTTGTCTGGGGATTTCATGAGGATAGTGCTCTCCCACACCATCATGATTGATAGATAGAGGTAGCTGTGTATGCACATAGTAACCATATGTAAGATGCCCTAGCGCAGTAGTCATGGGCGAGCTTCAGTCCCCACTCGCTTTGGCATCCTACAGACATCTCGTGTCCTAGTCCCAGTGTGCTGCTATGTGTGAGGAGCATTACACTTATTTTGGGGCTGCAGGCCTCTTCTACTTCTGAATCCAGAAATCCAGCAGCAAATAATCCAGGAGACACAAGTTTCATAAAACCACCCAAATGTTTACTTGGTGAATAACAGTATTTACAGGCAGATATAGAGGATAGGGCCCAACAGGTTGTCATCTTTCCCTCAGGTACCGGATACAACATCAGCCCTGGCTCTCGGTATAGGTGGCATGTCCCTCTCACTGGCTTTCCTAGTCCAAGGGAGTCTTCTTCATCTCTAGCAGTATATCCATATTCCAATACCTTCTGCCCCATGTAGTCTGAGTCCATCTTTCCCTGTAGCTTCACAAGCTGAGTGTGCCCCAGGTCCCCGAAGTCCATATTGAGGTTGCCCCAGGCCACTTAGACAGAATTACATGGAAGGGTATTTTTGGCAATCCACTACCCGAGTATTAGTTTCACATTGTCCCTAGCATCCTCTTGTCCTAGGCCCGTTAATTTACTCACTGCTGTCCACACACTGACTGAACCTGCTGCCAACTTTCAGTCCTCCTCCCAAATTGGGCTGGCCACTAGAGTTAAGCCTGTCTCAGCTAACTGCAGCCCCAGTGGGTATCATACCTTTATCACATACATGAACATCAAAGGCATTTAACCCTTGGCATGTCAGGGAGCAATCCATCGCATCCACCACTGCTACACTTACATTTCCGAAATATACCTCCCATGCTGCGTTTGGCCTCATTCAGAAGTTTACGGTTTTCACTTATTAAACACATACCGATTATAGTCTATGGTGCTTTTCACACATCTGTGTTTTTTGCCGTCCATTGCTGCACAAAAAATGACAGCCACATGTCCATTTTTGATACGAGTCACAGATCAAAATTACCCTTACAGGTCTCTAGGTCCGTGGTAGCATCCGTGTGTCATTTCTGATTAACATTGTAATGTATAGCAGAAACCTTGCAATATTTGCAATTAGTGATGAAACTCTGATGGTAAAAACTGACACACAGACCAAACACAAAAGAAAATAGGATCCAAAACCCGATTTAAAAATGGTCCGTATTTTTACGTGTGAGAAAAATCACGGATGTCTGAGAACTTAGTTTAGCTGAGGGTGAAGACAACTACAACTACTGGCAGACAGACACTTCTTCTTCTCTATCCCACTGCTCCAGTCAGTTGCTAAGCAATGGTAGACATGTTATCAGGCCCAGATAATTATTTCAACTACTAGGCTGGAGTCACACACACCGACAAAAAATCAGACCGTTTTAGTCGGTCGATTATCGCAGCAAAATGTCATGAACAGTCATCCGTCTGGCATCTGATTTTCCTGGAAAGATGCGATTTAGTCGCATCTGACCGTAGTTGTAACATCCGATTTACATCTGACTTGCGAGATTTTCTCGCAGGCTTGCAAAACCGACATATAATGGATCCAAATGACTAGTATTTAAATCACAAAAGAAAGAATAAATATATACACATAGAACATATATATATATATATATATATATACATGTCATTGTGACATATATATACATATATTTATAGTTCATACACTTCTACATACTGTAATAGCCGATAATTCAATTGCCGGCTTTTGTGAAACTACAGACCCGACATGAAATGACACATGGTTTACATACAGTTAATCATGTCATTTCATGTAGTTTGATATATCGTTTTAACTTACAATTACATAAGTGTATGTGTGCAAAATTGCAGACATGTAGGGGTTAATTAAAGGTGTAAATTTGTTGAAAAAAAAAAAGCGTGGGCTCCCGCTGTATTTTCTCTACCAGAAAGACAAAGCAAGCGAGTGGGGGCAAATAATAATAGCCCAGGGAGGGTGCATTTATTTTGTGCCCCCCTGGCTACTAACATCTGCCCCCAGCCACCCCAGAAAAGGCAAATCTATAATTAGATTCGCCCTTTCTGGCACTTTGCCTGTCTATTCCCATTGCTATGTAGCGATGGCGAATGGGTTAATAAGGGGTTAAAGCCACCTTGCAATTGAAAGGTGACTTTAAGCCAGGTTAATAATTGAGAGCTGTCAATTAGACAACTATCAATTATTAATCCTATTGTATGAAAGAAAAATCAAACACACACACTTAAATAAAAAATCATTTTAATGAAATAAGCAAACAGTTTTTGACCATCTTTTATTTTCCTGCTAAAACCATTTCCTGTAATTAAAAAAAAATAAAAAAGCAAAATGATTCTTACCTATCTGATGCACAGTCAGGTCCCACGCTGTAATCCATCAGAATGGGTTAACAGGTTACAGCTAGCAGGCAGCTAATGCTGCCTGCTGAGCTGTTACCCCCTGAATGAATAAGTTCCTCTCCCGGCGACAGGAGAGGAAGTGATTAATGTGTGAAGCTTAATTGATTGCTTCCCACTTTCACTTCAGGTCAGGTCACCCTGACATGAAGTGAAAGTGGGAAGCAATCAATTAAGCATCACACACTAATCACTTCCTCTCCTGTCGCCGGGAGAGGAACTGATTCATTCACAGGATTACAGCTGAGCAATAAAATATGGTCCAAAACTGTGTCTTTATTTCTTTAAAAGGATTAATAATTAATGTGTGTGTTTTTTTTTCCTTTCATACAATAGGATTAATAATTGAGAGTTGTCAAATTGACAACGCTCAATTATTAACCTGGCTTAAAGTCACCTTTCAATTGCAAGGTGGCTTTAACCCATTATTAACCCATTCGCCACAGCTACAGGGCAATGGGAATAGACGGGCAAAGTGCCAGAAAGGGCGAATCTAATTATAGATTTGCCTTTTCTGGGGTGGCTGGGGGCAGATGTTAGTAGCCAGGGGGGCACAAAATAAATGCACCCTCCCTAGGCTATTATTATTTGCCCCCACTCACTTGCTTTGTCTGTCTGGTGGAGAAAATACAGCGGGAGCACACGCATTTTTTTTCAACGAATTTACACCTTTAATTAACCCCTACATGTCTGAAATTTTGCACACATACACTCATGTAATTGTAAGTTAAAACCATATATCAAACTACATGACATGACATGGTTAACTGTATGTAAACCATGTGTCATTTCATGTCGGGTTCTGTAATTTCACAAAAGCCGGCAATTGAATTAGCGGCTATTACAGTATGTAGAAGTGTATGAACTATAAATATATGTATATATATATATATGTCACAATAACATATATATATATATATATATATATATATGTCACAATACACAATATATATATATATATATATATATATATATATGTATTCTATGTGTGTATATGTATTGATTCTATTCTTTATTAAAGCTGTCAGTGTGATTTTACAGTATAGCCGGGGATGAATTGCCGGCTTTTCTAAAGGACACCGGTGCGATTTAATCGCAAGTCACACGTGCGGTCCGTTTGTAATCCGATTTTTTATCGCACCCATAGACTTGCATTGGCGATAGTCGACCCACAATCTGTGACAATCGCAGCTTGCTGCGATTGCACTCGCACGTTTAAAACGGACCACAAAAAATCTGATACTGGGAGCTGCTCCATAGATTAACATTGGTCCGACTGCAATGCGATATTTCATCGCATTGCAGTCGTCCGATTTTGTCGCCAGTGTGACCCCGGCCCTACAGTATATGCTGCTTGGTTATCAAAGTACATTCTTCCTGGCTCAGTTAAATCTTTTTTCTTCACTATAGCTATTAAAGGAGTTGTCCACGCCTATAATATTGATTAGTATCAGATTGGTAAGGCCTGACACCCGGCACTCCTGCCAATCAACTCTAATCCTATATATCTATAATATAACGCTAGGAGCGTCACTCTGTCTGAAGCCTTTATAGACTGCGCAAGCGTGACACGCCTGCGCAGTCTGGCTCCAGACAGATTGAGGCATCCAGCGGTGAGGACTGTGTATGGCGCCGGAGATCGCGGTATGCATAGACACTGGATGCATACTGCGATCTCCGGCACCATACTCACATACTTACCTGACCGGGAGGAGCGTTGGCGCGGCGCTTCTCTTCTCCCGGGACAGGAGACCAGGAGTGCTGAAGACACATTTACAGTGTGTCTTCAGCAATATGGCGCCGGACCGCGCAGTATGGGCATGCGCGTACTCCGGCGCCGCTCTCCTCCCCCGGCGTCCAGCAGAATGGAACAGCGCTGGAGCACAGGGAAGAAAGGCGAGTATAAATGTTTGTTTTTTTTTGGGTATGTGTGCAGTTTAATAGCGGTGAGGGGGCCATGCATATCAGGATAGGGGGGTGAGGGGACCATGCATATCAGGATAGGGGAGTGAGCGGACCGTGCACATCAGGATAGGGGGGTGAGCGGACCATGCACATCAGGATTGGGGGGGTGAGGGGGCCATGCACATCAGGATTGGGGGGGTGAGGGGACCATGCATATCAGGATTGGGGAGTGAGCGGACCATGCACATCAGGATTGGGGGGGTGAGGGGACCATGCACATCAGGATTGGGGGGGTGAGGGGGCCATGCACATCAGGATAGGGGGGTGAGAGGACCATGCACATCAGGATTGGGGGGATGAGGGGACCATGCACATCAGGATTGGGGGGGTGAAGGGACCATGCACATCAGGATTGGGGGGGTGAGGGGACCATGCACATCAGGATTGGGGGTGAGGGGACCATGCACATCAGGATTGGGGGGTGAGTGGACCATGCATATCAGGATTGGGGGGTGGTGAGGGGGCCATGCACATCAGGATAGGGGGGTGAGAGGACCATGCACATCCGGATTGAGGGGGTGAGGGGACCATGCACATCAGGATAGAGGGGTGAGGGGTCCATGCACATCAGGATTGGGGGGTGAGCGGACCATGCACATCAGGATTGGGTGGGTGAGCGGACCATGCACATCAGGATTGGGTGGGTGAGGGGACCATGCACATCAGGATAGAGGGGTGAGGGGACCATGCACATCAGGATTGGGGGGTGAGGGGACCATGCACATCAGGATTGGGGGGTGAGGGGACCATGCATACCAGGATTGGGGGTGAGGGGACCATGCATATCAGGATTGGGGGGATGAGGGGGCCATGCACATCAGGATTGTGGGTGAGGGGACCATGCACATCAGGATTAGGGGGTGAGTGGACCATGCATATCAGGATTGGGGGTGGTGAGGGGGCCATGCACATCAGGATTGGGGGGTGAGGGGACCATGCATACCAGGATTGGGGGTGAGGGGACCATGCACATCAGGATTGGGGGGTGAGGGGACCATGCACATCAGGATTGGGGGTGAGGGGACCATGCACATCAGGATTGGGGGGTGAGTGGACCATGCATATCAGGATTGGGGGTGGTGAGGGGGCCATGCACATCAGGATAGGGGGGTGAGAGGACCATGCACATCCGGATTGAGGGGGTGAGGGGACCATGCACATCAGGATAGAGGGGTGAGGGGTCCATGCACATCAGGATAGAGGGGTGAGGGGACCATGCACATCAGGATTGGGGGGTGAGGGGGAACCATGCACATCAGGATTGGGGGGTGAGGGGACCATGCACATCAGGATTGGGGGGTGAGGGGACCATGCACATCAGGATTGGGGGTGAGGGGACCATGCACATCAGGATTGGGGGGTGAGGGGACCATGCACATCAGGATAGAGGGGTGAGGGGACCATGCACATCAGGATTTGGGGGTGAGGGGACCATGCACATCAGGATTGGGGGGTGAGGGGACCATGCACATCAGGATTGGGGGGTGAGGGGACCATGCATACCAGGATTGGGGGTGAGGGGACCATGCATATCAGGATTGGGGGGATGAGGGGGCCATGCACATCAGGATTGGGGGGATGAGGGGGCCATGCACATCAGGATTGGGGATGAGGGGACCATGCACATCAGGATTGGGGGTGAGCGGACCATGCACACCAGGGTTGGGGGGTGAGAGGACCATGCACATCAGGGTTGGGGGGTGAGAGGACCATGCACATCAGGATTGGGGGGTGAGCGGACCATGCACATCAGGATTGGGGGATGAGGGGACCATTCATACCAGGATTGGGGGGTGAGGGGACCATTCATACCAGAATTGGGGGTGAGGGGACCATTCATACCAGAATTGGGGGGTGAGGGGACCATGCATTCCAGGATTGGGCGGGAGGGGACCATGCATACCAGGATTGGTGGGTGAGGGGACTGTACATACCGGGATTGGGGAAGTGAGGAGACCATGCATACTGGGATTGGGGGGTGAGGGAACCATGAATACCAGGATGAGGAATGGGGTGCCATGCATAGTGGATTTGGGTGGGGGTGAGGGGACCATACATACCAGGATAGGGATGAGGGGTGCCATGCATACCAGGATAGGAGGGGGGAAGCACATACCAGAATGGGAGACCATGTACCTATAAAAATGCTTGCCACCCGGGCGTAGAACGGGTTAATAGCTAGTATGTATATGTGTGTGTGTATGTTATATATATATATATATATATATATATAATATAATCCCCAAAGAGGATATAAAATATAATCTAATCCTCAAACTTAAGCATCACAGTATAAACCCAATTTCACCTGGTTTGGTGCAAATGAGTCTGATAACAGGTGTCAACCCACAAAAATGGAATAGTTTTTCAGCTGGTGACCACAGATAATTACTGTACTCATCCTATCATGACTGATTCTTGCCTAGTTTGACATATTTTGCTAATGTCCTTGTAGCTCCTCCATGATGGCGCATCAATTGGAGCAATGACAAAAAGGCTTGCTACATCTCCCAGCATAGTGTTAGGCCCCCTTCAATGTCCGTGTTTCCAGTACATGTGGTATCCATTTTTTTTTCTTGGACGCCACACGTATCCATTATAACCTATGCTGCTGTGCTCGTTTGACTATGTGTCCATGTAAACCACACTGAGACATGATTATTTTTTACTGGCATCCGTGTGCTGTATGTGTTTACCATTGAAAAGTTTAGGAGAAGCTTTGTAATTTCTTTTCCTTTAACCACAATGGAAAAACACTGATGGCACACTGATGAGACCAGTACTGTTTTTGTCCAGTACTGTTTTTTTATGGATGTGTGAAGGAGGCCTTAAGAGCATGGCATGGAAATCAGGATACAAGTTGTTACGTGAGGAGAGCTGGATAGAATCATAGAAGGGCATAAAAAATGCAGCAGGACCAGTATGTGTGCTCCTTTCTTTGAGAATGGACAAAAGGAGCATTGAAGGAGCTCTATACAGGTCCTTCTCAAAAAATTAGCATATAGTGCTAAATTTCATTATTTTCCATAATGTAATGATTACAATTAAACTTTCATATATTTTAGAATCATTACACACCAACTGAAATTTGGCAGGTCTTTTATTGTTTTAATACTGATGATTTTGGCATACAACTCCTGATAACCCAAAAAACCTGTCTCAAAAAATTAGCATATCAAGAAAAGGTTCTCTAAACGACCTATTACCCTAATCTTCTGAATCAACTAATTAACTCTAAACACATGCAAAAGATTCCTGAGGCTTTTAAAAACTCCCTGCCTGGTTCATTACTCAAAACCCCCATCATGGGTAAGACTAGCGACCTGACTGATGTCAAGAAGGCCATCATTGACACCCTCAAGCAAGAGGGTAAGACCCAGAAAGAAATTTCTCAACAAATAGGCTGTTCCCAGAGTGCTGTATCAAGGCACCTCAATGGGAAGTCTGTTGGAAGGAAACAATGTGGCAGAAAACGCTGTACAACGAGAAGAGGTGACCGGACCCTGAGGAAGATTGTGGAGAAGGACCGATTCCAGACCTTGGGGGACCTGAGGAAGCAGTGGACTGAGTCTGGTGTAGAAACATCCAGAGCCACCGTGCACAGGCGTGTGCAGGAAATGGGCTACAGGTGCCGCATTCCCCAGGTAAAGCCACTTTTGAACCATAAACAGCGGCAGAAGCGCCTGACCTGGGCTACAGAGAAGCAGCACTGGACTGTTGCTAAGTGGTCCCAAGTACTTTTTTCTGATGAAAGCAAATTTTGCATGTCATTCGGAAATCAAGGTGCCAGAGTCTGGAGGAAGACTGGGGAGAAGGAAATGCCAAAATGCCTGAAGTCCAGTGTCAAGTACCCACAGTCAGTGATGGTGTGGGGTGCCATGTCAGCTGCTGGTGTTGGTCCACTGTGTTTCATCAAGGGCAGGGTCAATGCAGCTAGCTATCAGGAGATTTTGGAGCACTTCATGCTTCCATCGGCTGAAATGCTTTATGGAGATGAAGATTTCATTTTTCAGCACGACCTGGCACCTGCTCACAGTGCCAAAACCACTGGTAAATGGTTTACTGACCATGGTATTACTGTGCTCAATTGGTCTGCCAACTCTCCTGACCTGAACCCCATAGAGAATCTGTGGGATATTGTGAAGAGAAAGTTGAGAGACGCAAGACCCAACACTCTGGATGAGCTTAAGGCCGCTATCGAAGCATCCTGGGCCTCCATAACACCTCAGCAGTGTCACAGGCTGATTGCCTCCATGCCACGCCGCATTGAAGCAGTCATTTCTGCAAAAGGATTCCCGACCAAGTATTGAGTGCATAACTGAACTTTATTATTTGATGGTTTTTTTGTTTGTTTTTAAAAAACACTTTTATTTTATTGGACGGTTGAAATATGTTAATTTTTTGAGACAGGTTTTTTGGGTTATCAGGAGTTGTATGCCAAAATCATCAGTATTAAAACAATAAAAGACCTGACAAATTTCAGTTGGTGTGTAATGAATCTAAAATATATGAAAGTTTAATTGTAATCATTACATTATGGAAAATAATGAAATTTAGCACTATATGCTAATTTTTTGAGAAGGACCTGTATTGTATAGTTAAAGTGCGCTACTGGTGTGCATGTTTCTAACAGCGATTCCCAGCTCAGGCACTGGTGTGCCAGCGTTCCACTACACCACCAACGCTTCCAAATCCTGATGCATACTGCAGTTTGACTACTATATCACCAACGGATCACAGCATTGCATAGTTCACTGTGCCCAGTCGATATTCAGCATCCCAGAACCTCACAACCTATGTGCGGAGCACTACACATATATATGTGCAATCAGCCTATATACGGTGATCATACCATTATCAATTCTGCATGGGCCCATAATTGTGGATTTTTTCTTACGCCCTGCATTAATTCTCTGTAAGGGATCCTTGAAAACCATTCCTTTGAAGCATCTCTATATGGCGATATTGTGATCAAGGCCAGGCTGTGGCCGAAACGTTTAATTGCTTGTCGCTTTTCCATATGAGGCACGTTCAATAAAGATTTCCACTTTTGAAGCATATTTACAAGGAGTGCGGTGTTATTTTGACATATCATGTTTCTAACAAGACAGACTCCATGATGGTGGCACAAAGACCTCACTTCCTGTAGTAGGACCTAGACTCGGTCAGTGCTCAACTAGCATACATCAGAAAACACAAGCATTAGAAGGTCCGCCATTTATATCCCGCTCTCTTTACAAATGAGAGCAGGCTCACACTGAGCGCATGTCAAAGTGTCTGGAGATGCAGTGATGAATACAATGCTGCATGAAACAGCATCCAGCATGGCCAGTTTGGCGGTGGGTCAGTGATGGTCTGGGTAGGCATATCCTTGAAGGGTAACACAAATGAGCACATAATAGCCGAAAGTACATAGACTTGCGTTAAACACCAGGATGAGCCATGGGTTCCTCCTAGTGTAGGACATTGCCCAGTCTCATTTGGTCAAAATTTGTAGGCAGTTCCTGGATAGCAAAGACAGTGATGCCATCCTCTAAAATCCTCTACATCACCATCTAATAATGAACATGTCCAAACTACTGAGCCTACAGTAAATGGGTAAAATTTTGGGCACAGGAAGAACTTTCTCTTTAACAGTGATTTTATTTTAAGATATTTTCCTATCACAAGTATAATAATCACATAAAATAAACTGTTGCCCATTTAGGGGCTGTACCTAAAGACATTAAATCACCCTTAGGGATCAATCAGACATTAGTTTTTCATAGCAGCTCTCAGAAACTGACCAAGTACCAGAGTCTACAGAGAGACTACAGACTGGCTCCATATCTGGAGAAACTCTCGGACCTCAGAGACCGCCAGATCCTGAGCTGGTATAGACTCAGTGCCCACAATCTGACCATCGAGGTCGGCCGGCACAGACAGAGCTACAAGCCCAGGGAGGACAGACTGTGCCCACACTGTGAAATGGAGGCCCTGGAGGATGAGAACCACTAACTACTACACTGCACCAAATACTCAGCAGTGAGGGACACTCACCTCAGGAGGCTATCTGATCTCTTCCTAGATTTCAGCTCCATGAAGGAGGAAGAGAAAACGTATATCCTGCTTGGGGAAGAAGAAAGCACGGTGGAGATAGTGGCGCAGTATGTGAGTGCATGCCATAGGCAGCGAGAAAGACAGCCATGATATGCCATGGACTTCCTTAGCCCCCACCGTTCCTACAGTTCCCACCGATTATCCCCACAGTCCCTATTCCCTACTGTACATGTGCTTTGGCAAAACTAATGTTTATTTGGTCCTGCCAATAAAGCTTCTTTGAATTGAATTGAATTAAGTAGTCATACCAACTATAACTGTACGGGGTACGTTCCTGGTGGCTCACACTTGCCCATATGGGTAAGCACTACTGCACCTTATTTTGCACTATTCCTGGCACTTTTTCTTGGAGGGATCAACTAATATGGTCTGCACATTTTTGCAGCCTCCTGCTCTTACTAGTGCTGTTCCCTGCTTTTTTATGAGGGTCACTTAGCTATTAGCTCTGATGTTGTCATTGTGCATTTTAAGCTGATATTGGGTACTTTCACAATAGAGATATATATATTTATCATGAATGTGGGCTATATATACATTTTTGTGACAGAGAAAAGAGTATGAGTGGTATCTATAATAATATATTCATTTAGCACATTTTTCACTCTCTGGACAGCTTTTAGGGAACATGATGCTTAATATGTGTCCTATATGAGTGTCCACCAGGTGTTTTTTGCATCCTCTAATTACACGCATCTGTGAATACTGTTTTTTGCTTTTTACTTTGTTTTGCTTTTAATTATATTTACAATAAATTGATACGTTTTCTACTTTGCTGTATTTATTATTTCTTTTGGGCTAGATGCTCTGACATATGTATAGGTTTTATAATCTGTGTATAGCATTTTTACAGACGAGTAGTCCACACCAAAACGTGCAGACACATCCGATTTTGATCCAAGTAATGAATCAAACTTAGCAATGCAAGTCTACGCGTGTGTGAAAAAGTGGGAAAGCACCCAGATGCTATCTGTGTGATATCTAATTTTTGTATGTTTTTGATATAAGCTTGAAAAAAATTCTCCTATTCAAAAAAAAAAAAAGACGAATCTCCGATGGTAAAAACTGACATATTGATCATACTCTGACCAAAATCTGATTAAAAACTCTGATGAAAATGGCTCTGTAAGAAGAAATCATTGAAAATAAAAATAGTTTGCGCACATAAAAACTACAAGACACAAAAGGATCTGTGGAGAAATATGAATATATATGTATCAATTGGAAAACAATATATAAAACCAGACACACTCTGTAGAAGTTTGATAATAAGATGTGGTAATACAGTAATAAATAAATATTGCACTGAAACCCGTGAGAAAAAGTGATGAGAAAAGCCTGTGGTCTGTTATATGATAAACCCCAAACCAAAGGACTAAATGGTCAAATTAAGCATAAGGTATTTATTCATGTGGGTATTAATACTGACAAACCCTGGAAAAGTCCTATTTTCATGAAGGAGCAAAAAACACTGCAAAAATCCTAAAAAACCTTGTATGTAAAAAAGTCAGAAGAAATTGACACTGTCCCGGCCAGTGACAGCTCAGACAAATGAATGTCAATGGTGCACTGTAGAGAAAATGGACCTATTTGCACAGGTTTTACCTGACACCCCGATGGGTCACTTGTAGTGGAAAGTCCAATTTCAGCCTCCTCTGGCTCGCTAACAACCCCGATGGTCACTGGTGGTAAAGAATCCGACTTCAGCCTCCTACGGCCCGCTGGCGAAACATGCATCCGTTGGTGGAAGCCGGTGATCTCTGGCCTCTGTGGCCAGATCGGGAGCGCCGGCTTGTGATGTTGAATCCTCACTAGGAGAAAGGATGTGGGCAAGGACCTGCCGTGACAAGCCAGATCACGTGCCCGTGGCAATGATGCGACGATGAATAAGGCCTTCTATCCTGGTATCTGCAAAAAGAAAAGTAAGTCCTCTGATGGGCCTCCAATGGCCTGAGTAAAGTCCGGTACACCACGGTAGTCACTGTCTGCTGCGGTGAGAGTGTTCTTGCAGCATGGATGAAGACAGGACCTGCCGTGAGGTAAATGATCACGTGACGGCACGTGGTGTGTGTTGAATGAAAAGGTACGGATCACAGAAAGGACCACAATAATTCCAACGCGTTTCGGAAACACGGTTTCCTTCCTCAGGGATGGTCCTTCCTGGATTATGGGTCCTTTTTATATCCGCACTCAGTGATCAGCTGACCTGTTGGAATGCAAAAAGTTCAATTTCGCTGTTAAGGCCTTTGGGAATCAGTGTATCCAACGTGAAGATCCACTTGGTTTCAATCCGGGACATGAGAGCTATATAGTCACCTTTTCTCCATGGTATTGGGACAATAGCAAATCCTGTAATTTCCATACTTTTAGTATTACAGTTGTGATGATCAATGAAATGTTTGGAAAGAGGATGACCCATGAATAAATCATTGACAACTGGATGAGCCTTAATTGCCCAGACTATGGCCTATGAGCTGGAGTAAAATGCAGCAAACTTTTTTTAACGGCCGTTTAATTAGTTTTTGCAATCACTGCCGCCCATGCACCAGCAGAGAAAAACAAGGCCAACTATAGATTGGAGGCTTTTTGCTAAGCATCTTCTACCTTTGGCGCAACTGGCGTAAAAACTGAAAGTCATACGTTTGTCCAAAACAGATGTGCAATGAAAATTCTGGAGCAAGTAACATAATATATCTCCCCCACATCTCGCTTTTTAACAAAGCTTTGTTAGCTGTATGTCGCATTTTAGGCTTCCTGTTCCTGCACTATATTGTATGAAATGCATTTTTTTGTAGCTGTCTTGCAACTATATATACAGTATGTCATGAATGAAACAGAGAAAATGAACAATGGTGAGGCGGGTAATGGTATACAATCGTTTGGTCAGTAGCTTCTTTCCTTGTAGGAGGTAGAATGAGCAAATATTTTATAAAGTATTGTGGAGCTTGTTTTTCTTTTTGTAACCCCCCTGCAGTTAATGCTGCTCAATAATTGAAAGCTCTTCCTGCTAACAGTTGATGAAAACAAGCATGCATGTGACCATTGGCTTTATTAAAATAATGGAAGATTTTTGGCTTTATGATGCGTTACTGTAGATTTTATTGTATATCAATTGTCATAGATTGACTCACTTGGCTGCTTAAAGAGGTAGTCACAGGAACACTTTCCATTTAAGTTTTCAACTGGTTTATTTAAACAGTACTGCATAAACTAGTCCAAAATTAAGTAAACAAACATGACCATTCTGGCATAATGAGAAAAACAAAATAGCATACAATACAGTCTGTGTGGCTGTGGGGATCTTTCCACTCAGGGGAACAAAAACAAGGTACAGTTCTCTTTAACACGATCATAGTTCTGGCGGTCTCCTCTACAGACACACCAGACACTGAATCCAAAGACTCCACATTTACCTTCTGGACCACACCCTCGGGTGGAGATATGGTAAACAGTCTCCCACCCACTCTTCAGCTGTTTACAAAAACGTAGCCTTTATTATGGCCAATTAACACCTCTCAGTACTTAGTATGCTGGAGCATTTTTTCAGGTTTATGCATATCACCGAGACTAACATCCTGTATGACATATATCTCCCCTCCAGGATTTTACCAGTGACCTTCTCACAGTCTATTTTCTTAATCTATGTGAAGTATTCAGGAGGCCGTTAAAATAAATGTTTTTAGATATTTGATACCCATCACCAGCGTCGGACTGGAGCACCTTGGGCCCATCAGAGAAAATCATTCTTGGGGCCTGTTGTGAATGGACTTGAAATGAGTTCTGAGCAGAGGCTCCCTCTGGTGGTTACAAGCGGTACTGGACTGTCCAGTGAAGATTGTGAGGAGTGGGAATCAGGTGTTACTGACTGGTCTTATATAAGGGAGTCGCCTTCCCATCAGGGTTGCCGGTGATCAATTGTTCTGGTCTCAATCCTTGAGTTCTGTTTCCTTTGTAGCCTGCTGTGTCGTGTCTGCATCTCCTGCTAACAGATAAGACATTTTCTTCTTTTTGTTTTTGTGCTTGATTTTTGCATTTTGTCCTGCACTTCTGTGGGGGCCTTCAGGGTCCCCTCCGGGGGCTTTTGCCCTCTCAGTTTAGTTCAGCCACTGATGTTTGTACTTTTGCTTTTTCCAGTTTTTTCAGTGGCTGCTGTTTTGATTTTGTTACACCAGAGAACTAATTTAGGTGGTAGAGGTCGTGTGATCTCAGGTGATTTTGAAATTAGTAGAGATGGTGCTTTTCAGGGTTTTTTGGGATTGCAGTAAGTGCCCTTCCTATCCTTTTCTATTTAGGTAGTTTGGGCCCCAACGTTTGCTCATACTATTTTCTGTCTGTGTCAGTATTTCATCTTGTCTAACCGCCATTACATGTTTGGGGGCTTCCTATGTTCTTTGGGGATCTGCTCCGGGGCAGATAGCTTTCCTCTTTCTATCTTTAGGTGTAGTTAGTTTCTCAGGCTGTGACGAGGCGTCTAGGACCAACGTAGGAACACTCCACGGCTGCCTCTAGTTGTGGTGGTTAGTCAGGGTACTGCAATCTCATAGATTCCAACTTCTCTGGTGTATTGCCTTTTTTACCTGCACTCCTCAGCTACCGTAACATAACAGTATCACCGGCCTAAAAATTGAAAATTGTATGGTACTCACAGAAGGGAAAAAATATTGTGAAAGAAAAAAGGTTGTCAGAGTTGTCAGAGATATTTTTCTGTTTGTTGCATTTTTTTTCCCTCTGTATCTCTGGGTGCTGGGGAGGATTTTTTTTTTTTTCTCTCAATGGAGTTTGCACAGTTGTCTGGCCGTGTGGATCAGCTTGCCACTGAGGTTCGGAGTATTGCTGCCTATCTTGCTAGGTTGCCTGTTGTGGAACCTAGGATTCCCATGCCAGATTTGTTTTTAGGGGATCGAGCTAAGTTTCAGAATTTCAAAAATAATTGTAAATTGTTTTTTGCCTTAAAATCTAAGTCCTCAGGGAACGCAGCGCAGCAGGTTCAAATTGTCATCTCTCTCCTGCGCGGCGATCCTCAGGATTGGGCTTTTTCCCTGACACCTGGGGATCCTGTTTTGAGTGATGTTGATGCATTTTTTCAGGCTTTGGGGTTATTGTACGATGAGCCTAATGTCACTGATCAAGCTGAAAAAGCCTTGTTGGCATTAAATCAGGGTCTTGATGACGCTGAGTTATACTGTCAGAAATTCCGTAGGTGGGCAGTCCTGACCAAGTGGAATGACGACGCTTTGGCGGCTCTTTTTCGGAAGGGTCTGTCAGATAATGTAAAGGATGTTATGGTGGGATTCTCTGTCCCCTCTGGTCTCGATGATTCTATGTCATTGGCGATTCAAGTTGACAGACGTTTGCGTGGGCGGAGAAGTATGCGTGGAGTGGTGTTGCCTTGTGGACCTGCTTCTGAACCCATGCAGTGTGATAGAGTGGTGTCTGGGGCACAGCGTCATGAGTTTCGAGGGTGCAGTGGGTTGTGTTTCTACTGTGGTGATGCCTCTCATGCTGTTTCAGTCTGCCCTAAGCGGGGAAGACGTTTTGCACGCTCAGTTGTCTTGGGTAGTGTTCAGACTAAGTTTTTATTAACTGTCACTCTGATATGCTCTCTGTCCTCATTTTCTGCTCGGGCTTTCGTTGGTTCTGGAGCAGCTATTAACCTGATGGATTATGAGTTTGCTAAACGTTGTGGGTTTCCCTTGATACCCCTACAGAAGTCTATTCCCCTACTGGGGATCGATTCTACCCCTTTGGCTGAGAATAAACCTCAGTTCTCTACTCAGGTGATAATGAGGGTTGAACCTGATCATCTGGAGTGCTGTAAATTTTTGGTTCTGTATAATCTGCATGATATTATCGTACTGGGCTTCCCTTGGTTGCAGTCTCATAATCCTGTTTTGGATTGGAAATCTGTGTCTGTAACCAGTTGGGGCTGCCAATGTGTTAATACCAACACTCCTGTGTTTTTCTGCCTCCCCCCAGGCTCAAGATGTTCCTGACTTTTTGATTGATTTTTTCTGATGTGTTTAGCAAAGTAAATCTGCATCCTTGCCTCCCCATAGGAGCTATGACTGCGCTATTGAATTAGTGCCTGGTAGTAAATTCCCTAAAGGTCGCCTTTTTAACTTGTCTGTACCTGAACATGACGCTATGCGGTCTTATATCAAGGAATCATTGGAGAAGGGTCATATCAGACCATCCTCTTCACCCTTAGGTGCCGGTTTTTTCTTTGTGGCCAAAAAGGATGGTTCATTAAGGCCGTGTATTGATTATCGTCTTTTGAACAATATTACTGTAAAATATCAATACCCGTTACCTTTGATTTCTGACCTGTTTTCCAGGGTGAAAAACGCTACTTGGTTTACCAAGCTTGACCTCAGGGGGGCATATAACCTTATTCGCATTAAGCACGGGGATGAATGGAAGACGGCATTCAATACCCCTGAGGGGCATTTTGAGTACCTTGTGATGCCCTTTGGGCTCACTAATGCTCCTTCTGTCTTCCAGTCCTTCATGAATGACATTTTCAGGGATTTTGTGGATAAATTTCTGATTGTTTATTTGGATGATATCTTGATTTTTTCTAATGACTGGGACTCTCATGTGAAACATGTTCGAACTGTATTCCAGATTTTGAGAGAGAATGCTCTGTATGTGAAGGGATCAAAGTGTCTTTTTGGCGTACAGAGGATCTCATTTCTGGGATTCATTTTGTCCCCATCTGTTATTGAAATGGACCCGGTCAAGGTTCAGGCCATCTGTGATTGGGTCCAACCTACTTCATTAAAGGCTCTTCAAAGATTTTTGGGTTTTGCCAATTTTTATCGTAAATTTATTGGTAATTTCTCGGTTATTGTTAAACCATTGACTGATTTCACCAGAAAGGGTTCTGATGTGGTGAATTGGCCTCCTGAGGCAGTCTCTGCATTTCAGGAACTTAAGCAGAGATTCACTTCTGCTCCTGTTCTACGGCAGCCTGATGTTTCTCTGCCATTTCAGGTGGAGGTTGATGCCTCTGAAATTGGGGCAGGTGCCGTTTTGTCCCAAAAAGATCCAGAGACCTCTAAAAGTAACCCTTGTGCCTTTTTCTCTCGAAAATTTTCTCCTACTGAACGTAATTATGACGTGGGTAATCGGGAGTTACTGGCCATGAAGTGGGCTTTTGAAGAGTGGAGACATTGGCTGGAGGGAGCCAAACATCAGGTGGTGGTCCTTACGAACCATAAGAATCTGGTCTATCTGGAATCTGCCAAGCGACTCAATCCTAGACAGGCCCAGGTGGGCCTTGTTTTTCACACGTTTTAATTTTGTGGTTTTTTCTTCCTGGCACTAAGAATGTTAAGGCGGATGCCCTCTCGAGGAGTTTCCTTGCGGACTCTCCTGAGTTATCTGATCCTTCTGTTATTTTGAAAGAGGGTGTAGTTCTTTCCGCCATCTCACCCAATTTGAGACTTGCTCTGGAGGGGTGTCAGGAGGATAGGCCCGAGCGCTGCCCTGTTGGAAAATTGTTTGTCCCGGACCAGTGGAAAAAGAGTGTGATGTCTGAGATTCATTTTTCCCGCGTTGGCTGGGCATCCCGGAATTTTTGGTACCAGAGACTTGGTTAGTCGGTCCTTTTGGTGGCCTACCTTGTCTCGTGATGTCAGGGAATTTGTGCAGTCCTGCGGGACTTGCTCTCGCTCCAAGCCTTGCTCTCGCTCTAGTGGTTTGTTGATGCCATTGCCTGTGCCCAAGAGACCATGGACCCATATCTCTATGGATTTCATTTCCGACCTCCCTGTTTCTCAGAGAATGACCGTCATCTGGGTGATTTGTGATAGGTTTTCCAAGATGATACATCTTGTGCCATTACCTAAGTTGCCTTCCTCCTCTGAATTGGTGCCTTTGTTCCTTCAGCACGTGGTTCGTTTACACGGCATTCCTGAGAACATTGTGTCTGACAGAGGAGTCCAGTTTGTTTCCAGATTTTGGAGGACCTTTTGTTCTAAACTTGGTGTTCAATTGTCTTTCTCCTCGGCGTTTCATCCTCAGACCAATGGTCAAACTGAGAGAACAAACCAGACATTGGAGACTTATCTAAGATGCTTTGTGTCTGCTGATCAGGATGACTGGGTCTCTTTTTTGCCTTTGGCTGAGTTTGCTCTTAATAATAGGGCTAGCTCTGCCACTTTGATGTCTCCATTTTTCTGTAATTCTGGGTTTCACCCTCGATTTTCTTCAGGACAGACGGAGGCTTCTGTCTGTCCAGGTGTTGACTCTGTTGTGGAGCGTATGCAACAGATTTGGGACCAGGTAGTGGAGAGGTTGTCCCTCTCTCAGGAGAAGGCCCAGCGGTTTGCTAACCGGCATAGGACTGATGGTCCTCGGTTTAAAGTGGGGGACTTGGTCTGGTTGTCCTCAAGAAATATTCCTATGAGAGTGGCATCTCCTAAATTTAAGCCTAGGTTCATTGGACCTTATAAGATCATGGAGATTCTTAATCCTGTTTCTTTTCGTTTGCTTCTTCCAGGGACATTTAAAATCCATAACGTGTTCCACAAGTCCTTGTTGAAGAGGTTTGTTGAGCCAGTGGTTCCTACTGCTTTGCCTCCTGACCCTGTTCTGGTTGAGGGCAATATGGAGTTTGTGGTTGAGAAAATATTGAATTCTCGTTTTTCTAGACGGAAACTCCAGTATTTGGTTAAGTGGAGAGGTTATGGTCAGGAAGACAATTCTTGGGTGTTTGCTTCGGACATCCATGCTAGGAGACTCATCCGTGCGTATCATAGAACTCATCCTGACCGACCTGGTTGCTCAAGTGAGGGTTCGGTGACCCCTCCTCAAGGGGGGGTACTGTTGTGAATGGACTTGAAATTAGTTCTGAGCAGAGGCTCCCTCTGGTGGTTACAAGCGGTACTGGACTGTCCAGTGAAGATTGTGAGGAGTGGGAATCAGGTGTTACTGACTGGTCTTATATAAGGGAGTCGCCTTCCCATCAGGGTTGCCGGTGATCAATTGTTCTGGTCTCAATCCTTGAGTTCTGTTTCCTTTGTAGCCTGCTGTGTCGTGTCTGCATCTCCTGCTAACAGATAAGACATTTTCTTCTTTTTGTTTTTGTGCTTGATTTTTGCATTTTGTCCTGCACTTCTGTGGGGGCCTTCAGGGTCCCCTCCGGGGGCTTTTGCCCTCTCAGTTTAGTTCAGCCACTGATGTTTGTACTTTTGCTTTTTCCAGTTTTTTCAGTGGCTGCTGTTTTGATTTTGTTACACCAGAGAACTAATTTAGGTGGTAGAGGTCGTGTGATCTCAGGTGATTTTGAAATTAGTAGAGTTGGTGCTTTTCAGGGTTTTTTGGGATTGCAGTAAGTGCCCTTCCTATCCTTTTCTATTTAGGTAGTTTGGGCCCCAACGTTTGCTCATACTATTTTCTGTCTGTGTCAGTATTTCATCTTGTCTAACCGCCATTACATGTTTGGGGGCTTCCTATGTTCTTTGGGGATCTGCTCCGGGGCAGATAGCTTTCCTATTTCTATCTTTAGGTGTAGTTAGTTTCTCAGGCTGTGACGAGGCGTCTAGGACCAACGTAGGAACGCTCCACAGCTGCCTCTAGTTGTGGTGGTTAGTCAGGGTGCTGCAATCTCATAGATTCCAACTTCTCTGGTGTATTGCCTTTTTTACCTGCACTCCTCAGCTACCGTAACATAACAGGGCCCACTATATAGCTACATAGAAATAAATATAAGACCACCAATTGTGCGGTAAAACATGCTAATATCAGGGTAGAATATAAGGTAGTACACATTTTAATGATATAGCAGGGGTTGGGGTAGCCCTCTCATAGAATATAATGTAGCCCTCTCATAGAATGTAATGTAGCCCCCTATAGAATATAATGCAGCC
The DNA here is from genome assembly GCA_033576555.1 of Oophaga sylvatica. Taxonomy (NCBI): domain Eukaryota; kingdom Metazoa; phylum Chordata; class Amphibia; order Anura; family Dendrobatidae; genus Oophaga; species Oophaga sylvatica. Next base: position 332,362,809 of record JARQOD010000001.1, on the reverse strand, counting down.
ACCTCCACACAGTATAATGTAGCCCCCTCATAGAATATGATGTAACCCCCTCATAGAGTACAATGCAGCCCCCTCATAGGGTATAATGCAGCGCTACCATAGAATATAATACAGCCCCCTCATAGGGTATTATGCAGCCCCCTATAGAATATAGCCCCCTCATAGAGTGTAATGCTGCCCCCTCATAAGCTATAATGCAGCCCCCCATAGAATATAATGTAGCTCCCTCATAGGGTATAATGCAGCCTCTCCATAGAATATAATGTAGCCTCCTCATAAGCTATAATGCAGCCCCTCCATAGAATATAATGTAGCCCCCTCATAGGGTATAATGCAGCCCCCATAAAATATAATGCAGCCCCTCCATAAAATATAATGTAGCTCCCTCATAGGGTATAATGCAGCCCTCCATAGAATATAATGTAGCCCCTCATAAGCTATAATGCAGCCCCTCCATAGAATATAATGTAGCTCCATCATAGGGTATAATACAGCCCCTCCATAGAATATAATGTAGCCCTCTCATAGGGTATAATTTAGCCCCCTCAAAGGGTATAATGTAGCCCCCTCATAGAGTATAATGCAGCCTCTTCATATAATGTAATGTAGCTCCCTCATAGGGTATAATGCAGCCCCCATAGAATATAATGTAGTCCCCTCATAGGGTATAATGCAGCCCCCCCCCTAGAATATAATGTAGCCCTCATAGGGTATAATGCAGCCCCCCATAGAATATAATGTAGCCCCCTCATAGGGTATCATGCAGCCCCCTCCTATAGTATAATGCATCCCCTCATAGAATATAATGTAGACCCTCATAGAGTATAATGTATCATCCTCCACAGAATATAATCCAGATCCACAGTCCTACAGTATTAGAGCCACCAACACTCACAGATATATATACACACACACACAGAGGGTTCGGAAAATATTCAGACCCCTTTAAATTTTTCACTCTTTGTTTCATTGCAGCCATTTGGTAAATGCAAAAAAAGTTCATTTTTTTCTCATTAACGTACACTCTGCACCCCATCTTTACTGAAAAAAAACAGAAATGCAGAAATTTTTGCAAATTTATTAAAAGAGAAAAACTGAAATATCACATGGTCATAAGTATTCAGACCCTTTGCTCAGTATTGAGTAGAAGCACCCTTTTGAGCTAGTACAGCCATGAGTATTCTTGGGAATGATGCAACAAGTTTTTGGCACCTGGATTTGGGGATCTATTGCCATTCTTCCTTGCAGATCCTCTCCAGTTCCATCAGGCTGGATGGTGAACATTGGTGAATAGCCATTTTCAGGTCTCTCCAGAGACGATCAATTGGGTTTAGGTCAGGGCTCTGGCTGGGCCAGTCAAGAATGGTCACAGAGTTGTTCTGAAGCCACTCCTTCATTATTTTAGCTGTGTGCTTGGGATCATTGTCTTGTTGGAAGGTGAACCTTGGGCCAAGTCTGAAGTCCAGAGCACTCTGGAAGAGGTTTTCCTCCAAGATATCTCTGTACTTGACCGCATTCATGTTTACTTCAATTTCAACCAGTTGTCCTGTCCTTACAGCTAAAAAAACATCCCCATAGCATGATGCTGCCACCACGTTTCACGGTTGGGATTGTATTGGGCAAGTGATGAGCAGTGTCTGGTTTTCTCCACACATACCGCTTAGAATTATCATCAAAAAGTTCTATCTTCGTCTCATCAGACCAGAGAATCTTATTTCTCATAGTCTGGAAGTCCTTCATGTGTTTTTTTTTAGCAAACTCTATGCGGGCTTTCATATGTCTGGCACTAAGGAGAGGCTTCCGTCGGACCACTCTGCCATGAAGGTCCGACTGGTGGAGGACTGCAGTGATAGTTGACTGTGAAACTTTCTACCATCTCCCTACTGTGACTGTGGAGCTCAGCCACAGTGATCTTGGGGTTCTTCTTTACCTCTCTCACCAAGGCTCTTCTCCCATGATTGCTCAGATTGGCTGGACAGCCAGGTCTAGGAAGATTTCTGGTGGTCCCAAACTTCTTCCATTTAAGGATTATGGAGGCCACTGTGCTCTTGGGAACATTGAGTACTACAGAAATTCTTTTGTAACCTTGGCCAGATCTGCGCCTTGCCACAATTCTGTCTCTCAGCTCCTTGGCCAGTTCCTTTTACCTCATGATTCTCATTTGGTCTGACATGCACTGTAAGGTCTTATATAGACAGGTGTGTGCCTTTACAAATCAAGTTCTATCAGTTTAATTAAACACAGCTGGACTCCAATGAAGGAGTAGAACCATCTCAAGGAGGATCACAAGGAAATGGACAGCATGTAACGTAAATATAAGTGTCTGAGCAAAGGGTCTGAATACTTATGACCATGTGATATTTCGTTTTTTTTAATAAATTTTCAAAAATTTCTACATTTCTGTTTTTATCAGTCAAGAGGTGGAGTGTACATTAATGAGAAAAAAATGAACTTTTTTGAATTTACCAAATGGCTGCAATGAAACAAAGAGTGAAAAATTTAAAGGGGTCTGAATACTTTCCAAACCCACTGTATATATAATAACTCTCCTCCTCCTTATTTCCCCGCTGATCCTGGCTCTGCTCCGGTCTCAGCAGCTGCACTGCCGCTGCCCAGCACACAGCATGGTGCGCGATGAAGTGACGTCATCATGAAGCCGCTGTGTCAGAGGCGGGAAATGATAGAGGAGGAAGCGTCATCTGATGCACTCTCCTCTATTATTGCTTTCAACTGTATCACGTTGCAGTTGAATGCGGCACACGCTGGGGGGTGGCGCTGGTGCCAGACAGGCCCCCCTGAATCTCGGGCCCCATAGCGGCTGCGTGGTGTGCTGCTATTAGTGGGACGCCACTGGCTTGGGGCCCCTTGTGGAGTGGGGGCCCTAGTCTGCCTGCCGCTAACGCCGGTCCTGATAGCGGGCAGTGTTAGCTGCACCTGCAGGCTTCCTGCTGCTGGGCGATCACGTGTGCCCACTAATAAAGGGAATGAGTATTCACTGCTCTCCATTCCCATTGGCTTGGAGAGCAGTGATATTCTCTTTAGTAGCCGGAACACGTGATCGCCCAGTTACTGCAGGAACCGGCGGCTGTGGCTAACACTGCCTGCTACTAAAGTGAATATTCACTGCTCTCCATGGGCATGGGGAGCAGTGAATATTTATTTCTCTTTAGCAGTGGGCATAGGCTGTAGCCAGCTCCTGCTTCCTGTCACCCACCGCTCCACTGCTGCTGCTCCACTGGCGCCGGCCAGGCCTAATGACTCACAAGCCCCATAGCATCTGCATGGTGTGCCGCTATTAGCGACACGCCACTCGCTGGAGGCCCCTCCTGCACTGGGAGCCCTAGGCAGCTGCCGGGCCCTGTATGCCAGCAGTTGTCAGTGCTTGGGCCCACCGGAGAATATTCATATGTTTAGTATTTAAAGGGGTTATCCCGCTATGACAACTTATCTGCTATCCCTAGTGATTAGTTGCTGATCACTCTCCACAGATCACGAAAACGAGGGTCCTCATATCCCATTTCAAGTACACCATTCAAGTGGTGATCTACTGAAAGTCTAGAAAACCAATCGAGGTAGCTGAGTGTTGTACTCTTCTATCTCCATCAGTCCTATAAACTTTGAATGGAGAAGGTTGTGGCCAGAGATCAGTAGAGGATTGTTAATAATGTAGAAACTAGAATCAGAAGACTAGAGCAAGTGAATTACCATCTTTGAACATAAATGAATTTGTTGAGAAAGGAAAGTGAGAAGGATCTATGGAAAAGTTGATAGCATCGAGAGGCCGAGGGAGAGCTTGAGTTGTTAATATGGACGCTAAGTCACCAATATTGTGACCTGGTGTTTTAAGTGATGAAAAAGATTCTTTTTGGCTGTAAATTATAATATATGGAAATACTTTTATGCCCCACTCAAAAAAAAAAGTATACTAAGAGAGATTCCTTTATTAGCTAACCCAAAAAATTATATTTGCTCTCAGAGCAAAGAGGCCCCTTCAAAGAGACGAAACCTTATAAACAAGTAAACTAATTGGAGAACTTATTGAAGCTTGATTCTTACATTAAAAAAAAGTTATGTCTCATCTGCAAAATGAACCCTGGAAAAATGGCAGCTCCTAGACTCCTGTTCAATGGTAGTTTCCTTATGTTCTGCTTCTTCCGTGCTTTCCTTTCCACAGAAAGCTTCAGAAGGTGTCTCAATCACAAATTTGGTAGAAATGGAGCGACTGTCGAATGGCTCACTCTTGTGCTCATGCAATTTGCTTTGACTTTGTCACTTTTGATATGTTTACAAAGATGTTTTAAGCAGTAATTTCATCTCTCTTTTTTTAAACTACAGACTTAATCTTTAATTACAGTAATCTTCATATCTACAAGATGGGTGAGAAAGATGGAAATTCTGACAACTTGTTCCTAAAGGATGATATAGCAAAGGGTGAAAAAGCTGAAAGTCGCGCGCACAGCTGGCAACATGCTATGAGAAAGAGAGCATCACGTGCTGAAAATCAAATGCGCACAGTGACTTTAAGGAGTGTCCGTGGATTCCTCCATCGAAATGCTTTTGTAATTCTCACAATTGCGGCTGTCGTGCTGGGTATGCTATTTGGAGCTGTTATGATTGCTCTATTGTTCATGGGATCAATAATCTAATTAAGTCTTAATTCAGACAATATGATAACTAAAGATTACTAATTATGTATTATGTTAAACATTTATATATTCCTATTAATATACTTTTGTAATTTGTTCAGGTATTGTTTTGGCTTTTGCTCTAAGACCCTACAAAATGTCTTACCGGCAGATCAAGTATTTTTCTTTTCCTGGAGAACTGCTAATGAGGATGTTACAGATGCTAGTGTTACCTCTTATAGTGTCCAGTTTGGTAACAGGTAATCATCCAGTTTTCATTTTCACTGTTCTATAGTTCACAGTTTTCGTGGTTGTAATGGGAAATAGCTAGTAAACTTGTTGATAGAACGTCCTTTAATATCTGTCCCATAATGCCACAGGTCGGGTATAACAGGTTGATGAAGACTATGCATTCCAGAATGCAAATCGCCAGAGCAGATCTCTAAGATTTCCGCTATGAAACCTGAGCTATTGTACCAGTATTGATGCTTTAAATTTAATATGTTATAATATACATATTGGCGAAAAAGGGTGGCACCTTAATATTTACACAAAACAAAGCCACCTCTTATATAAGCAGTAGTTGATGCAATGCACTTGATTCACTACATTATGTATTTAACAAACTATCCAGTTCACAATTATATGGAAGCATAGGTACATTTGTGAATGAGGTTATTGTAATATTTTCATGCAGCTGAAAAGTGGGCCCCCGAAGTCCATGTAATTGGCCTTTGGCACCCAAGTCCATGTAATTGGCCTTTGGCACCCAAGTCCAACAATGTCCCCAGTAAGGAACCACTTAGAGAATCACATAAATATGTATCATCGCATCTCTAAGTATACATGTCACTTAGCCGGTTTACAAAGCTGGGCTAACAATCCATAAAGGGAGTTGTCAGCTTTGTACAATCCCAGTTAGGAAGTGATTGACTGGAAGATGCGGCTGGAACGCCATATAATTCAGCTTTAGTTACTGTGGAAATGTTCAATTCTCCTTTTTTGCTCATTTTCCATATTGATTGTTTTAGGCATGGCATCTCTTGACAGCAAAGCCTCGGGTAAAATGGGCATGCGAGCAGTAGTTTACTACACTGTAACTACCCTAATAGCTGTTTTCATTGGCATTGTCATGGTGATCATCATTCATCCAGGCAAAGGCAGTAAGGAGACTATGACAGCGCAAGGAAAAATTGAGAGAGTACAGGCTACAGATGCTATGTTGGATTTAATAAGGTAAGAATAGCAGTTTTATATTAATGAAACCTTCTAAAAACATCAATCATTACAATTATACCATTCAAAACACCTACCTAACGAAACCAAAATGGCAGTGACCTGTCTGAAAGTGTCCTGTGTTATATGGCACCAAGATTTTAGCATCAGATCCTAACAAGTATTTTAAATGGAACCTGTCACTTGATTCACGTCTCCCCAACCATCTAGTCCAGTGCCGACCCTGGCCAGCTGTTCACAGCGCCACTAGAAGTGATTGACAGGTCTCTCGCTAAGTACAAAGAGAGACTTAGCGTGGTGTGGGGAGAAGCTTCAAACTATGTACACTCTGTCAGGCCTTAAGAGAAAAATTTACCTGACTGGTCTCTTCAAATTACAGTGTAGTGTCCATGGATTTTATTTGTTCTTCCAGCACATACTCCAAATGCTCTCTTGGTTTGGGATTTGAGGATTTTGGAGGCCAAGGCAATATTATGAACGCATTATCATGTTCCATAAACCATTCCTAAAATATTGTTGCAGTCTGGCAGTGCTAAAAAAGTCCAATGGATTACGTAATGCAGACCAAGTACACCCCTTTAAGGAAACTGTAACATTGTTTAGGAAAGTGGTACATTTCATAGTAACATCCAGGTAAATGTCAGGAACCAAAGATTCCAAGAATATTTTCACAATTCATCTGTTGGTTAGCCCTTCTTCTAGAGTGCACCCTGTTGCCTTCTCTTCCCTAGGTGAGGGATGAATATGCAACGTCAAAAGTGATAAAGATGAAAATGTGATTAATCAGAATATGCCACTTTGTTCAATTTCTCCATGGTTCAGGTGTGATGCTCACATTGTCATTTTAGTCACTTTCAGTAGTGGTTAGGGTTTACTATGGGCACTTTGACAGGTCTATGGCTACACAGTCCCATATGCAACAAGATGTGATGTGCTATGTTGTCAGGGACCTTTCTAAAGTTCCATTAACTTTTTTGTAATTTGTCATTTCAAACCAATAAGACCGCAGAGGACCTGCTGTTCTGGAGATATTCCTACCCAGCTGTTCAACGTTTTCAAACCATGTCAGAGTTGCTCAGATCCTTATTGTTGCCTACTTTACAAGCTTCCAACAAAACAATTTCAAGATCTAACTTTTTACTTCAAGGCCATATGCCATATGAGGGCTTGTTTTTTGCAGGATGAGTTGTAACTCTTTAATGGCAATGGTTTGGGTACAAATATTTGTTTTTTGTTTTAGCTTTCATTTTTTATTGGGTTGAATGAAAAGAAACACCCAAATAAATAGGTTTACTTTTAATTTGGCAAAATAAAATGTTTTTTTTCTTTAGTAAAAATCATGTATAGGCCTCTTTCAGATATCAGTGTTTTTTACATGCACAAAAAATGGTAGGAGGGAAATGAACATATCTCCTCGAGTTTCACTGACACACAACATGCAACACCAATATCTGAATGAGGCCTTATGTCATATTTTAAGAGTTTTAACATTTTCTTGTCTTTCTTTGAAGTAACTTTATTCTATGGCGTAAGTCCTCTTTTGAACATGGTAATCTTTTGAACACTGTATATTAAATAGAAGATGCAACAACGCTGCTGTGTCACGAGTGTGTCAGATGCAACAGACTGTCGCTCTTCATCTGGCTTCAGAAGGTCTCTGCATTTGGAATTACAAACGCCTCCTTAATCCTTCTGACTCTTGGACCCAGCATGAACCTCCCTCTGGCTCTAGTTGACACACCTGGACCTTGGTGTTTATAAATCCCGTCTGCTTTAGAGAGTCACCAGTGATATTCACATGTTTCCCTTGTGAATGCTTGGAGCTATAGCACTCGGCTAACTTCCTCCCTGGAGCTGTTTGAGGACGTTTGGTGTTACCTCTCTGAGTCTGCTCAAGCTAAGTTCATTCCCCTTGTCTGCCTACCTTTTTGTCTTTAGTTTACAGTGGGGACTGACCAGTGCGCATCCCATCCCCTCCATATCCAGGGTTTAGCTCTAGGGAGATACAAGGCTTAGGTTTCCTGCTCGGTGATTGGTGAGTAACCAATTTAGGGATGGTAGGGCAGGTAGAGGGTTCCTAGATCTGCCTAGGGGTCTCCACTCACCCTTTCCCTGTTGTCTGGGCTTCCTTCCCCTCATCTCATCGTGTTGCACTTAGTCTTTCCCATTCTGTGCGTGACATGCTATTTCTACTGGACCCAGCATTCACATGATCGCAAGGTATTTCCAGCCATAACATTGGTGCTCATTCTTAGCAGACTCAGATCAGCTTTGCTAGTGACTTATGTAATTGAAGGTGGCAGTTTTTGTCCATAATTTGTTGTCCTATGGATACCGGAGTTACAGTTAGTGTCAATAGCAACCGCAGCATCTAAGGTGTCCCTTTATCACCACGGTCCCTTCCCATCTATATGAAGTATTGCAGTATATTGTACGTGCTATCAATTAATTGCAGGTTTGAGTCCTCTAGAAGCTTGTCAATCAAGCTAGGTTCGGTATGGAACAATTTAGACAGGCAGATAATCAGTAATGACGAGTGTTTCAAGCAACATAGACCTGCAATCACCCATCGAATGAGCAAGACACTCTTTGATCTAATAAGATTATTAAGCAATCTTAAAAATTATCATTCTTGGCAGCACATCATCCTCCGTAAACAGGATGTGCTGCTGATAACATGATGTTCAATGCGCATTGAATGATTGTATTAACTTTCATGAGCACTTCCACTGTCTCGTTGTGAAGTCACTTCATGGAAATCTACTTGGCTTATTCTACAGGATTGTAATACTCAGTTCCTGGACAGTTGGTTTGAATAGGCCATCTGCTTAGAGAGAACCTTTTAAAGGGGTATTCCGAGGATCACATTGATGGCTCAGTGTGTCCTGTAGCTAAAGTCATTGACTGCAGGAACCTGCATTTTAACCCTTACTATTGTTGACCCTCCTACTGCCTTTAGTTTAAAAAACATACAATGAATTCTATGTTGGATGGGGGTCAGCCAGAACTTTCATTTACATTTTAACCAATTAAAACAGTTAATGTGCAAAGTAAATAATATATTGAAGCAATATGCCGATCACCGGACTCCAAGTGAGCAAATCTGCCTTTAGCTCCACCAAGAACTATCGACTGACAGCTGTGACTTGTCATAAGGAAGGGAACAAAACAGAAATTTCCTCAGCAAACTCCCAGCTCAAAAGCACAACAGTTACCAAACCAAAGGACCCATTTGGTATAACTGACACTGGTGACAGCAATTGCCAATTATATTGAAAAGTAGAAAAAAATATTCTTTTGCTCTCCATTAGCATCTCATTTGCAAGCAAATAAGCTTATGTGTGAGTATTTTTTTATTATTGATAAGCACTAGGATGAAGCAATTTGAATAAAAAAATATGCTACACTCCTTGACGTACGTGTAATCGGTTGCATTACATGACATGACATACTGGAAGTGATCTCCATTTTCTGACAGACACTCTTCAATATGGTGCTCCATGTTCCTAAATGTATTGGCAAGCCTATCAGGGAAAATAAGTGCAATTTCACATTAGATGTTTTCCATCAAATCTTCCACAGTGTCAGGCTTGTTCCTATAGGCTTTTCCTTTGAGATCCGTGATGGCCGAAGCCCTTTTGAAATTATTCTGTTGCCCAAAAAGGACTACATTTTTCCCATGCTCTTTGTCAATGTGTGATATGTTGATCCATCTTGCTGGAAGTAACCTTCCATTAACTTACAATCATTCAGTTGATTCACGAACTGTTCAAAAATGTCCATGTAGATGTCGATGTTCACTGTGGTTTCAAATAAAATGGAGCTCAACTGAGACTTCGTTCATGATACATCGACTTTTGTAGCATGAAGTGTTTTTGGTGAGAGGCAAAGGGATTTTCAGAGGCCCATATACAGATGTCTGGCATCTACCTTGTTGATCCAATACCGGGGCATCCTGCTTTGTTCCAAGTTACATATACTGAGGTGCTCAATACACATTGTTTTATAAATTGTGGGAAAGAATTTAAACAAAAAAAACATTAGTTTGTTCCTGCTTAGACATAGCTTTGAACTGTATCTTCGTTTTTAGGACTGTTAAAATGAGGCCATTGACTGGGGCCCAAATGCCAAAATGCTCAGTGCAAGTGCACCATTTGCCATATGGCTAAAGTTTGTCCTGCTCTCCGTACTCCACCCTCTCTCAGCACAGCAGCCAGCCCTCGGTCCCGCAGTTGTGGTCACGTAAAAGAATGTTTCCTCCTACACATGCCAAAGCCAAGAGCTTGAACTCCACCATCTCCAATCTGTTGGCGAGGGAAATGCTCTCTTTCCACCTGGTGGATACAGATGGTTTCAGAAAGTTGATGGCCATCGCTGTCCCCCAGTACCAGTTGCCCAGTCACCATTAGTTCTCTAGGAAAGCTGTGCCTGTGCTACACCAGCATGTCACAGACCACATCACCCGTTCCCTGAAAAAAATCTGTCTGCCAGGGTGCATTTCACTACTGACAGCTGGGTGAGCAAACATGCAATACATCTCACTGACTGGGCACTGGGTGACTCTAGTGGCTGTGGGGGCTGCTCCACAAGTCTTTGAATCCTCAAGGCTTGTGGGACAAACGTCTGGCTCCTCCACCTCCTCTAGGGCCTCTACCTGTGCGCTCAACCTCTCCCTTAATAGGACACAAATTCCAACAGTGCAAACAGAATCCTCCCACCTACGTACTGTTCATCCATGGCTCACCGCAACCAGGCAGTGTTAAAATGAATATGCTTTGGAGATCACAGTCACACAGCTCAAGAGTTGTGGACAGCTATCCAGGCCGAGTTAGAGCAATGGCTGAACCTTGTGCCAGAGAAGGCCATGTGCGGTAATGGTACAAACTTGGTGATAGCCCTACGCCGGTGCAACCTTACACACGTGCCTTTCATGGCTCACATCCTCAACCTTGTGCTACAGCAATTTCTCCACCACTATCCGGGCCTGGATGTGCTGTTGCAGAAAGCACAGTAGCTATGTGCTCACTTCTGAAGATCGCAGGTCATCGACTTGCATGGCTACAGAGGTCTTTCTGCCTACTGGTTAACCACTTAACTTGTGATGTTCCAACATGGTGGAATGCCACTCTGTACACATTGCAGCAAGTGTGGCAGCAGCAACGAGCCCTGGTACAGTATGTCCTTTTGCATAACCTCGGCAAACGCAGTACGGACGTGGTGCAAATCACGCCTGTGGAGTGGGCACAGATGAAGGACCTCTGCAGCCTTCTGCACAGTTTTCAAATGGCTACTAAGACGGTTAGCGCTGACGATGCCCTTATCAGCATCGTTATTCCGGTCATCTACATGCTGGAACACACTTTGAAAAGTCTTTGTGAGAAAGTGGTAATCGTAGAGGAAGAGGTGACAGCAGAGAAGGATGCGGAAGGGATAGCAATATCTCAAATTTCTGGACTGTCATCACACAGGCGAGTGCAATGGGAGGGTGGCTCATGGTAAAATACAAACTGTTAGTGAAGGTGCAGGAGCTGAGGAGCAAATGGAGGACGAGGAGGAAGAGGTGATGAACGCGCAACAGTCAGGAGATGAAGACAATAATGTTTCCCTCTCTGTTGTCTGTGGTTGGCGGGAGAGGATGGAGGAAGCAACCTTGAGTGTTACCCTGCCACCAACACACCATGGATCTCCAATGACTTTTGCACCCGAGTCACAGACTGGGCAGACTAAGCGATGTTGTTTTTATTGTCATGCATTGATCTTGTGTTATTGCAGTCTGTGACACCTTTGTTGAGGCTTCTATGCCTGCTATGGCTACTGCTGCTGATGTTACAATTTTTTGAAATGTGGAGACTCTAAGTTTGGTCTCCATCTGGTGGGTTGCCTGTAGTGGAAGGTGTGTCAGAGGCCTATTATAATAGTACTGCATGAAACTGATGTTTGTGCCATCTGAGTGTGGCTGAAAAAAAAATGTGGAGGTGTTGCATGAGGTATCAGGGCTCCCAGCTAAGAAGGCTTACACCACTCCCTTAACCACTAAGTCCTCATTGAGACTTCAATTCAAAGCTGTTAATGCTGGCCAAGACCCTGATACATCATGCATCATGTGGGTCAATTAATGCCACTTTTCATGGTGTCTGCCCCAAATTTTAGCTGTTTGGGAAGCTTTTTGTCAACCTTTAAGGTGCTGTGTATATGTTTGGTTTGGCCTCCCTTTGAATTTTATGGGGTTTGGGTACGTTCGTCGAACTGTTCGGCAACCGTCTAAACGTTAGGCGAATCGAATGGAACCGAACCTTGAAAGTTTCGCTGATCTCTAATTGTGACTACACATAACTAGTTTTAGTACCGTGTCTTGGCTCATCTTTGTATCATTTCTATATGGGTGCCAGTTTTGAGGCACAATATCTACTGTATCACATAAATGTAACTACACATGACCAGCTCTGGTACCTTATTTGGGCAAAACATATATGGATAGGAGTGTTTCACCCCTATTAATCATTGGGGCTATCCTTGGATATAACACTGTATTAGTGTACTTAACATTAAGTGACCCTAACACATTGACGAGGGGCTTAATATATCGGGGATCGCACTTTCTGTCCGACTGTTACTTAGGGCTTTATAGGGGAGCTCAGGGACAGATGACTCACAATCAGGGTTGCCATTTCTCGTTGACATCTTTAGGGTGCCAACCTCCGCAAGTAGGAAGAGGCAAATTGGATTTTGACCATCAGGGCAAGTCCATTTTTTTTAAATGCTCGTGTGCCTTTAGTCCTTTCATCACTGATTTGCACCGTGCTTGAGTCCATTTCAGTGTTCAGTATTCCCAATGCGAATAAGAGCATTATTACATCAGAGATCCTTAAATATCTATTCCAGCCTCTCATATATTCTTTTTTCTGTAATTAGGTGTGAATGACAGCTGCTGACACCAAGCCCTAATCCCATTACCCTGATGCCACACTGCATCAGCATGAAAAAAGTGGTGTTGAACCAAGAAATTACATCACAAAACTTTTTTTTTTAAATATCTTTATTTAGCTCATAATACCTTCATTTCTGTACAAAAATGCATGCAAAAACACATACAAAAACGCGGCAAAAAGGCGCGTTTTTTTTTTCCCCAGCATTTTTCCTGCCAAGAGATGCAGAAACCTTGCAGAAATTTTTGCAAGCAAATTTTCAACATGCGCACATAGCCTAACACTGTTTTATGTGTTATTCATTTATATTTTCACCATGTATGCACTGTGTCTACACTTTATTTATTAGGGTTTTGATTCATATTTTTAGTACACAACTAATAAAGGTTATATTTTACAAAGGGTTTTTTTCTGTAAGCTTGCATACATACCTAAGACTCAATTGTCCAATGTAAACCTAGTACCTGTGAATTCAAAATTCTCGCTATACCACTGGATAAAAATCCTTAAGGGGTTTAGTTTCCAATATGGGGTCACTTGTGGGGGGGTTTCTGATGTTTAGTCACCTTAGTGGCGCTGCAAATGCGACATGGCAATCTATTTCAGCCAAATTTGTGTTCCAAAATTAAAATTATGCTCCTTCCTTTTTGAGCCCTGCTGTTTGTCCAAATAGAGGTTTCTGACCTCATTTGGGTATCAGTGCGCTCAGATGAAACTGGTTAACAAATTGTGAGGTCGATTTTCTTATGCTATCCTTTATAAAATTGAATAAGTTGGGGCTAAAGCAATATTTTAGAGGAAAAATTGTTTTTTTTTTTCATTCCGCTTTGCATTAATTCCTGTGTAGCACCTGAAGGGGTAAAAAAAAAAAAATTCCTGACAGCAGTTTTGAAATATTTTTGCGGTGTGCAGTTTTTAAACTGGCATCACTTTTGGGGAGCTTCCAATAGATATAGGCCCCTAAAATTCAATTTAAATCTGAGAAGGTCCCTAAAGAAACAGGATTTATAAATTTCTTGGAAAAATTAGAAATTTTTGCTAAACCTCTAACTTTTCTAACATCCTAACAAAGTAAATCGTTGTTTCAAAAATTATGCAAATGTAAAGTACACATATGGTAAATGTTGTTTATTAATCAATTTTGTACAGCATGACTAACTGGTTTAAGAATTTGAAAATTGAAAATATTGGAATTTTTGCTAAAATTTTGAAAAATTCTCAAACGCAAAACATATCAACTTAAATTTACCACTACCACAAAGTACAATTTGTCATGAAAAAACAATCTGAAATTGATTGAGATATGTTGAAACATTAAAGGGTATGTGCATACGACCAGGAATTGGCATCGCTTTGGACGCATTGCATGTCCGCTACGTCCAAAGCGCTGATGGCTGTTGAACACATGTGTTCACTGAACCATGCGGATGAACCACGTCCAATACATTGTACGGGTGAAATTTATCTTGCGGAGGCTCACGTCTTCGCAAGATAAATAGACATGCTGCAGTCTGGAAAGATGCGCCACATGTCCGTCTCCTCGGGTGAGCCGCTGGCGTCTCTTGACGCATAGTGGACATGTGATTTCTTGAAATACCATCCACTATGCTGTTGTTAGCAGCTGTAGGAAACAAAGGAGTGCAAATAGGGTCTTATCCCACGGATTTCAATATCAGTTTTTTACAAAAAACTGCTCACCTGGTAGTATAGAATGAAAGCATAAATGTCAGCTGCCGCAGATCCACGGGTCGACAGGCGACCATAACAGAAATGTTATAGAGGAAATTTGTGGATTGTATCCACGCGGCTAAACAATTCAAATCCAGACGTAGTTGAAAAACGTAATGGTGGTTTATTCTACGCGTTTCGAAGTCTGTATGACTTCTTCAGGAAGTACCACAAAAACAAATGTTTCACCATTTTGTTTTTCAACTACGTCTGGATTTGAATTGTTTGGCAGCGTGGATACAATCCACAAATTTCCTCTATAACATCCACTATGCTGTAACATCTGGACGCTGCGGGTTGGATGCTGCTCAAATACGCAGCGTCCAATCCGCAGCGTTTACTGATTATGTGCGCATACCCTTAGAGTTATAACCACTTAAAGTGACCCTGGTCACATAACAAAATTTTGGCCTGTTCATTAAGGTTAAAATTTGCTCTGCCAATAAGGGGTTAATGTAATTGTATTTGTTTGTTTTTCTAAAGGAACATGTTCCCGCCCAATCTGGTTGAAGCTTGCTTTAAACAGGTATGTAATACACATGTCACTTGTCTTTTTTATGAACATGTAAATTTACTTTTATTTTACTTTTTTATTAACTACTTTATTGGGCAGGACAAAAGTTCTGTACAGCACCTTATTTTGCTTGAGTGCATGTGTGTACTATGTATATGCATAGGTAATGTGTGTAAATGTGCAAGTAATGTAGAAGTATGTGCATATTTTATATGTGTGCTCAATGTAAATATGCATGTGTTTATATGGGTGGGCCCTGACAAAGGTGAAAGGCAGGCCCAAACACAAGACCTGCAGAAAGGCCCTTATGTCACGCTGTGACGGTCTCCCGTAAGGAAAAGGGGCCTCAAACTGTACCTGGAACAGGGATCCTAACTATCCCTGTCCCATGGGTACTCTTGAAGCCAAAGGGGCCAGAGTCTCTGACCTTAATATGCTCCTGATCTGTCCCCTCCCTCACCCCAGGAGGCATGGGACAGAAGACAGAAATGTAAGGTAAACAAGAAAAGTAGAATAAAACACAATCAAAAAGACGGGTATAAATAATCATGGTAAAGATGAAAACTTCATTTTGTGCCATACAGCTCCATCAGCGGAAAAATTTATAAGTTATAGCTCTTAGAATAAAGCGATGGAAAAATAATTATTTTGTCTATAAAATGTTTTTTTGTGTAAAAGCCCCAAACTTAAAAAAAAGATATAAATGAGGTATCGCTGTAATCGCACCGACCCGAAGAATAAAACTGCCTTATCAATTTTACTACACACGGAACGGCATAAACCTACCCCCCCCCCAAAAAAAAATCCTGAATTGCTGGGGTTTTTGTTCATTCTGCCTTCCAAAAATCAGAATAGAAAGCGATCAAAAAATGTCATGGGCCCAAAAATGATACAAATGAAAACATCAATTTGTCCCTCAAAACAAGCCATCACATGACTCTGTGGGCCAAAATATGGAAAAATTATAGCTATCAAAATGTAATGATGCAAAAACTATTTTTTGCAATAAAAAGCATCTTTAGTGTGTGACAGCAGGGAAACATAAAAACCCGATATAAATCTGATATAGGTGTAATAGCACCAACCCGAAGAATAAAGTTGCCTAATCAATTATGCCGCACAAGAAACGGCGTAAAAAAAAAATAAAACCAATTCTTCACCTGCTGTTGATTTTTTTTACATTCTGCATCCCAAAGATCGCAGTAAGGCTCGGCACACATTTATCCTGCGCTCTTCGCTGAACGCTTACACCGGAGTTTCTGTGTAAATCTTTGAAATACGTGATTCAGACAGAACCGCCGGTTGAAGATTCCCTATAATGAGGCAGATGGAGGCACTGTAGACGTCATAGGCCCTGCGATCCGGCTGTGTCCGTCTTTTTAGGATAGCCTAAAAGTGCCATCGGCCACAGTTTTGTGCACTTCTGAAAATAAGGACACCTGCTGAATAGAGGCCAGACGGAGTGCAGAGTAACTCTGGTGCCTCATTATAGTGAATGGATCCACCGGGGGTTTCATCTGAATCACGTCATCAGAGA
>JARQOD010000001.1:332261553-332346143 GCA_033576555.1 Oophaga sylvatica | reverse complement strand
GCAGGTTCAGAGTCCACAAGTCCCTTTAAAGTTCCTCATAGGAATGCGGAGACAAGGCCCAAGGTTTTCGGGAGCCCAAAGGAACGGTTCACTGCAGGCTAGATTTTTAAAGCACTGATTGCTCAGCTGTGGCTGCTTAAGAACAAAGGAGAGAATCAGGGGGGGAAACTTGCAACTGGAAACTCCATTTTGACTGAGCAAAAAATAGTTTGAAAGAAAGACAGAAAGAAAAATGGCTGACAAACAAACAAAATTTTCCCGGGAAATTTAATACATAAAAACCTTAAAATTACTTCCCCCTTAAGGACAACCCCCGGTTTGACCTCAGACCAGGCTTGTGTGGGTACCTCTGATGAAACTGACGGAGCAAGCGAGGAGCATTAACGTTATTGACCGGTTCCCATGAGTTGTCCTCCACTGGGTAGCCCTGCCATTTAATCAGATATTGTAACTGATTTCTATACAACCTGGAATCTAAAATCCTTTCCACCACAAATTCTTCCTGACCATCGACTAGCACTGGGTCAGGGCAAGGAGAGGAACGTCCAGGAAACGTATTGGGTGTCGCAGCCTTTAGTAGGGATACATGAAAGACAGGGTGGATTCTCATAGTTCTGGGCAGTTGAAGACGACAAGCAACGGCACTTATAATTTTACTGATTTTATAGGGTCCAATATACTTATGTCCCAACTTAGACGATGGAATCCTTAATTTAAGATTTCTGGTTGACAGCCAGACCAAGTCTCCTACCTTGAAAGCTGGTGCAGGTTTACAAAATTTATCTGCTGCTTTCTTGTACCTTTCTTGAGCCGATTCCAGATTTTCCTTTAGAAGATCCATATTCTTCTGTAAAGACGTGATTCTTTCAGCCACTGCTGGTAAAGGCGTTTCTATGGGAAATCGTGGTAGAATGTTAGGATGATAACCTAGATTAGAGTAAAAAGGAGACTGTTTAGTGGAGGCACTCTGAGAGTTGTTATACGAGAACTCAGCTAATGGAAGTAGATCCACCCAATCATCCTGTAGGTGGCAGATAAAGCAGCGGAGATACTGCTCCAGGGTTTGATTGGTTCGTTCGGTCTGTCCATTAGTCTGGGATGAAAAGCAGAAGAAAGGTTTACTTTAATGTCCAATGCTGCACAGAAATTTTGCCAAAACCTAGAAGTGAATTGCACCCCTCGATCCGAAATAACCTCATCCGGTACTCCATGTAAGCGAAACACATCTTTAATCATCAAATCTGATGTCTGTTTTGCAGTGGGTAAGCTGACACAAGGGATAAAATGAGCTGCCTTTGTTAGACGGTCAACCACCACTAGAATGGTGTTCTTCCCCTGAGAGGTTGGTAACTCCACAATGAAGTCCATAGAAATGGATCCCCACGGGCGGGACGGGGTGGGAAGAGGCTGTAACAGACCAGTTGGTGAGGAGCGAGGTGTTTTGCATCTTGCACAGACCTCACATGAAGTGACATAATTCAAAACATCCTTCCTGCAAGTGGGCCACCAAAAGAAACGAGAAAGAAATTCCTGTGTCTTTAGATTTCCTCTATGCCCAGCTATCTTGGAATCGTGAATGAGTTGCAATACTCTTAATCTGACTGTTTCAGGAATATACAGACATTGTCCCTGAATCCACACACCATTCTTAAAGACAAGACTTACGTCCCTTGGGGGTTGTGCCAAAAAGGAATCCGCATGGTATGCTTCCTTGATGTCCTTAAGTAGGTCTTGATTATGAATTACTCCTAGGAATCTAGAGTCAGGAAGAATAGTCTTAGGAGGAGTAATTGGACGTGTCTCTGCTGAGTAAATCCTAGAGAGTGCATCAGCCTTTCCATTGCGCGATCCTGGTCTATAAGAGATGATAAAATTAAATTGGTTTAAGAAAAGATTCCAGCGAGCCTGGCGAGGAGTCAGGCACTTAGCCGACCTGATAAACTCAAGGTTACGATGGTCTGTCAGGACGACTATTTGCTGTGCAGCCCCCTGAAGAAGGTGCTCCCATTCTTTGAAGGCGGCAATAATGGCCAACAACTCTCTATTGCCCACATCGTAGTTCCTCTCAGCCGAAGACAACTGCTGGGAAAAGAAGGCACAGGGATGCAAGACATTCTTCTCACCTGTTCTCTGAGAGAGTATAGCTCCAACGGCACAGTCTGAAGCATCCACCTCTATTATGAAGGCAAGCTCGGGGTTGGGATGTACTAGGATAGGTGCAGTGGTAAATTTATCTTTTAGACGGGAAAATGCTTCCTGGGCTTGGGGAGTCCAGGAAAACCTAGACTCTTTCCGGGTAAGTTGAGTGATAGGTGACACTACTTCAGAGAAATTTCTAATGAAACGTCTATAGAAGTTGGCAAACCCGATGAAGCGCTGTACCTCCTTCACATTTCTAGGACTTGGCCAATCCTTGATGGCTTGGGTTTTGCTTCCATCCATACTAATTCCTTGTGTAGACAGTACATACCCCAGAAATTGAATTTCGGTCCTATGGAATTCACACTTTTCAAGTTTGATGTAAAGATGATTTTGTCTTAGACGTTCCAAGACCATTCTCACATGTCCATGATGTTCCTCTGTGGAGTTAGAAAAAATTAGAATATCATCCAAATAAATTACCACGAATGTATCTAGGAGATCCCTGAAGATGTCATTCACCAAGTGTTGGAAAGTGGCTGGGGCGGTACTCAGACCAAAAGGCATAACTAGATATTCAAAGTGTCCATAGCGTGACCTGAATGCAGTCTTCCATTCATCCCCAGGTCTAATACGGACTAAGTTATAGGCCCCACGAAGATCTAGTTTAGAAAAAATTTTGGCATGTCGCACTCTCTCCAATAACTCAGGGATTAAAGGCAATGGATAACGGTTTCTAATAGTAACCTTATTGAGTTCCCTATAGTCTACGCATGGTCTCAGAGATCCATCTTTCTTCTTTACAAAGAAGATGGGGGCACCTGCAGGAGATGAAGAGGGGCGTATGAAGCCCTTGGCTAGATTTTCATCTATGTAATCCTTTAAAGCCTTTAGCTCGGGCCCCGCCAGGGGGTAGATCTTACCAAAAGGTATCTCTGCTCCAGGCAATAATTCAATTGGACAATCATATGGACGGTGAGGAGGAAGCTGGTCAGCGTTCTTCTTGTCACATAAATCCACATAGTCCTGGTATACAGCTGGTAGTTCAGGGACTGACATGATTCCTTTAGGAACAGAGCAAGCTGAAACTTTTGGACTCATCTGTTTCTCTGGAAAGTGTAATTCCTTGGTCTCCCAGTTAATGGTAGGATTCTGAGCCTGCAGCCATGGTAGCCCTAGAATAATGGGAAAGTGGGGAGAAGAGATAAGCATAAAGGACAGTTTCTCTTGATGATCTTTACCCATAAGAACCCTCAAAGGCTCTGTTTCCTGATCCACTGGTCCAGAGGTCAGCAGGAGCCATCCACAGTTTCCATCTGTACTGGAGTAGCCTTCTTCACTGAACGTATTCCCTGTTTCAGAGCAAAGGAGACATCCATAAAATTTCCACTTGCCCCTGAGTCGATCATAGCAGAGCTAGACACCCAAGCTGAGTCAACCCAGAGTTTGATGGAAAGAAAGCAATGAGAATTGTTTTTCTTACAACTCAGCTGGGACACCGCTGAGGAAACTTGAAAAATGGCAGCGTTTACACAGTCAACGTCCTCAGAGGTAACGGAGTTTAAGTCCGAGAAATCAAGATCTGTTGCTGCAGATCTCTCTGGAGCCTGAGGCTCGGACCTGACAGATCCCCTCTCGCAACACTCACAATGAATGAGTGCTGCAGTAGTCTTACGAGAACGGCTGGGGCAGTTTATAATGAAGTGCCCTGACTTACCACAATAGAAACATAGATTCTCCTTAAAACGATGTTCCTTGCGTGCATCACTAACCCGTCGTTGTAAAGAGTCTACCTGCATGGGTTCAGGTTCAGGTTCCCGTGTAATCCTACTCAAAGGTTCCTTAGCTGGAGAGGAAGGTAGGAAAAGGTTAGTACGATTGCTTTCGAACCATCTCTCTTGCCTGCGTTCAGTCAGACGAGTATCAATACGGATGCAGTAGTTAATAAAGTCACCTAACGCAGTGGGAGGGTCGGCACGAGCAAGTTCATCCTTAATCAGTGGAGATAACCCTTTCGAAAAATAGATTTTTTGGCGGAACTGTCCCAGGTGGTATCAAGGGCCCATCTCCTGAAATCCAAGGCATATTCAGCTACCGAGTGCTTACCTTGGCGCAAAGCTAACATGGCTGCTTCAGCTGTTGCACCTCGATTGGGGTCATCAAACACCTGCCCCATGGCTGAAATAAAATCATCAAGGTGATTCAAACAATCATCCTCAGTCTCAATCAGAGGGTTTGCCCACATTAAAGCCTTGTTGGTAAGCAACATAATTATAGTAAGCACCTTAGATCGTTCAGTGGGAAATTGTGAAGCATGTGCAGAAAAAAAAAGATTGCATTGATTAATAAATCCCCTGAATTTCTCATGTTCACCGCCAAAACGAAAAGGGGGCAACTTGGGAATCCCAGCACTCGGGCTACGGCAGGAGCCTGGACTCGCCCCTCTAGAACCTCAATCCTGGCTTGCAAATCCTGGGTAGTCTGTCCAACCACTTGCAAATTGTGATTATTGAGGTCCTGTAGATTTGTAAAACGGGTCTTTATATTCTGCAAATCTGCAAGGATATTATCAGTCACTCCGCAAAGTTCCTTTATGCGGGCCTCCATTTTCCAGATCTTTTAAGACAGGATTACTGGAAGAAGAGGAGAGAAAAAAAACAATAGTGTTCACCTGTGGCAACACTGCAGAGAGAAAAAAAAATTAAGGGAACTGCTCACCTGGAATGGTTGTGAGAAGTCACAACCACTATCATCACAGAAAGTTTCAACCAGACATCTGATATCCAGAGTTACAGCAGACAAAAAAGAGAAAAGAAAGGAAAAAAAAAAAAAAAAAAAAAACAATAGTGTTTACCTGTGGTAACACTGCAAAAAGAAAAAACTTAAGGGAATTGCTCACCTGGAATGGTTGTGAGAAGTCACAACCACTGTCATCACAGAAAGTACAACCGGACGTCTGATATCCACAGTACAGCAGACACAGCCTTCCAGACCCAGCAGACACTAACGTTTTGGCTTCAGAATCTTGTAATGTATGTAGTACAGTTCATATAGCGTCTTGTGCTTGGGTGCGATGAATACACAGGAGTCACAGGTTTGATATAGAAAAGTCCTGTATTACTTCATACAAGTTGGCAGAAATAGTCACACAGTTTGCAGACACAGAAACAGGAGACACAGCAGGCCAGAGTAATCCAAGCTCAGCAATCACTCTCCAATACAGATTCAGGATCTTCTTCTCTGTTACCGTAAGTCCATGCAAACGTGGGTCTTTCAAAGAGCAGGGTTCAGAGTCCACAAGTGCTTCAGAGTTCCTCAGTAGGAATAGCTGGAGTACAAGGTCCAAGGCTTACAGGAGTCAAGTCACAGGTTCACTGCAGGCTAGATTCTGAAGCACTGATTGCTCAGCTGTGGCTGCTTAAGAAGCAAAGGAGAGAATCAGGGCGGGAACATGCAAGCTGGAAACTCCATTTTGACTGAGGGCAAGATAGCTGCAGCAAGACAGAAAGTAAAATGGCTGACAAACAAACTGAGTTTCAGGAATATATACATAGAACCTTACAGCTTTGGTCTGATGAGTCCAAATTTGAGATCTTTGGTTCCAACCACCGTGTCTTTGTGCGAAGCAGAAAAGGTGAACGAATTAACTCTACATGCCTGGTTCCCACCGTGCAGCATGGAAGAGGTGGTGTGATGATGTGGGGGTGCTTTGCTGGTGACACTGTTGGGGATTTATTCAAAATTGAAGGCATACTGAACCAGCATGGCTACCACAGCATCTTGCAGCGGCATGCTATTCCATGCGGTTTGCGTTTAGTTGGACCATCATTTATTTTTCAACAGGACAATGACCCCAAACACACCTCCAGGCTGTGTAAGGGCTAATTGACCAAGAAGGAGAGTGATGGGGTGCTACGCCAGATGACCTGGCCTCCACAGTCACCAGACCTGAACCCAATCGAGATGGTTTGGAGTGAGCTGGACCGCAGAGTGAAGGCAAAAGGGCCAACAAGTGCTAAGCATCTCTGGGAACTCCTTCAAGATTGTTGGAAGACCATTTCCGGTGACTACCTCTTGAAGCTCATCAAGAGAATGCCAAGAGTGTGCAAAGCAGTCAACAAAGCAAAAGGTGGCTACTTTGAAGAACCTAGAATATAAGACATATTTTCAGTTGTTTCACACTTTTTTGTAAAGTATAATATATAATTCCACATGTGTTAATTCATAGTTTTGATGCCTTCAGTGTGAATGTACAATTTTCATAGTCATGAAAATACAGAAAAATCTTGAATGAGAAGGTGTGTCCAAACTTTTGGTCTGTACTGTAGATTAAAAAGGTATTTTTGCATCAAAGCTGGGGTGTCAGGGGCTATGAAAGGTACGAATAGAATACTTATGGGATGCACAAATGAGTGATATTTTTACCTGATATCACAAAAAAGGGGTGACAGATTCCCTTTCATGGAAATATCAGAAATTATGTTAAAATATTGAAACATTTACTAATTTACATCTTTTAATGTTTACGCTCTTATACCCAATAGTTATACCACACAAACACATTAATAAACATTTCCCATATGTCTACTTTAATAATTTATAATTTTTATTCATATGGCGCCAATATATTCTGCAGCACTTCTGAATTAAGCGGGGACATGTACAAAAAATGAAGACAATGCAAAGTAACAGTACTATCCTATGTAAAATGAAAAGTCTGCAGTCACTCTGTGTGACTGCAGACTTTTAAATCCCCCGAGCGCACGCACTGTGCGTTGTTAGGATTCACCGTTTTCTGAACTATTGTAAAATTTACAGTAGATACAGTGTCTGAGCAGTGCAAAGAGTCAGAAGATGCTGAAGAGACCAGGGTAGAGGAGACCAGAGCAGCGGAGAACAGGTGAGGTGAGTATTTTATTTTTTAATGTATGGAGCATTATATGGGGCCCATTATACTGTATGGAGCACTATATGGTGCCATTAAATACTGCATGGAGCATTATATGGGGCCCATTATACTGTATGGAGTGCAGCGCCTGCATCTCTGTCTGCAGTTCTCTCTCTGCAGAGACATCAGCGTACTCTCTTCCAAGGATCCCGTCCTTCCCCTTCTGGGTCTGCTGCTGCCCGGGGTGCAGGTCTCCAAGCACTGTGCTTAGAGCGCGCGTGCGCACCCATTCCTCTAAAGTGTCCCCAGCGAATGGCTGGAGGTCTCTTTCTATTTAAACCGCCTCCTCCAACATGGAGGTGCCTGTGCAATGTTGTGAGTTTGTTCCTAACATGCTTTTCAGTTCTCAGGTCCCTGTACTTGTATCCGAGTCAGCTGCACCCGCCAGTGCTTGCCTCAGAGGCAGCAGAGCCAGCTGCAACCGCCAATCCTCACCTCAATGGCAACAGAGCCAGCTGCACCCGCCAGAGCTCACCTCAACGGCAGCAGAACCAGCTGCACCCGCCAGTGCTCACATGAACAGCAGCCGAGCCAGCTGCACCCGTCAGTGCTCATCTATCCGTTAAACTGTCCTGTCTGCACCTGCGGTTCTTGTAATCTTCTCCGCCTGTCTGCATCTGTTGGACATTTCCCCAGGCCATTCCAGCTATCCACTTCTAGGGGTCAGCCGCCATCTAACCAAGGTCAGTCCTGGAGTAGCATCTGGCTCACCTCCCTTGTCTCTCCACGGACTACGGTGTCGTTTGCTGCTGCGTGCCCGTGGTTGGATTGGGTGAGACTCCTAGTCACACCTCTCCAAGTCTTTCTTGGACTTTGGCACAGTGGTTCCATCACCCAGCCCATTACAGTTTACACAGGCCATGGAATCCGCTTACTCCCAGGCGTCTTCCATCTTGGACCTATACCAGGAGGTCACCCGGCAGAAGGATCAGCAAGACAAGATTCTTTCCTAGCTATGGTCTGTGAATACTCGTCTCGATAAACTGGCAGTACCAGCCGCTTCCACATCCTCTCATGCGGTTGTTACCACCACAGTGACCCACCAGGCAGCCAGTTATGCATCAGGTTCCGGACCTCGTCTTTCGGCTCCTCCACGCTTTGGCAGAGATCCCACCCAGTGTTGGGGGTTCATTAACCAGTGCATATTGCACTTCGAACTCCTGGCTCATCAGTTCACCTCGGACCGAGCCAAAGTGGCCTTCATCATGTCACACCTATCTGGTGAGGCCCTAACCTTGCTCAATCCACTGTGGGAAAGAGGGGACCTGTTAGTGTCAAACCTAAAGTCCTTCTTGGAAGCCTTTCGTAAAGGCTTGGATGAGCCCTGTCACCTTCTGCAGACTCTTCTCTGCTCCGGTTACGCCAAGGTAACCTTTCCGTGGGCCAGTATGCAGTCCGTTTCCATACCTTGTCTTCAAACTCGCTTGGAGCAATGAGGCTCTGGTGGTAACCTTCTGGGAGGGTTTCTCCGGCGAATCAAGGACGAACTGGCAGGCCGGGAGATACCCACCACTCTGGACGACCTGGTGTCTCTCACAAACAGAATTGACATTAGGTTCCAGGAAAGGACCAAAGAGGTGAACGCGAGAGAAGATCGGTACGCCTGGCTTCCACCTTCCAACGACTGATCATTAAGCAAGTCCCTGCTGCGACTTCTTCACTTGAACCTATGCAGATAGACCAAGTGAAGCTATCCAAGCACCGCCAAGAGGTTCATTGGGCCGAAGCGACATGCTTCTATAGTAGCAGCTCTGAACACCTTATTCGGTCCTGTTCCGAGAGACAGGGAAACGCCAGTGCCTAAGGTTGGTAGGAGAGGCTACCCTGGGCAAGATGTCTACCTCTCCATCATTGACCCTGACTGTATCTGTCTCCTGCGGCAAAGAGACTTTTGTTGAATTGGCCCACCTGAACTCCGGCTCCGCAGGTAGCTTTGTTCAACAGGCTGTGTTCGAGCGGTATAAGATTCCAGTCCTACGTCTTCCGGATCCGTTGGTGATTTCTTCAGTGGATGGAAAGCCTCTTCCCAAGACCATCCAGTTCATCACGGAGCCCGTGGATCTTCAGGTGGGGACGCTGCATTCGGAGAAAATTTCTCTTCATGTGCTGTCTGGTCTCCCTTATCCTCTATTTCTAGGTCTCCCGTGGCTGCAAAAACATGAACCTGTTCTGTACTGGAGGTCTGGAGAAGTACTCCGTTTCGGCTCAGGATGTGTCAAGTATAGTGTACAGTTCCTATAGCGTCTTGTGCTTGGGTGCGAGGAAAACACAGGAGACATAGGTTGAAATGAAATGACTTGTATTACTTCATACAAGCATGCTGAAAAGTTCACACAGTTTGCAGGAACAGAGTCAGGAGACACAGCAGGCCAGAGTAATTTCAAGCATTACAATAAATCTCCAAAGCAGGTTCAGGATCTCTTCTCTGTACCGTAATTCCTCTGCAAACATGGATTCACCAAACAGCAGGTTTCCAGAGTCCAAAAGTGTTCAAAGGTTCCTCAGTAGGGAATAGCTGGAGTACAAGTTCAAGATTTCCAGGAGTCAGGTCACAGACTGACTGAGGCTTGATTCAGGAGCACTGATTGTTCAGCTGAGGCTGCTTAAGAAGCAAGAGGGAAGAATCAGGGCGGGAACATGAAAACTGGAACTCCATATTAACTGAGGGCAAGAGCTGCAGAAAGACAGAAAGCAAAATGGCCGACGGAAAACTGAGTTTCAAGGAACATGTCAACAGAGACAAAGAACCTTACAGGATGTCACGAAATGTGCCTTACTCCCATTCATCCTGTCCAGTCTCCTACTTCTCCTGCAAATTTGCCTGGCCTGCCCGCGGCATCTTGGACATATGCGGACATCTTTGACAAGAAGGAGGCTGAGACTTTGCCACCTCATAGGCCATATGACTGCCCGATTGACCTCCAGCCAGGTACCTCTCCTCTATGAGGCTGAATCTACCCCCTGTCCGAGGCCGAATCTTGCGCTATGTCCGAGTATATAGACGAAAACCTCGCTAGGGGATTTATCTGGAAAACCTCATCTCCGGCCGGAGCTGGGTTTTTCTTTGTGAAGAAGGACGTCTCTCTGCGACCGTGCATTGGCTAAAGGTGCCTTAACCAAATCATGGTAAAAAATAAGTACCCCCCTACCCCTGATCTCTGAGCTGTTTGAACGCCTGAAGGGTTCCAGAGTCTTCACGAAGCATACAACCTGGTTCAAATTCACCATGGAGACGAGTGGAAGATGGCTTTCAACAGCCACGATGGCCATTACGAGTATCTCTGTAATGCTCCAGCCGACTTCCAAGAATTGGGGAACGGCATCTTCCGTGGCCTGCTCTATACATGTGTGGTAGTATACCTGGATGACATCTTGGTATTCTCTCCTGATCTGCCAACACACAGGAGGGACGTTTTCCAGGTTCTACTAAGGTTAAGAACTGTCTCTACGCCAAATATGAGAAGTGCATCTTCGAACAGTCCTCCCATCCATTTCTGGGGTACATCGTGTCTGAGACCAGTCTGAAGATGGATCACGAGACGGTATCCGCTGTCATGACAGTCTTAAGGCTATCCAGCTGTTTCTCAGGTTTGCGAATTATTATCCCCAATTTATTTGCATTTTTCTTCCCAGACTGCTCCTATTTTTGCCCTGACCTGCAAAGGAGCCAATCCTAAGGAATGGACTCGTGAAGCAGAAGAAGCCTTTGTATCTCTCAAGCAGGCATTCTCTTCAGCTCCGGTGCTGCATCAACCAAACCATAACAAACAGTTCTTCCTGGAGTTGGATGCATGTTCCACAGGGGTAGGAGCTGTCCTCACTCAGAAGTCTTCAATCCGTTGCATGGTGTCCTGCCGCATTTTCTCTAAACTCTTCTCGGCATCAGAACGTATTTACTCTATTGGCAATATAGAACTGCTCGCGATCAAGCTGGCTCTGAAGGAGTGTGGCGGTACTTGCTGGAAGGAGCATTGCATCCTGTGGTAATTTATACTGACCATAAGAATCTGGCTTATCTGCATTCTATTCATCGGCTTAACCCCCATCAAGTTAGGTGGTCTTTGTTTTTCGCTCACTTCAACTTCACATTCCACTTTCGGCCAGCTGATAAAAACGTTAAGGGATGCGCTCTCCTGGTCCTTCCAGGCCTCCGACCAAGAGAAGGAGCTTAAACATATCATCGAGCCCTCCAAAATAATCACAGTCGCTCCACTAGATTTAACTCATCTACTCTCTGGGAAGACTTACGTGGCTGAGCCTGAAAGGAAGCGGGTTCTTCTCTGGGGACATTCTTCTAAGGTGGCGGGTCATGCCGGACAGAAGAAGACTACTCTCCTTATCTTTCGACACTATTGGTAGCCGATGTTGCGAATTTAGTCTCTGCTTGTCCTTCCTGTGCCCGAAACAAGCTTCCCTCCGGTCGGTTGGTTCCCTTGCCTGTGGGTCTGCTCCCTGGCAGCATATCTCCATGGATTTAATCACGGATCTGCCAGTGTCGCCTGGACTTACCGTCATCTGGGTGGTGGTGGATAATTTTTCTAAGATGGCTCATTTCATCTCGCTATCCGGTCTTCCATCTGCGCCAGTACTGGCAAAGGAATTCATTTTTCAGATTTTTCGTCTCCATGGTCTACCACTTCACATAGTTTCCGATAGAGGTGTCCAGTTTGCCTCTCATTTCTGGAGGGCTACCTGTAAGCTACTGGATGTTACTTTAGATTTCTCATTTTCTTAACATCCTCAGTCTAATGGCCAAGTGGAACGAGTCAATCAGATCCTGACTAATTTTCTCCGGCATTTTGTCAATGCTCATCCCAGTGACTGACTGGGCTGAACTCCTGCCATGGGCCAAATTCTCTTACAATCACCACGTGAGCGAGGCAAAATCTCCATTTTTTTGTGGTCTACGGTTACTTGAGCACATTTATTGTGTTGAGCACAGGTACTTTAATGTGAGTATTGTTTATATCTTCAGTTTAATATTGCACATATAATTTTTTCTCTCCTTTTTACACTTGAGGAATATGAGAGATAGTGATATATATTTTTAAGTATTATGTAATTGAGCCTGCCTCTTTTAATTGAAGCATATGTAATGTATTAATGGTATTTTGTCCTAATACGCACACATTGCTTTTAATGTTATATGTACTGCCACGTTTTACTCAATAAAGGCATATTATCAATAATTCTCTGCTTGGTCACCTTGGGCAATTCATGGTTTTTAGGTTGTTTTGGTTGGTTCTTTTATCCTGGAGATAAGGTCTGGCTATCATCTAAGTATATCAGCCTCAAGATACCATCCTATAAATTGGGTCCTCCCTTCATTGGTCCCTTCAGGCTAAGTGCACACGTTCAGGAATGTGTGCAGAATTTTCCTGAGCAAAAACGGACTTTTTTCGCGGTAAAAACGTATGCGTTTTTACCGCGTTTTTTGCACGGATTTTGCTCGTTTTTACCGCGATTTTTTCCTGAACTTTCTAGCTCAATAATATAGCAGGGAAAACGCTAGTTTTCCGCGAAATTAATGAACATGCTGCTTTTTGTTCCTCGATCTGTTTTTTTCGCGAAAAAAAACGCACCATGTGCACAAAAATTGCAGAATTCATTCTAAATAATAGGATGATTCATTCATGCATTTTTTACGCGTTTTTTGCTGCTAAAAAATGCAAAAAAACGCAAATAATCCTGAACGTGTGCACTTAGCCTTAAGGTGTACAAACGGATTAATCCAGTAGCCTATAAACTCAAACTCTCGGCCTCCTTGCAAATCCCCAATTCCTTCCATGTGTCTCTTCTGAAACTTGTTGTCCTCAGTTCTTTCTTCAAGGTTCCTGGTGCCACTCCGACTCCTGTCAGCGCTGAGGAAGTTTTCAAGGTAGAGAACAGTTTGGCCACCAAGAAGTTAAGAGGGAAAACCTTTCTTGTGGATTGGAAGAGGTTTGGTCTTGAGGAGAAGTCCAGGGAGCCCAGGGAGAACATCCATGCCCTTCTCCTCCTGGAGAAATTTCTGACAGGCTTGAAAAAGAGGGGGCGTAAGGGGGGGTACTGTAGCGCCCGCATCTCTGCCTGCAGTCCCTCTCTCCCTGCAGAGACATCAGCGTACTGACCGCCAAGGATCCCGTCCTGCCCTGGGTGCACGCACTCCTAGCAGGTCTCCAAGCACTGTTCTTAGAGCACGCGCACCCTTCCTCTGTCTTAAAGGGGCCTCGCGCTTTACTCTATAGTGTTCCCAACCAATGGCTGAAGGTCTCTTTCTATTTAAACCGCCACCTCCAACATAGAGGTGCCTGTGCAATGTTTTTGAGTTTGTCCCTAACATGCTTGTCAATTCTCAGGTTCCTTTATTTGAATTCGAGTCTGCTGCACCCACCAGTATTCACCTCAACGGCAGCAGAACCAGCTGCACCCACCAGTGCTCACCTCAACGTCAGGACCTCAACGTCAGGATAGCCAGCTGCACCTGCCAGTGCTCACCTCAATGGCAGCAGAACCAGCTGCACCTGCCAGTGCTCACCTCAATGGCAGCAGAGCCAGCTGCACCCGCCAGTGCTCACCTCAATGGCGACAGAGCCAGCTGCACCCGACAGTGGTCATCTCAACGGCAGCAGAGCCAGCTGAACCCACCAGTGCTCACCTCAATGGCAGCAGAGCCAGCTGCACCCACCAGTGCTCACCTCAATGGCAGAAGAGCCAGTCGCACCCACTAGTGCTCACCTCAACGGCAGCCGAGCCAGCTGCACCAGTCAGTGCTCATCTTTCCATTAGACTGTCCTGTCTGCACCTGTCATCTTCTCCACCTGTCTGCATCTGTTGGACATTTCCCCGGGCCATTCCAGCTATCCATCCCTAGGGGTCAGCCACCATATACCCAAGGTCAGTCCTGGAGTAGCACCTGGATCACCTCCCTTGTCTCTCCACGGACTGCGGTGTTGTTAGCTGCTGTGTGTCCATGGTCGGATTGAATGAGGCTCCTAGTCACGCCCCTCCAGGTCTTACTTGGGCTTTGGCACAGTGGTTCCACCTCCCAGCCCATTACATGGAGCACTATATGGGGCCATTATGTACTGCATGGAGCAATATATGGGGCCATTATACTGTATGGAGCAATATATGGGGATATTATATACTGTATTGAGCAATATATGGGGCCATTATATACTGTATGGAGCAATATATGGGACCATTATATACTGTATGGAGCAATATATGGGGCCATTATGCTGTATAGAGCATTATATTGGGCCCATTATACTGTATGGAGCAATATATGGGGCCATTATACTGTATAGAGCATTATATTGGGCCCATTATACTGTATGGAGCAATATATGGGGCCATTTTACTGTATGGAGGAATATAGGGGGCACATTATACTATATGGAGCAATGTAACAGAATATAGGTGGAAAACATCACCCCAAGTAATACCAATGATTATACTCAAAATAAATTGGACTAATAGGGAAACTGCCAAAGAGCTAAGCCAATACACAGAAGGAAATAGCAGCCAAAAAGTCCCATAAAAATTACTTTATTAACAACATATGTTTAAAATTACATAGGATAGGTAATTCGAACATCTGGGGAAAATCATAAGGAATGCCAATGTAATCCCTCCATGAGGATCTGGTCAAGACCAGATAGCTGATGATACAATCAAAATTTTTTACACACATGTGCTGCACATATAGACCACTTGCAGTAATAGCATAGTGCTAGATAATATAGACATAATGAACCCAGCCTATAGTGCAATACTACCTTAAGCAAAAGTATAGCTCAGCCTTCAGATCAGGACCCAGTCTGGGTGGATCTGGGTCCTGATCTGAAGGCTGAGCTATACTTTTGCTTAAGGTAGTATTGCACTATAGGCTGGGTTCATTATGTCTATATTATCTAGCACTATGCTATTACTGCAAGTGGTCTATATGTGCAGCACATGTGTGTAAAAAATTTTGATTGTATCATCAGCTATCTGGTCTTGACCAGATCCTCATGGAGGGATTACATTGGCATTCCTTATGATTTTCCCCAGATGTTCGAATTACCTATCCTATGTAATTTTAAACATATGTTGTTAATAAAGTAATTTTTATGGGACTTTTTGGCTGCTATTTCCTTCTGTGTATATGGAGCAATGTATGGGGCCCATTATAGTGTATGGAGGACTATGAGGTGCCCAAAATACTTGTCGTGCAGTGGTCATCATGGTTGCATCACTCCATGTCTGCTCCGTACGGCGCAACGGAACCTCCTCATCTCCCTCCTTCTTCACCTCCTCAGATGACCTACTCAGCTGCGTGCCTCTGTGTTCACGCCAAGTTTGATCTACAACCTCATCATCATCCACTGTTTTATCCCATTTCTCACCCTGAGAGTCACATTCCTCCTCTTCCTGACAGCACAGCACAGTCCTCGTGAGCCTCTGGTATCTGAGTCTCATCAGTATCACCTCCCCCCGTGGGTTAATGTCTGGTAACAAGGGTCAGGATGCTGCTCAGACCCTACTTTGTCCTGCCCCGGATCCAAGATATAAAAAAATGGGCAACAGTGCAGATGATTTCGTCCTCTTGACTCTGTGAATCTTTGGAGTACACTTCTGGTGCCCATGGCATAGAATGTGTGAACAGATCTGCAGACTCAGCCATCAGTGGTTCTCTACAGTCAGTTGGGCAGTTGGAGAGTTGTGACGTGGGGGAAAGCAAGGGGAATTGGGATGTCACCTCTGTGAACTGTACTGTGTGTGATGTTGGCGTGGACAAAGAGGAGGAGAGGCGACTTGAAGCTGCACTTGCCATCCACTCGAGCACATGCTCTTTCTGCGCCTCATCAACAAGGCGTACGACTATGCAGCTGCCAAAGAAAGGTAGTGGGGTAGCCCGTCCAGTCAGGGTCGGATTAAGAACATGATGGGCCTGGAGCTGAAGGGGCGGGAAAGGGGCGGGGCAAGGGGTGGGGCCAAACACGGCAATTCACAAAGGCCGGGGCGTGTCACTTTCCTCTTACAGAGATCATGTGACACAGTGTCACATGATCGCTGTAACAGTGACGTTCAGGCCGCTCCAGACCAGAGGAAATCCCACGCCGTGATGCCGGCATCGGGACGCCCGCGGTGACGTCAGAGGAGCTCCACGCTACCGCCGCAGCCAATCAGGGAGGCAGGTGAGTATTTATTTATTTTTTTAATTTTACACAGCAGCGCGCTGAGTGGCCGGGGCAGCGGGCGGCAGCATGAGTCATCATCACCACTAGCACGGCCCGGCAGCCGAGACATCGGCGCGGCCGGCTGGGCCGCGGATGGGCCTATCTCTAACAAGGGGCCTGGAGCTGCAGCTCCATCAGCCCCTACGTTAATCCGGCCCTGCGTCCAGTAACAGAAGTTGTTAGCTTTGTTTGAATAGGATGTGACAGTGTTGGTTCACTAGTGATTTCACAAACATTACCACCTACCCCAACGTACACCTTGAACACCAAGCCTATTCCCCCTTTCACCACGACCTCACTTTTTCCCAGTCATGTTGCCCAGATAGTGTGGTGGGAGCACACTATTAGCAACAAAAAATTTGATTTTTTTACTCTTCACCAGCTCTGCAGACAGCTGAATTTCAGTGGCACTAAATGACAACATGAAATATGGTGTGCTGAATCACGTTAGCAACTAAAAAATATTTTTTTTCTCTGCAACATCTCTGCACACAGCTGAATTTCAGCAGCACTAAATGACAAGGTGAAATATGACGTGCTGAATCACGTTAGTAAAAGAAGAAAGTATTTTTTTTTAGTGTGGATGAGACCTGTATAACACGGAAGATTTGCTCAAAACAATTGCGAAGTGAGCTCTCCCCTACTGTATCATGTTAGTAACAGAAGAAATAATTGTTTCAGAGTGGATGAGGCCTGTACAACATAGAAAATATGCTCCAAACAATTTCAAAGTGAGATCTCGCCTTTTGTAGCACATTAGCAGGGTCGGATTTAGAGGGCCCTGAGCAAAAGTTTAAAGTAGGGCCCCAAATACTGACATATTGCACCATCACACAGAAACATTTCTATTGTATTTACAAGCGCTAAGTTCAGGCCGCTAAACGAGCGTGATTGACAATATTGAAGTCGTTCGACGCTTGTTTCCCGGCCTCTTTAGGGTAGATGCACACATTTAGTAATTGGCAGCACTTTGGACGCAGCACATGTCTGCTGCGTCCAAAGCGCTGCCGGATTTTGAACGCAGGTGAATCCTCTGTGTTCATTGAACCGTGCGGAATCACTGCATCCAATACACTGTATGGATGAAATTTATCATGTGGAGGATCGCAACTCCGCAAGATAAATAGACATGCTGCAGTCAGGAAAGACGCGCTGAATGTCCGTCTCCGCAGGTGATCCGTGGGCATCTGTGCATGCATAGTGGGCATGGGATTTCTTGAAATCCCATCCACTATGCTGTAACATCCCTCGTGGCCACATAGGCAGAAAAATTGCTGGATAGGTTACATTTTTATTTTTCTGTTATTTTTGTTGAGCCTGTTGTGCCCTTTTCTGCTGGATCAAAGGTACCAATGCAGCTGAAAGGTTGTACGAGGGTATTTGAGCAGTCCTTCCATTTTTTAGGAACAACACACACTATCCATACCGGCCACAAGGGTATACATACAACAGCCCCTCAACAAGGCTCTTAATTTTCAACTTGTAGATGTCTACCAGGACCCGACTGGTCTCCAGACTTTCTGAATAAAGGGGTTCCTTGTAACTTGCCCCTAAGTAAAGCTTGTAAAGGGCGCTGATCTATTCCTCTGACTTCCTTCCCATAGCTCCTTTCTCCACGTCACCCTTCCTGGCCGACTCCTCTTTCCCAGGGTAAGGAACAACCCCGGACTCACCACTTTACTTTCAAGCCACTGCTATATTCACACTCGTGGCCTGACTTCCTCCTCTGGGGCATCTTCTCAACTCCAGCACAACACCCATAATTCCTAAAGCAGCATCACAAGCTGGTTCAGCCATCCATGGCCTTTTCCCTTGGATATACGGGCCTTGGTCGTGGCCGCGACTCCAGGTGTCACTATTTTTGGGAAGCTGTACTGCCTTAACCACTTCCTCCACCACAAACCGGGTAGACAACCCCATATATTTTCTCTCATCCTCCACTCCTCTGACTGCAAATCTCTCAGATGCCATCTCTTCAGACAGGATTACGCACTGCTCACTTTTCATGTTCCAGAAGTGTAATGGTGCCGGCTCTAACTTCCGGTGGTCTTTTAACTCTGACGCCTTCCTTTCAGAGCCATACTTCTTGAATGTTCGCTGTGTCTCTTGTCACTTCATATATCTCTTCCTGCAGCCACTCCTCCTGAGCTTTCCAGTCATTCCCCGGCCGGCAGTATTTCCTCTTTCAACACACCTTCCATCGATGCGCTCCTCCAACTGTGGGTCCCAGTTTCCAAGAAGGAACCTTCAACTTAATGTTTTTCGAGGACAACCACACCAAATCACCAACACACAGGTCCGTATCCACCAAGCGTTTCCTCTTCAAATTATTAAGAACAACTTGCAACACTAATGTAATAGATGAGAAAAATCGTTCCTCCTCAGGTACCCCTGAATAACGATAACTATTGAAGGTGCAGAATTGATAATGAAAACCATTTGTCCTGAAAAAATGGGGACTTGCCAGTAGATTCATGACAGCAGTTTTTCATAGAGAACTCAGCTAGAGGTAAATAAGAAACCAAATCCTGATTCTTGGACACAAAGCACCTAAAATATGTCTTAAGATTCTGGTTCACTCGTTTGGTTGGCCCATTAGTCTGTGGATGAAAGGCAGATGAAACAATATCATATGAAATTCCATGTAATGTCACAATTTCTTTAATAAAAATTTGTGCCAAAATCTTGGCATTCGGTAAAGCTGGTAGTGCAATGAAATGAGCCATCTTGCTTAATATATCCACCACCACCAATATTACAGAGTTACCTGCTGATATGGGTAGATCAGTGATGAAATCTACAGACAAATAAGTCCATGATCTACAAGGAATCACCAAAGGTTGAAGACCAGGATGGACTAGTTTGTGGGGTCTTAGAACGTGCACAAGTACTTCAGGCAGCTACATAATCCTAGTGTACCCTAGACCACCAAAAACGAGTAAGAAGATCTGTCATGGCTTTACGGGAGAGAAAATTCTCAGACTTGGGGGTCACCCTAGAGAAGAGAGATTACAATCCCCTTCTGCTGTTCCTCGGTACCTGAGGAGTGAGGACTAGGGTGCCAAGGAAATGCATGGTAAAAATTAAGTAGCAAGTTTTTGAAGGTCTTACCTCCTAATTTTGTTCCCTTTTGGTCATAGATATTTTTTAATTTCTTTTTTTAAGATTAGTTATCATTTACTGGTAGCTCAATGGCACATCATATTGCAGTTTTAAATGTTTGTTTAGTATTTATCGTCATGCATATCCCGCGTTATGTATGGTATGTTATGCCGTTTACCGATCAGATTAATTGATTTTATATTTTGATAGATCGGGCGTTTCTGAACGCGGCGATACCAAATGTGTGTATATTTTTTTAACCCTTTAATTTTCAATGGGGCGAAAGGGGGGTGATTTGAACTTTTAGGTTTTTGTTGTTTTTTTTTTTACTTTTTTTACATTTTTTTTTACATTTTTTTTGTGTGTACAATATTGTGGAAAATGAGAAACATGGAATAATTCACATGCCTTGAGCAAGTGGTAAATCTAAATTTAATGTCAACATATTTTACATTGTGAATCCTTATGCCAAAAGGAACAAATTTGAGGGGTAAGACTTACCAATTTGCAAAGTTAATTTTTCCTTGGCACCCTAGTGAGGACATAACCTAAAATAAAGTTTGTGGATCGCCCGCCAGGGCAGTGGGATACTCGGTACCGGGCCGGTGTATTAAACGGATGTGTCACAGCGTGTAATGTATGTAGTACAGTTCATATAGCGTCTTGTGCTTGGGTGCGATGAACATACATGAGACACAGGTTTGATATAGAAAGTCCTGTATTACTTCATACAAGTTGGCAAAATATAGTCACACAGTTTGCGGACACAGAAGCAGGAGACACAGCAGGCCAGAGTAATCTAAGCTCAGCAATCACTCTCACAATAGATTCAGGATCTTCTTCTCTGTTACCGTGATCCATGCAAACGTGGGTCTTTCAAAGAGCAGGGTTCAGAGTCCACAAGTGCTTCAGAGTTCCTCAGTAGGAATAGCTGGAGTACAAGGTCCAAGGCTTACAGGAGTCAAGTCAAGTCACAGGTTCACTGCAGGCTAGACTCCGAAGCACCGACCGCTCAGCTGTGGCCGCTTAAGAAGCAAAAGGAGAGAATCAGGGCGGGAACATGCAAGCTGGAAACTCCATTTTGACTGAGGGCAAGATAGCTGCAGCAAGACAGAAAGTAAAATGGCCGACGAACAAACTGAGTTTCAGAAACATATACACAGAACCTTACATTACTCCCCCCTTAGGGACAACCTCCGGATGACCTCAGACCAGGCTTGTGTGGGTACCTCTGATGAAACTGACGGAGCAAGCGAGGAGCATTAACGTTATTGACTGGTTCCCATGAGTTGTCCTCCACTGGGTAGCCCTGCCATTTAATCAGATGTTGTAACTGATTTCTATACAACCTGGAATCTAAAATCCTTTCCACCACAAATTCTTCCTGACCATCGACTAGCACTGGGTCAGGGCAAGGAGAAGAACGTCCAGGAAACGTATTGGGTGTCGCAGCCTTTAGTAGGGATACATGAAAGACAGGGTGGATTCTCATAGTTCTGGGCAGTTGAAGACGACAAGCAACGGCACTTATAATTTTACTGATTTTATAGGGTCCAATGTACTTATGTCCCAACTTAGACGATGGAATCCTTAACTTAAGATTTCTGGTTGACAGCCAGACCAAGTCTCCTACCTTGAAAGCTGGTGCAGGTTTACGAAATTTATCTGCTGCTTTCTTATACCTTTCCTGAGCCGATTCCAGATTTTCCTTTAGAAGATCCATATTCTTCTGTAAAGACGTGATTCTTTCAGCCACTGCTGGTAAAGGCGTTTCTATGGGAAATCGTGGTAGAATGTTAGGATGATAACCTAGATTAGAGTAAAAAGGAGACTGTTTAGTGGAGGCACTCTGAGAGTTGTTATACGAGAACTCAGCTAATGGAAGTAGATCCACCCAATCATCCTGTAGGTGGCAGATAAAGCAGCGGAGATACTGCTCCAGGGTTTGATTGGTTCGTTCGGTCTGTCCATTAGTCTGGGGATGAAAAGCAGAAGAAAGGTTTACTTTAATGTCCAATGCTGCACAGAAATTTTGCCAAAACCTAGAAGTGAATTGCACCCCTCGATCCGAAATAACCTCATCCGGTACTCCATGTAAGCGAAACACATCTTTAATCATCAAATCTGATGTCTGTTTTGCAGTGGGTAAGCCGACACAAGGGATAAAATGAGCTGCCTTTGTTAGACGGTCAACCACCACTAGAATGGTGTTCTTCCCCTGAGAGGTTGGTAACTCCACAATGAAGTCCATAGAAATGGATCCCCACGGGCGGGACGGGGTGGGAAGAGGCTGTAACAGACCAGTTGGTGAGGAGCGAGGTGTTTTGCATCTTGCACAGACTTCACATGAAGTGACATAGTTTAAAACATCCTTCCTGCAAGTGGGCCACCAAAAGAAACGAGAAAGAAATTCCTGTGTCTTAAGAATTCCTCTATGCCCAGCTATCTTGGAATCGTGAATGAGTTGCAATACTCTCAATCTGACTGTTTCAGGAATATACAGGCGTTGTCCCTGAATCCACACACCATTCTTAAAGACAAGACTTACGTCCCTTGGGGGTTGTGCCAAAAAGGAATCCGCATGGTATGCTTCCTTGATGTCCTTAAGTAGGTCTTGATTATGAATTACTCCTAGGAATCTAGAGTCAGGAAGAATAGTCTTAGGAGGAGTAATTGGACGTGTCTCTGCTGAGTAAATCCTAGAGAGTGCATCAGCCTTTCCATTGCGCGATCCTGGTCTATAAGAAATGATAAAATTAAATTGGTTTAAGAAAAGATTCCAGCGAGCCTGGCGAGGAGTCAGGCACTTAGCCGACCTGATAAACTCAAGGTTACGATGGTCTGTCAGGACGACTATTTGCTGTGCAGCCCCTGAAGAAGGTGTCTCCATTCTTTGAAGGCGGCAATAATGGCCAACAACTCTCTATTGCCCACATCGTAGTTCCTCTCAGCCGAAGACAACTGCTGGGAAAAGAAGGCACAGGGATGCAAGACATTCTTCTCACCTGTTCTCTGAGAGAGTATAGCTCCAACGACACAGTCTGAAGCATCCACCTCTATTATGAAGGCAAGCTCGGGGTTGGGATGTACTAGGATAGGTGCAGTGGTAAATTTATCTTTTAGACGGGAAAATGCTTCCTGGGCTTGGGGAGTCCAGGAGAACCTAGACTCTTTCCGGGTAAGTTGGGTGATAGGTGACACTACCTCAGAGAAATTTCTAATGAAACGTCTATAGAAGTTGGCAAACCCGATGAAGCGCTGTACCTCCTTCACATTTCTAGGACTTGGCCAATCCTTGATGGCTTGGGTTTTGCTTCCATCCATACTAATTCCTTGTGTAGACAGTACATACCCCAGAAATTGAATTTCGGTCCTATGGAATTCACACTTTTCAAGTTTGATGTAAAGATGATTTTGTCTTAGACGTTCCAAGACCATTCTCACATGTCCATGATGTTCCTCTGTGGAGTTAGAAAAAATTAGAATATCATCCAAATAAATTACCACGAATGTATCTAGGAGATCCCTGAAGATGTCATTCACCAAGTGTTGGAAAGTGGCTGGGGCGGTACTCAGACCAAAAGGCATAACTAGATATTCAAAGTGTCCATAGCGTGACCTGAATGCAGTCTTCCATTCATCCCCAGGTCTAATACGGACTAAGTTATAGGCCCCACGAAGATCTAGTTTAGAAAAAATTTTGGCATGTCGCACTCTCTCCAATAACTCAGGGATTAAAGGCAATGGATAACGGTTTCTAATAGTAACCTTATTGAGTTCCCTATAGTCTACGCATGGTCTCAGAGATCCATATTTCTTCTTTACAAAGAAGATGGGTGCACCTGCAGGAGATGAAGAGGGGCGTATGAAGCCCTTGGCTAGATTTTCGTCTATGTAATCCTTTAAAGCCTTTAACTCGGGCCCCGCCAGGGGGTAGATCTTACCAAAAGGTATCTCTGCTCCAGGCAATAATTCAATTGGACAATCATATGGACGGTGAGGAGGAAGCTGGTCAGCGTTCTTCTTGTCACATAAATCCACATAGTCCTGGTATACAGCTGGTAGTTCAGGGACTGACATGGTTCCTTTAGGAACAGAGCAAGCTGAAACTTTTGGACTCATCTGTTTCTCTGGAAAGTGTAATTCCTTGGTCTCCCAGTTAATGGTAGGATTCTGAGCCTGCAGCCATGGTAGCCCTAGAATAATGGGAAAGTGGGGAGAAGAGATAAGCATAAAAGACAGTTTCTCTTGATGATCTTTACCCATAAGAACCTTCAAAGGCTCTGTTTCCTGATCCACTGGTCCAGAGGTCAGCAGGGAGCCATCCACAGTTTCCATCTGTACTGGAGTAGCCTTCTTCACTGAACGTATCCCCTGTTTCAGAGCAAAGGAGACATCCATAAAATTTCCACTTGCCCCTGAGTCGATCATAGCAGAGCTAGACACCCAAGCTGAGTCAACCCAGAGTTTGATGGAAAGAAAGCAATGAGAATTGTTTTTCTTACAACTCAGCTGGGACACCGCTGAGGAAACTTGAAAAATGGCAGCGTTTACACAGTCAACGTCCTCAGAGGTAACGGAGTTTAAGTCCGAGAAATCAAGATCTGTTGCTGCAGATCTCTCTGGAGCCTGAGGCTCGGACCTGACAGATCCCCTCTCGCAACACTCACAATGAATGAGTGCTGCAGTAGTCTTACGAGAACGGCTGGGGCAGTTTATAATGAAGTGCCCTGACTTACCACAATAGAAACATAGATTCTCCTTAAAACGATGTTCCTTGCGTGCATCACTAACCCGTCGTTGTAAAGAGTCTACCTGCATGGGTTCAGGTTCAGGTTCCTGTGTAATCCTACTCAAAGGTTCCTTAGCTGGAGAGGAAGGTAGGAAAAGGTTAGTGCGATTGCTTTCGAACCATCTCTCTTGCCTGCGTTCAGTCAGACGAGTATCAATACGGATGCAGTAGTTAATAAAGTCACCTAACGCAGTGGGAGGGTCGGCACGAGCAAGTTCATCCTTAATCAGTGGAGATAACCCCTTTCGAAAAATAGATTTTTTGGCGGAACTGTCCCAGGTGGTATCAAGGGCCCATCTCCTGAAATCCAAGGCATATTCAGCTACCGAGTGCTTACCTTGGCGCAAAGCTAACATGGCTGCTTCAGCTGTTGCACCTCGATTGGGGTCATCAAACACCTGCCCCATGGCTGAAATAAAATCATCAAGGTGATTCAAACAATCATCCTCAGTCTCAATCAGAGGGTTTGCCCACATCAAAGCCTTGTTGGTAAGCAACATAATTATAGTAAGCACCTTAGATCGTTCAGTGGGAAATTGTGAAGCATGTGCAGAAAAAAAAAGATTGCATTGATTAATAAATCCCCTGAATTTCTCACGTTCACCGCCAAAACGAAAAGGGGGCAACTTGGGAATCCCAGAACTCGGGGCTACGGCAGGAGCCTGGACTCGCCCCTCTAGAACCTCAATCCTGGCTCGCAAATCCTGGGTAGTCTGTCCAACCACTTGCAAATTGTGATTATTGAGGTCCTGTAGATTTGTAAAACGGGTCTTTATATTCTGCAAATCTGCAAGTATATTATCAGTCACTCCGCAAAGTTCCTTTATGCGGGCCTCCATTTTCCAGATCTTTTAAGACAGGATTACTGGAAAAAGAGGAGAGGAAAAAAAAAACAATAGTGTTTACCTGTGGTAACACTTGCAGAGAAAAAAAAATTACGGGAACTGCTCACCTGGAATGGTTGTGAGAAGTCACAACCACTATCATCACAGAAAGTTCAACCAGACATCTGATATCCAGAGTTACAGCAGACAAAAAAGAGAAAAGAAAGAAAAAAAAACAATAGTGTTTACCTGTGGTAACACTTGCAGAAAGAAAAAACTTAAGGGAATTGCTCACCTGGAATGGTTGTGAGAAGTCACAACCACTGTCATCACAGAAAGTACAACCGGACGTCTGATATCCACAGTTACAGCAGACACAGCCTTTCCAGACCCAGCAGACACTAACGTTTGGCTTCAGAATCTTGTAATGTATGTAGTACAGTTCATATAGCGTCTTGTGCTTGGGTGCGATGAACATACATGAGACACAGGTTTGATATAGAAAGTCCTGTATTACTTCATACAAGTTGGCAAAATATAGTCACACAGTTTGCGGACACAGAAGCAGGAGACACAGCAGGCCAGAGTAATCTAAGCTCAGCAATCACT
The DNA here is from genome assembly GCA_033576555.1 of Oophaga sylvatica. Classification (NCBI taxonomy): domain Eukaryota; kingdom Metazoa; phylum Chordata; class Amphibia; order Anura; family Dendrobatidae; genus Oophaga; species Oophaga sylvatica. Next base: position 332,320,523 of record JARQOD010000001.1, on the reverse strand, counting down.
CTCACAATAGATTCAGGATCTTCTTCTCTGTTACCGTGAGTCCATGCAAACGTGGGTCTTTCAAAGAGCAGGGTTCAGAATCCACAAGTGCTTCAGAGTTCCTCAGTAGGAATAGCTGGAGTACAAGGTCCAAGGCTTACAGGAGTCAAGTCAAGTCACAGGTTCACTGCAGGCTAGACTCCGAAGCACCGACCGCTCAGCTGTGGCCGCTTAAGAAGCAAAAGGAGAGAATCAGGGCGGGAACATGCAAGCTGGAAACTCCATTTTGACTGAGGGCAAGATAGCTGCAGCAAGACAGAAAGTAAAATGGCCGGCGAACAAACTGAGTTTCAGAAACATATACACAGAACCTTACACAGCGGCAGTGACCCGGTCCGTGGCCCTGGGCGTCCAATAAACGGGGAATATTTACAGGGGATGTTAGAGTTTGTAGTAAGGTATTCGTGATGCCACCTGTGGTATCTGGTCAATGGTGACCAGCGCTGCAGTGCAGATCCTCTGGGTTAGGTGGTGAGATGCAGCTGAGTTGGTACAGCCTCCTGTTATGTTTCGGTAGCTGAGGAGTGCAAGTAAAAAAGGCAATACACCAGAGCAGTTGGAATCTATGAGATTGCAGTACCCTGACTAACCACCACAACTAGAGGCAGCCGTGGAGCGTTCCTACGTTGGTCCTAGACGCCTCGTCACAGCCTGAGAAACTAACTACACCTAAAGATAGAAAGAGGAAAGCTATCTGCCCCGAAGCAGATCCCCAAAGAACATAGAAAGCCCCCAAACATGTAATGGCGGTTAGATAAGAAGAAATACTGACACAGACAGAAAATAGTATGAGCAAACGTTGGGGCCCAAACTACCTAAATAGAAAAGGATAGGAAGGGCACTTACTGCAATCCCAAAAAACCCTGAAAAGCACCAACTCTACTAATTTCAAAAACACTTGAGATCACACGACCTCTACCACCTAAATTAGTTCTCTGGTGTAACAAAATCAAAACAGCAGCCACTGAAAAAACTGGAAAAAGCAAATGTACAAACATCAGTGGCTGAACTAAACTGAGAGGGCAAAAGCCCCCGGAGGGGACCGTGAAGGCCCCCACAGAAGTGCAGGACAAAATGCAAAAATCAAGCACAAAAACAAAAAGAAGAAAATGTCTTATCTGATAGCAGGAGATGCAGACACGACACAGCAGGCTACAAAGGAAACAGGAATCAAGGATTGAGACCAGAACAATTGATCACCAGCAACCCTGATGGAAGGCGACTCCCTTATATAAGACCAGTCAGTAACACCTGATTCCCAATCCTCACAATCTTCACTGGACAGTCCAGTACCGCTTGTAACCACCAGAGGGAGCTTCTGCTCAGAACTCATTTCAAGTCCATTCACAACAGTACCCCCCCCTTGAGGAGGGGTCACCGAACCCTCACTTGAGCAACCAGGTCGGTCAGGATGAGTTCTATGATACGCACGGATGAGTCTCCTAGCATGGATGTCCGAAGCAAACACCCAAGAATTGTCTTCCTGACCATAACCTCTCCACTTAACCAAATACTGGAGTTTCCGTCTAGAAAAACGAGAATTCAATATTTTCTCAACCACAAACTCCATATTGCCCTCAACCAGAACAGGGTCAGGAGGCAAAGCAGTAGGAACCACTGGCTCAACAAACCTCTTCAACAAGGACTTGTGGAACACGTTATGGATCTTAAATGTCCCTGGAAGAAGCAAACGAAAAGAAACAGGATTAAGAATCTCCATGATCTTATAAGGTCCAATGAACCTAGGCTTAAATTTAGGAGATGCCACTCTCATAGGAATATTTTTTGAGGACAACCAGACCAAGTCCCCCACTTTAAACCGAGGACCATCAGTCCTATGCCGGTTAGCAAACCGCTGGGCCCTCTCCTGAGAGAGGGACAACCTCTCCACTACCTGGTCCCAAATCTGTTGCATACGCTCCACAACAGAGTCAACACCTGGACAGACAGAAGCCTCCGTCTGTCCTGAAGAAAATCGAGGGTGAAACTCAGAATTACAGAAAAATGGAGACATCAAAGTGGCAGAGCTAGCCCTATTATTAAGAGCAAACTCAGCCAAAGGCAAAAAAGAGACCCAGTCATCCTGATCAGCAGACACAAAGCATCTTAGATAAGTCTCCAATGTCTGGTTTGTTCTCTCAGTTTGACCATTAGTCTGAGGATGAAACGCCGAGGAGAAAGACAATTGAACACCAAGTTTAGAACAAAAGGTCCTCCAAAATCTGGAAACAAACTGGACTCCTATGTCAGACACAATGTTCTCAGGAATGCCGTGTAAACGAACCACGTGCTGAAGGAACAAAGGCACCAATTCAGAGGAGGAAGGCAACTTTAGGTAATGGCACAAGATGTATCATCTTGGAAAACCTATCACAAATCACCCAGATGACGGTCATTCTCTGAGAAACAGGGAGGTCGGAAATGAAATCCATAGAGATATGGGTCCATGGTCTCTTGGGCACAGGCAATGGCATCAACAAACCACTAGAGCGAGAGCAAGGCTTGGAGCGAGAGCAAGTCCCGCAGGACTGCACAAATTCCCTGACATCACGAGACAAGGTAGGCCACCAAAAGGACCGACTAACTAAGTCTCTGGTACCAAAAATTCCGGGATGACCGGCCAACGCGGAACAATGAATCTCAGACATCACACTCTTTTTCCACTGGTCCGGGACAAACAATTTCCCAACAGGGCAGCGCTCGGGCCTATCCTCCTGACACCCCTCCAGAGCCAGTCTCAAATTGGGCGAGATGGCGGAAAGAACTACACCTTCTTTCAAAATAACAGAAGGATCAGATACCTCAGGAGAGTCCGCAAGGAAACTCCTCGAGAGGGCATCTGCCTTAACATTCTTAGTGCCAGGAAGAAAGGAAACCACAAAATTAAAACGTGTGAAAACCAAGGCCCACCTGGCCTGTCTAGGATTAAGTCGCTTGGCAGATTCCAGATAAACCAGATTCTTATGGTCCGTAAGGACCACCACCTGATGTTTGGCTCCCTCCAGCCAATGTCTCCACTCCTCAAAAGCCCACTTCATGGCCAATAACTCCCGATTACCCACGTCATAATTACGTTCAGTAGGAGAAAATTTTCGAGAGAAAAAGGCACAAGGGTTACTTTTAGAGGTCTCTGGATCTCTTTGGGACAAAACGGCATCAACCTCCACCTGAAATGGCAGAGAAACATCAGGCTGCCGTAGAACAGGAGCAGAAGTGAATCTCTGCTTAAGTTCCTGAAATGCAGAGACTGCCTCAGGAGGCCAATTCACCACATCAGAACCCTTTTTGGTCAAATCAGTTAATGGTTTAACAATAACAGAGAAATTACCAATAAATTTACGATAAAAATTGGCAAAACCCAAAAATCTTTGAAGAGCCTTTAATGAAGTAGGTTGGACCCAATCACAGATGGCCTGAACCTTGACCGGGTCCATTTCAATAACAGATGGGGACAAAATGAATCCCAAAAATGAGATCCTCTGTACGCCAAAAAGACACTTTGATCCCTTCACATACAGAGCATTCTCTCTCAAAATCTGGAATACAGTTCGAACATGTTTCACATGAGAGTCCCAGTCATTGGAAAAAATCAAGATATCATCCAAATAAACAATCAGAAATTTATCCACAAAATCCCTGAAAATGTCATTCATGAAGGACTGGAAGACAGAAGGAGCATTAGTGAGCCCAAAGGGCATCACAAGGTACTCAAAATGCCCCTCAGGGGTATTAAATGCCGTCTTCCATTCATCCCCGTGCTTAATGCGAATAAGGTTATATGCCCCCCTGAGGTCAAGCTTGGTAAACCAAGTAGCATTTTTCACCCTGGAAAACAGGTCAGAAATCAAGGGTAACGGATATTGATATTTCACAGTAATATTGTTCAAAAGACGATAATCAATACACGGCCTTAATGAACCATCCTTTTTGGCCACAAAGAAAAAACCGGCACCTAAGGGTGAAGAGGATGGTCTGATATGACCCTTCTCCAATGACTCCTTGATATAAGACCGCATAGCGTCATGTTCAGGTACAGACAAGTTAAAAAGGCGACCTTTAGGGAATTTACTACCAGGCACTAATTCAATAGCGCAGTCATAGCTCCTATGGGGAAGCAAGGATGCAGATTTACTTTCGCTAAACACATCAGAAAAATCAATCAAAAAGTCAGGAACATCCTGAGCCTGGGGGGAGGCAGAAAAAACAGGAGTGTTGGTATTAACACATTGGCATCCCCAACTGGTTACAGACACAGATTTCCAATCCAAAACAGGATTATGAGACTGTAACCAAGGGAAACCCAGTACGATAATGTCATGCAGATTATACAGAACCAAAAATTTGCAGCTCTCCTGATGATCAGGTTCAACCCTCATTATCACCTGAGTAGAGAACTGAGGTTTATTCTCAGCTAAAGGGGTAGAATCGATCCCCAGTAGGGGAATAGACTTCTGTAGGGGTATCAAGGGAAACCCACAACGTTTAGCAAAATCAAAATCCATCAGGTTAATAGCTGCTCCCGAATCAACGAAAGCCTGAGCAGAAAATGAGGACAGAGAGCATATCAGAGTAACAGTTAATAAAAACTTAGTCTGAACACTACCCAAGACAACTGAGCATGCAAAACGTCTTCCCCGCTTAGGGCAGACTGAAATAGCATGAGAGGCATCACCACAGTAGAAATATAACCCATTGCGCTTTCGAAACTCATGACGCTGTGCCCCAGAAACCACTCTATCACACTGCATGGATTCAGAAGCAGGTTCACAAGGCAACACTATTCCACGCATACTTCTCCGCTCACGCAAACGTCTGTCAATTTGAATCGCTAATGACATAGAATCATTGAGACCAGAGGGGACAGGGAATCCCACCATAACATCCTTTACATTATCTGACAGACCCTTCCGAAAAAGGGCTGCCAAAGCGTCGTCATTCCATTTGGTCAGGACTGCCCACCTACGGAATCTCTGACAGTATAACTCAGCGTCATCAAGCCCTGATTTAATGCCAACAAGGCTTTTTCAGCTTGATCAGTGACATTAGGCTCATCGTACAATAACCCCAAGGCCTGAAAAAATGCATCAACATCACTCAAAACAGGATCCCCAGGTGTCAGGGAAAAAGCCCAATCCTGAGGATCGCCGCGCAGGAGAGAGATGACAATTTGAACCTGCTGCGCTGCGTTCCCTGAGGACTTAGATTTTAAGGCAAAAAACAATTTACAATTATTTTTGAAATTCAGAAACTTGGCTCGATCCCCCAAAAACAAATCTGGCATGGGAATCCTAGGTTCCACAACAGGCAACCTAGCAAGATAGGTAGCAATACTCCGAACCTCAGTGGCAAGCTGATCCACACGGCCAGACAACTGTGCAAACTCCATTGAGAGAAAAAATCCTCCCCAGCACCCAGAGATACAGAGGGAAAAAAAAAATGCAACAAACAGAAAAATATCTCTGACAACTCTGACAACCTTTTTTCTTTCACAATATTTTTCCCTTCTGTGAGTACCATACAATTTTCAATTTTTTGGCCGGTGATACTGTTATGTTTCGGTAGCTGAGGAGTGCAAGTAAAAAAGGCAATACACCAGAGCAGTTGGAATCTATGAGATTGCAGTACCCTGACTAACCACCACAACTAGAGGCAGCCGTGGAGCGTTCCTACGTTGGTCCTAGACGCCTCGTCACAGCCTGAGAAACTAACTACACCTAAAGATAGAAAGAGGAAAGCTATCTGCCCCGGAGCAGATCCCCAAAGAACATAGAAAGCCCCCAAACATGTAATGGCGGTTAGATAAGAAGAAATACTGACACAGACAGAAAATAGTATGAGCAAACGTTGGGGCCCAAACTACCTAAATAGAAAAGGATAGGAAGGTCACTTACTGCAATCCCAAAAAACCCTGAAAAGCACCAACTCTACTAATTTCAAAAACACCTGAGATCACACGACCTCTACCACCTAAATTAGTTCTCTGGTGTAACAAAATCAAAACAGCAGCCACTGAAAAAACTGGAAAAAGCAAATGTACAAACATCAGTGGCTGAACTAAACTGAGAGGGCAAAAGCCCCAGAGGGGACCCTGAAGGCCCCCACAGAAGTGCAGGACAAAATGCAAAACTCAAGCACAAAAACAAAAAGAAGAAAATGTCTTATCTGATAGCAGGAGATGCAGACACGACACAGCAGGCTACAAAGGAAACAGGAATCAAGGATTGAGACCAGAACAATTGATCACCGGCAACCCTGATGGGAAGGCGACTCCCTTATATAAGACCAGTCAGTAACACCTGATTCCCAATCCTCACAATCTTCACTGGACAGTCCAGTACCGCTTGTAACCACCAGAGGGAGCCTCTGCTCAGAACTCATTTCAAGTCCATTCACAACAGCCTCCCACAGCTGAGGCTATGAGATCCCAGGGCAGGTAGATGTAGTAAAAGGTGGTAATGGTGCTGGGAGATGTAGCTGGGTGTAGTAGGTGACGCAGGAAGAAACTGAGAAACAATCAGCGAGTTGCAGTTTCCAAAGCTTTACTCACAGTTTTGCAGGCAAAGTATCCAGGGCATTGAATACAGGTCGTACTGGAGTAGGTCAGCCTGAAAGCAGTTTAGGATCCCCTTGCTACAGGTGGGATGTGAGTTCTCCTTCCTAGCGCTGCTCTCGGAGGCACTGGCTGCTATAAGCTCCATCCAAGTTCCTCTTTCTCTCTCTTATTTAAGTTGAACTTCACTCTCATAACAGGCAGCTGTAACCTGTTTCAGGAATCACTCTCTCTTTGGTGACTCCGGCTCACGTAAGTTACTGCCTTGAAGAAGAGTCTTAATTGGGACAGAAAACCTGCCGTCCTCTGCCCTCCAGATTCTGCTGCTGGGACTTTACTTCACCCTCTCAGCCTCGGACTCCGGGGGTCGGGTTTCTGGCGCTCAGACCTAGGGGTGAGCTCTCTATAGCTTCTGTATATCCCCCAGCTTGTCTCCACACGTCTGTCCTCTCTCGTCCCTCCAGCTAGACTCTGCAACTCCTCCCCCAGCCAGAATATTCCAGAGAAGCTCTCCTGAAAATCAGGCGTTAGAGCTCCTTCTTCTGGTCTGGAGTAAGAAAAGGTGATGCTTGCTGTGTTACCTGCTAAGGGATCCCTCTTTGCTTTCAGGCATGACATCACCCTCCCCTGGAGGAAGGCAAGGTCACTGTGGCAACCAAACTCCTGGGGTGCCACATTCCCCCTAGTGCAATTCAGTACTCCTGGACTGAGGAAACATAAAGAAAAACATATTATAACTATTTACAGGAATTATAACATTAAATATATACATTTGGCGGAGTCTGAAATGGGGTGTCCTGTTATGAATGTTTTAGAAATGAATTCTGAGCAGAAGCTCCCTCTGGTGGTTACAAACAGTAATGAACCATTCAATGAGGATTGGCAATCAGGAACTACAGACTGGCTGGATATAAGGGAGGTTTGCCCCCATCATGGTTGCCGGTGATCAATTGTTCTTGTCTCAACGTTGTTTCCTGGTTCACTTGGAAGCTTGCTGAGTCTTGCCTCTTCTCCTGCTCTCAGATAAGATATTTTCTGTTTTTTGTTTTTGTGCTTGCCATTTGCATTTTTCTCTGCATTTCTGTGAGGTTGGCCAGGTTCCCCTCCCCGGGGGGCTTGGTCTCCTCTCGGTTCCTCTGGAGCCACTGTTGTTTGTTCATTTGTCTTTTCCAGTTTTTTCTGTGGCTGCGGCTTAGTTTTGTTACACCAGAGAACTAATTTAGGTGGTAGAGGTTGTGTGATCTCAGGTGTTTTTGCAATTAGTAGCGCTGGCTTTTTTTAGGGTTTTTTTTGCATTGCAGTAAGTATCCTTCCTATCCTTTTCTGTCTAGGCAGATTGGGCCCCAGGGTTTGCTCATACTATTTTCTGTCTGTGTCTGTGTTTCCTCTTGTCTAACCGCCATTACATGTTTGGGGGGCTTCCTATGTTCTTTGGGGATCTGCTCTGGGGCAGATAGCTTTCCTCTTTCTATCTTTAGGTGTAGTTAGCCTCTCAGGCTGTGACGAGGCGTCTAGGACCAACGTAGGAACGCTCCACGGCTGCCTTTAGTTGTGGTGGTTAGTCAGGGTACTGCAATCCAGTAGATTCCAACCTCTCTGGTGTATTGCCGTTTTTGCCTGCTCTCCTCAGCTACCAAAACATAACAGTATCACCGGCCCAAACTGAAAATTATATGGTACTCACAGAAGGGAAAAATAGTGTGGAAAGAAAAAAGTTGTCAGAGTTGTCAGAGATTTTTTTTTTTTTCTTCATTTTTTTTCCCTCTTTTTCTCTGGGTGCTGAGGAGGATTTTTTTTTCTCAATGGAGTTTGCACAGTTGTCTGGCCGTGTGGATCAGCTTGCCACTGAAGTTCGGAGTATTGCTACCTATCTTGCAGGGTTGCCGGTTGTGGAACCTAGGATCCCCATGCCAGATTTGTTTTGGGGGGATCGAGCTAAATTTCTGAATTTCAAAAATAACTGTAAGTTGTTTTTTGCCTTAAAACCTAAGTCCTCAGGGAACGCAGCACAGCAGGTTCAAATTGTCATCTCTCTCCTGCGCGGCGATCCTCAGGATTGGGCTTTTTCCCTGACACCTGGGGACCCTGTTTTGAGTAATGTTGATGCATTTTTTCAGGCTCTGGGGTTATTGTACGATGAACCTAATGTCACTGATCAAGCTGAAAAAACCTTGTTGGCATTAAATCAGGGACTTGAGGACGCTGAGTTGTACTGTCAGAAATTCCGAAAGTGGGCAGTTCTGACCAAATGGAATGACGATTCTTTGGCAGCCCTTTTTCGGAAGGGTCTGTCAGAGAATGTAAAAGATGTTATGGTGGGTTTCCCTGCTCCCTCTGATCTCAATGATTCTATGTCATTAGCGATTCAAATTGACAGACGTTTGCGTGAGCGTAGAGGTATGCGTGGAATAGTGTTGCCTTGTGAACCAGCTTCTGAGCCCATGCAGTGTGATGGAGTGGCTTCTGGGGCACAGCGTCATGAGTTTCGAAAACGCAATGGGTTATGTTTCTACTGTGGTGATGCCTCTCATGCTATTTCAGTCTGCCCTAAGGGGGGAAGACGTTTTGCACGCTCAGTTGTCTTGGGTAGTGTTCAGACTAAATTTCTGTTGACTGTTACCCTGATTTGCTCCCTGTCCACATTTTCTGCTCAGGCTTTTGTTGATTCAGGAGCAGCTATTAACCTGATGGATTTTGATTTTGCTAAACGTTGTGGGTTTCCTTGATACCCCTACGGAAGTCTATTCCCCTACTGGAGATTGATTCTACCCTTTGGCTGAGAATAAACCCCAGTTCTCTACTCAGGTGATAATGAGGGTTGAACCTGATCATCAGGAGAGTTGCAAATTTTTGGTGCATCCTTGCCCCCCCCATAGGAGCTATGACTGCGCTATTGAATTAGTGCCTGGTAGTAAATTCCCTAAAGGTCGCCTTTTTAACTTGTCTGTACCTGAACATGACGCTATGCGGTCTTATATCAAGGAGTCATTGGAGAAAGGTCATATCAGACCATCCTCTTCACCCTTGGGTGCCGGTTTTTTTCTTTGTGGCCAAAAAGGATGGTTCATTAAGGCCGTGTATTGATTATCGTCTCTTGAACAATATCACTGTGAAATATCAATATCCGTTACCCTTGATTTCTGACCTGTTTTCCAGGGTGAAAAGTGCTACTTGGTTTACCAAGCTTGACCTCAGGGGGGCGTATAACCTTATTCGCATTAAGCACGGGGATGAATGGAAGACGGCGTTTAATACCCCAGAGGGGCATTTTGAGTACCTAGTGATGCCCTTTGGGCTCACTAATGCTCCTTCCGTCTTCCAGTCCTTCATGAATGACATTTTCAGGGATTTTGTGGATAAATTTCTGATTGTTTATTTGGATGATATCTTGATTTTTTCCAATGACTGGGACTCTCATGTGAAACATGTTCGGATTGTGTTCCAGATTTTGAGAGAGAATGCTCTGTATGTGAAGGGATCAAAGTGTCTTTTTGGCGTACAGAGGATCTCATTTCTGGGATTCATTTTGTCCCCATCTGTTATTGAAATGGACCCGGTCAAGGTTCAGGCCATCTGTGATTGGGTCCAACCTACTTCATTAAAGGCTCTTCAGAGATTCTTGGGTTTTGCCAATTTTTATCGTAAATTTTTGGTAATTTCTCTGTTATTGTTAAACCATTGACTGATTTGACCAAGAAGGGTTCTGATGTGGTGAATTGGCCTCCTGAGGCAGTCTCTGCGTTTCAGGAACTTAAGCAGAGATTCACTTCTGCTCCTGTTCTACGGCAGCCTGATGTTTCTCTGCCATTTCAGGTGGAGGTTGATGCCTCTGAAATTGGGGCAGGTGCCGTTTTGTCCCAAAGAGATCCAGAGACCTCTAAAAGTAACCCTTGTGCCTTTTTCTCTCGAAAATTTTCTCCAACTGAACGTAATTATGATGTGGGTAATCGGGAGTTATTGGCCATGAAGTGGGCTTTTGAAGAGTGGAGACATTGGCTGGAGGGAGCCAAACATCAGGTGGTGGTCCTCACGGACCATAAGAATCTGGTTTATCTGGAATCAGCCAAGCGACTTAATCCTAGACAGGCCAGGTGGGCCTTGTTTTTCACACGTTTTAATTTTGTGTTTTCCTTTCTTCCTGGCACTAAGAATGTTAAGGCGGATTCCCTCTCGAGGAGTTTCCTTGCGGACTCTCCTGAGTTATCTGATCCTGCTGTTATTTTGAAAGAGGGTGTAGTTCTTTCCGCCATCTCACCCAATTTGAGACTGGCTCTGGAAGGGTGTCAGGAGGATAAACCCGAGCGCTGCCCTATTGGGAAATTGTTTGTCTCAGACCGGTGGAAAAAGAGTGTGATGTCTGAGATTCATTGTTCCGCGTTGGCCGGTCATCCCGGAATTTTTGGTACCAGAGACTTGGTTAGTCGGTCCTTTTGGTGGCCTACTTTGTCTCGTGACGTCAGGGAATTTGTGCAGTCCTGCGGGACTTGCTCTCGCTCCAAGCCTTGCTCTCGCTCTAGTGGTTTGTTGATGCCATTGCCTGTGCCCAAGAGACCATGGACCCATATCTCTATGGATTTTACTTCCGACCTCCCTGTTTCTCAGAGAATGACCATTATCTGGGTGATTTGTGATAGGCTTTCCAAAATGATACATCTTGTGCCATTACCTAAGTTGCCTTTCTCCTCCGAATTGGTGCCTTTGTTCCTTCAGCACGTGGTTCGGTTACACGGCATTCCTGAGAACATTGTGTCTTACAGAGGAGTCCAGTTTGTTTCCAGATTTTGGAGGACTTTTTGTTCTAAACTTGGTGTTCAATTGTCTTTCTCCTCTGCTTTTCATCCTCAGACCAATGGACAAACTGAGAGAACAAACCAGACATTGGAGACTTATCTGAGATGCTTTGTGTCTGCTGATCAAGATGACTGGGTCTCTTTTTTGCCTTTGGCTGAGTTTGCTCTTAATAATAGGGCAAGCTCTGCCACTTTGATGTCTCCATTTTTCTGCAATTTTGGGTTTCACCCTCGATTTTCTTCTGGACAGACGGAGGCTTCTGTCTGTCCAGGTGTTGACTCTGTTGTGGAACGTATGCAGCAGATTTGGGACCAGGTAGTGGAGAGGTTGTCCCTCTCTCAGGAGAGGGCCCAGCGGTTTGCCAACCGGCATAGGACTGATGGTCCTCGGTTTGAAGTGGGGACTTGGTCTGGTTGTCCTCAAGAAATATCCCTATGAGAATTGCATCTCCTAAGTTTAAGCCTAGGTTCATTGGACCTTATAAGATCATGGAGATACTTAATCCTGTTTCCTTTCGTTTACTTTTTCCAGGGACATTTAAGATTCATAACATGTTCCACAAGTCCTTATTGAAGAGGTTTGTCGAGCCAGTGGTTCCTATGGCTGCGCCTCCTGACCCTGTTTTGGTTGAGGGCAATCTGGAGTATGTGGTTGAGAAAATATTGGATTCTCGTTTTTCTAGACGGAAACTCCAGTATTTGGTTAAGTGGAGAGGTTATGGTCAGGAGGACAATTCTTGGGTGTTTGCTTCGGACATCCATGCTAGGAGACTGATCCGTGCGTATCACAGAGCTCATCCTGACCAACCTGGTTGCCCAAATGAGGGTTCGGTGACCCTCCTCAGGGGGGGGTACTGTTGTGAATGTGTTAGAAATGAATTCTGAGCAGAAGCTCCCTCTGGTGGTTACAAACAGTACTGAACCATTCAATGAAGATTGGCAATCAGGAGTTACAGACTGGTCTTATATAAGGGAGGTTCCCTCCCATCATGGTTGCCGGTGATCAATTGTTCTTGTCTCAACTGTGGTTCCTGGTTCTCTTGGAAGATTGCTGAGTCTTGCCTCTTCTCCTGCTCTCAGATAAGATATTTTCTGTTTTTATTTTTGTGCTTGCTTTTTGCATTGTTCCCTGCACTTCTGTGGAGGTCAGCCAGGTCCCCTCCGGGGGCTTGTGCTCCTCTCAGTTTATCTGAGCCACTGTTATTTGTTCATTTGCCTTTTCCAGTTTTTTCAGTGGCTGCGGCTTAGTTTTGTTACACCAGAGAACTAATTTAGGTGGTAGAGGTCGTGTGATCTCAGGTGTTTTTGCAATTAGTAGAGTTGGTATTTTTTAGGGTTTTTTGGATTGCAGTAAGTGTCCTTCCTATCCTTTTTCTTTCTAGGCAGATTGGGCCCCAACGTTTGCTCTTACTATTTTCTGTCTGTGTCTGTATTGCCTCTTGTCTAACCGCCATTACATGTTTGGGGGCTTCCTATGTTCTTTGGGGATCTGCTCCGGGGCAGATAGCTTTCCTCTTTCTATCTTTAGGTGTAGTTAACCTCTCAGGCTGTGACGAGGCGTCTAGGACCAACGTAGGAACGCTCCACGGCTGCCTTTAGTTGTGGTGGTTAGTCAGGGTACTGCAATCCAGTAGATTCCAACCTCTCTGGTGTATTGCCGTTTTTGCCTGCTCTCCTCAGCTACCAAATCATAACACCTGCCTCCTCAGCTAACTAAACATAACAGTAAGGTATTCGTGATACCACCTGTGGTATCTGGTCAATGGTGACCAGCGCTGCGGTGCAGATCCTCTGGGTTAGGTGGTGAGATGCAGCTGAGTTGGTACAGCCTCCCACAGGTGAGGCTATGAGATCCCAGGGCAGGTAGATGTAGTAAAAGGTGGTAATGGTGCTGGGAGATGTAGCTGGGTGTAGTAGGTGACGCAGGAAGAAACTGAGAAACAATCAGCGAGTTGCAGTTTCCAAAGCTTTACTCACGGTTTTGCAGGCAAAGTATCCAGGGCATTGAATACAGGTCGTACTGGAGTAGGTCAGCCTGAAAGCAGTTTAGGATCCCCTTACTACAGGTGGGATGTTAAGTCTCCTTCCTAGCGCTGCTCTCGAAGGCACTGGCTGCTATAAGCTCCGTCCAAGTTCCTCTTTCTCTCTCTTATTTAAGTTGAACTTCACTCTCATAACAGGCAGCTGTAACCTGTGTCAGGAATCACTCTCTCTTTGGTGACTCCGGCTCACGTATGTTGCTGCCTTGAAGAAGAGTCTTAATTGGGACAGAGAACCTGCCGTCCTCTGCCCTCCGGATGCTGCTGCTCGGATTTTACTTCACCCTCTCAGCCTCCGGGGGTCCGGTTTCTGGCGCTCAGACCTGGGGGTGAGCTCTCTATAGCTCCTGTATATCCCCCAGCTTGTCTCCACACGTCTGTCCTCTCTCGTCCCTCCAACTAGACTCTCCAACTCCTCCCCCAGCCAGAATATTCCAGAGAAGCTCTCCGGAAAATCAGGCGTTAGAGCTCCTTCTTCTGGTCTGGAGTAAGAAAGGTGTTGCATGCTGTGTTACCTGCTAAGGGATCCCTCTTTGCTTTCAGGCATGACATCACCCTCCCCTGGAGGAAGGTAAGGTCACTGAAGCAACCAAACTTCTGGGGTGCCACATTTGCATGCCACCCTAAAAACAACAAACTTATCTTGATCCTGGAGAACCCATCCGGTAAAGCTAGATTGGGTTCGACTAGAGGTTGCCCGGGAGCCACGATCCCTAAGTCTGGAGTCAATGGGCACTGCAAAACAACTGGGTGCAAGTCTGCCACTTCCAGGCAGAGTTGTAGGTGCTGTGTGTTATGTTTCGGTAGCTGAGGAGTGCAGGTAAAAAAGGCAATACACCAGAGCAGTTGGAATCTATGAGATTGCAGTACCCTGACTAACCACCACAACTAGAGGCAGCCGTGGAGCGTTCCTACGTTGGTCCTAGACGCCTCGTCACAGCCTGAGAAACTAACTACACCTAAAGATAGAAAGAGGAAAGCTATCTGCCCCGGAGCAGATCCCCAAAGAACATAGAAAGCCCCCAAACATGTAATGGCGGTTAGACAAGAAGAAATACTGACAAACACAGAAAATAGTATGAGCAAACGTTGGGGCCCCAAACTACCTAAATAGAAAAGGATAGGAAGGGCACTTACTGCAATCCCAAAAAACCCTGAAAAGCACCAACTCTATTAATTTCAAAAACACCTGAGATCACACGACCTCTACCACCTAAATTAGTTCTCTGGTGTAACAAAATCAAAACAGCAGCCACTGAAAAAACTGGAAAAAGCAAATGTACAAACATCAGTGGCTGAACTAAACTGAGAGGGCAAAAGCCCCCGGAGGGGACCCTGAAGGCCCCCACAGAAGTGCAGGACAAAATGCAAAAATCAAGCACAAAAACAAAAAGAAGAAAATGTCTTATCTGTTAGCAGGAGATGCAGACACGACACAGCAGGCTACAAAGGAAACAGGAATCAAGGATTGAGACCAGAACAATTGATCACCGGCAACCCTGATGGGAAGGCGACTCCCTTATATAAGACCAGTCAGTAACACCTGATTCCCAATCCTCACAATCTTCACTGGACAGTCCAGTACCGCTTGTAACCACCAGAGGGAGCCTCTGCTCAGAACTCATTTCAAGCCCATTCACAACAGCTGTGCCAGAGCAGCCGCAGGATCCATAATTTATCCAGAAAGGAGTGGCCAGTTATAATGTCATGTAATTGCAAGGAACAATAGGCATCTACTCTGTTCATTGAGCTAGGGGAATTCAAGGCTATCCCTGTCCCCGGGGTTACCCCAGATGGAGGAGACACCAGGGTCTTTTACTTTGCTATGCTCCTATATAAACTATTCTCTGGTCCCTATTGCAACCAGGGAGGTTTGGGACAGAAGTGTATAGGATAACACAAGCCAGACAGACAGGGGTAAACAGACAGGGATAAAACTACAATCATACAAATACACTCATTAAACAACCGAGTGGGAAATATTGAAGGAATAGGAAGGACAAGCCAAATGGGAAGAGGATAGGGGATAAACACACAAACCAACTCCACTCAGAAATCTACTGAAAAACCACTCCAACTGTCCACTGCAAACACTGAACTTCTCCTTCAACTCCAAACCAGGTATGGTGAGCATACATAGCAGAGGGTAGTGGCCAACACAGAACAGCTGAGACAATTTAGGATGGAGAGCTCAAAGAGGTAAACAAAACTGATTAACCCTTGCAATAACAGAGCAAGGAAAACCTTCTCTGTTACTAGGAAGGTGAAGCAGTTCTAATCAGAGCAGGGATTCTTGTAACCAGACGCTGCAATCTTCTGACACCTCTCTGTCATGGTATCCCTGTGACAACACGCATCAGGGCTGCCATCAGGGCATTACTGCCCTGACTGGTGTATGGGGCACGATGAGCAGAGGGGGCCCTGTCTCTTCTACTCACCGGGCCCCAGCGGCAGGATTCTGCTGGTGTGGACCCACACGCCAATAGTTAAAAGCAGGCCCGGATGTGGGCATCTGCCATGGCAAGCCGGCAGGTCTCCAGCACAAAGTGGGCTGCCGGCCCTTTAAATCTTCTGAGTGAAGGCCCTGTGTGCGCGCACTGTCTAGTTAAAAAATTGAAAAAGCCTTCAGCGCCGCGGTGCGCAGAGGGCGCCTCCATCTGTATCTGATGCTGACCTGCCAGTACGAGCGTCAGAGAACCCTGCTCTCACCGCTTCTTCACCGCCGATGCTGGACAGTGGAGCCGATGCTGGACAGTGGAGCCGCCTCATCTCTTCATCCTCCCCCATCTCAGGGACCTGGGTGAGTCGGAGTCCCAAGATAAAAACTTTTTTATGTATACACAGCAGTTGCGCCTATACACACACACACACACACACACACACACACACACACACACACACACACACACACACACAAAAGCAGTATCGCCTATATAAGTATACAGCAGTATATATATATATATATATATACACAGACACACAGTGTCACCTATATAACGTATATACACGTCAGTAGCAGTCTTACTACTGCAGTAAACACAACACAGCGAATAAGACAGACAGGGGAAAACACAAACAAATGGAAATCCACAAGCTTCAAAGAAGCACAACAGTTTCTCCAAGAACACCTTCTCCAGAGTAGTGAGGCACAGAATAGTGATTCTACAGTTGACATGAGAGAAAGCCAGGAGCAGGTTTAAATAATGAAAGGGGCCTAGTTCCAACAAGCAGCAGCTGACACAAGAGCCAATAGAAACACTCAGAGAGCTACAACAAGGAACTCTTAACCCCTTCCATACCACAAGGAACCATAAACCTGTTTAACTCATGAATAGCTGTGTAGATTTCAAAGAGGACCTGTGCTCTGCTAATCGTTGAAATCTTCTAGTCCCAGATGCACTATAGGTCCCAGCAGAGTACAGCACATTTGTGACACTTCCTTGCGCCGCACATGTAAAGCACATTGTGAAGCAGTTAAGGGGTTAAGGGGTAAAGAAGCCTGATTTTTCTAGATGATCATTGTAAGAAAGATCTCCAATCTAATTTAATTAATTCTATTTACCAATTTTTCTTCCGCTAATACTTGTATATGAATAATCAAAAACTGTATCTTTTTCTGATTTTTGATCAGTATTCTTGCATGCAAAGAATAATAGGATTAAAGCATTCCCCGTTTAGGCTAAGTGCACACGTTCAGGATTATTTGCGTTTTTTTCGCGGGAAAAAACACGTCAAAAACGCATGAATTAAGCATCCTATCATTTAGAATGAATTCCGCAATTTTTGTGCACATGGCGCGTTTTTTTCCGCAAAAAAAACGCATCTCGGAAAAGGAACCAACATGTTCATTAATTTCACGGAATTCTAGCGTTTTTCCCGCTATATTATTGACCTAGAAAGTTCAGGGAAAAATCGTGGTACAAACGCGCAAAATCCACGCAAAAAAACGCATCAAAACCGCGAAAAAAACGCACGTTTTTACCACGGAAAAAGTCAGGTTTTGCTCAGGAAAATTCTGCACAAATTCCTGACGTGTGCACTTAGCCTAAGTCTGGGGTGCACTATTCATTAGGTGAAGGGAGCCTGTCAACACATATGTTGACCTTCTCAAAAGTGCAGGATGATAGCATTATGATTGGAGCCTTGTACTGTGCGGCATAGCGTGAAGCTATAGCCATGTCAATTACTATATGTCTGGCACTTTAGAAACTTTTATTTTGACTTGAAAATTTTACCAGAATAACATTCAGTTATACTCCAGGCAAAGCTGTCTCATGCCTAGAGTAAGGGCTGGGTATTACTGTTGTGAATGGGTTTGAGATGAGTTCTGAGCAGAGGCTCCCTCTGGTGGTTACAAGCGGTACTAGTGAAGATTGTGAGGACTGGGAATCAGGTGTTACTGACTGGTCTTATATAAGGGAGTCATTTTCCCATCAGGGTTGCCGGTGATCAATTGTTCTGGTCTGAATCCTTCATTCCAGTTTCCCTTGTAGCCTGCTGTGTCGTGTCTGCATCTCCTGCTACCAGATAAGACATTTTTCTTCTTTTGTGTTGTTGCTATATTTTTGCATTTTGTCCTGCACTTCTTTGGGGGCCTTCTGGGTCCCCTCCGGGGGCTTCTGCCTTCTCAGTTTAGTTCAGCCACTGAGTTTTGTTCTTTTGCTTTTTCCAGTTTTTTCAGTGGCTGCTGTTTTGATTTTGTTACACCAGAGAGCTAATTTAGGTGGTAGAGGTCGTGTGATTTCAGGTGATTTTGAAATTAGTAGAGTTGGTGTTTTTCAGGGTTTTCTGGGATTGCAGTAAGTGCCCTTCCTATCCTTTTCTATTTAGATAGTTTGGGCCCCAGTGTTTGCTCATTCTATTTTCTTTCTGTGTCAGTATTTCCTCTTGTCTAACCACCATTACATGTTTGGGGGCTTTCTATTATCTTTGGGGTTCTGCTCCGGGGCAGATAGCTTTCCTATTTCTATCTTTAGGTGTAGTTAGTTTCTCAGGCTGTGACGAGGCGTCTAGGACCAACGTAGGAACGCTCCACGGCTGCCTCTAGTTGTGGTGGTTAGTCAGGGTACTGCAATCCCATAGATTCCAACTGCTCTGGTGTATTGCCTTTTTTACCTGCACTCCTCAGCTACCGAAACATAACATATTACCATACATGAGTCAGGGATTTGAAGACCACTAAAGATGAATGTCAGTGGTGAAACATAGGATTTCAGTGGGGCTCAAAGTATCTCTGTGCGATG
Source organism: Oophaga sylvatica (assembly GCA_033576555.1). NCBI lineage: Eukaryota > Metazoa > Chordata > Amphibia > Anura > Dendrobatidae > Oophaga > Oophaga sylvatica. The sequence goes on along the minus strand of JARQOD010000001.1, from coordinate 332,301,862 downwards.
AGCAACATATTTAATGGTCTGTATGATCCACAAACAGAAAAAGTGGGATATCAGCTAAGACTTTAATGCAGGAAACCTAATCTAAGAGTTGATGGCTCCTGAGACCTCCTGATAGTAGCTGATTTTGCCATATGAATAATTCAACCTGCTGCAGGGGAGTTGTAGTGTTAGGCCGGAGTCACACTAGCGAGAAATACGGATGAGTGCTATGCGAGAAAAAATCGCATTGCACTCGCACCAACGTTAATCTATGGGGCAGGTCCCAGCAGCCAAATCTTTTCTCGGCCGTATTATACGGGCTGAGAAAATCGCAGTATGCTGCGATTGTCACCGTATTACGCCCATAATACGCCAATACAAGTCTATAGGGCGAGAAAAAATACGATTTACACATGGACCACATGGAAGACTTGTGAGAAATACGCACCGGTGTCCTTTAGAAAAGCCGGCAATTCAGTGCGGTATACTGTAAAATCACACTGACATGTTTAATAATCAAAAGAATAGATATATACACATACATATATATATATTTATACATGTCATTGAGACACATATATATATATATTTATAGTTCATAGAGTTCTACATAGCATAATAGCTGCTAAATTGCTGGCTTCTGTAAAATCATTACAGAACCCGACATGATATGACACATGGTTTACATAGTAAACCATGTCATATCAAAACGATCTATATATGTCACTATTTAATAAATTTATTAATTTGTGTTAGGAAAAATTGGGAACTCTAGGGGTTAAATTTAAGGCTATAATCGCGGAAAAAAATTGCATTGGCTCCCGCGCAATTTTCCCCGCCAGAGAGGGAAAGCCAGTGACTGAGGATAGATATTAATAGCCTTGAGAGGGACCATTGTTTTTGGGCCCCCTGGGTTCACCGCGGGTCAGGTGGAGAGTCAGCGCAGCCTAAGTGACGTCAGTGGTAGTCAGTGAGGCTGCACGGAGTCCCAGGCTTACCTGAAGTGAACCCAATAGCGTGGGAAAAAGTTAGAAACTTTCCAACGCTAATCAGTTCATCCCGGTTAGGCGGGGAGCCTGCACAGACATGATTTCATTAATTCTGCAGTGGTTTACTGCCGGGCCAGTCGCATTAGCACCGGTCCCTGTTGTAAACTAGTTAACCCCTTGAGATGAATTGCAGCAGGGGACCTGACTGAACAGCGGAGAGGTATGGATATTGTTGGTTTTTTATTTTATTATTTTTCACAGGAGAACAAGGGATTCAGTTGGATTAGCAGAATAATAAATTTGGTCAAAAACTTTGTGTAATTATTTCATTAAAAGAATTTTTAATTATTAATAATACTACTAATAATAATAATTTTATCTCTATAGCGCCATCATATTCCGCAGCACTTTACATTATAGAATGTGTATGTGTTTTTTTAACCCTTTACTACTATAGGATTAATAATGGATAGTTGCCTTATTGACACCTCTCCATTATTAACCCGGATTAATGTCACCTTTCAATAGCAAGGTGACATTAACCTCTTATTAACCCATGAGCCACCGCTAAAGGCAATGGGAATAGATGTTATGGATTTGCAACTCAGGACTAGGGCAGAAGGGGGAGAAGCTGACCCTGTACTAGGACTAGGCTGAAACCCTACGATGGAGTGGGCGACCTATTCCTTGTGAATAGACCCACTGACGTTTCCTAGACTAAACTCAAACGAAGACCTAAAGGTAGGGGGAAGGGTATCCCTGAACAATCTAGGGACTGGGAACAAAAAACAGGTAACCTCCTAGTAGGAAAATAGAGGAAGCTGCAGAAACTAAAGGAAAACCAAAAAAAAAAAGGCAGAACTAGAGATCCCAGAACTGCACAATATAAAACACAGAAAGCTATCAAAGCACATAGCCAGAACTCTAGTTGATTAACACTGTTGTCCAGCAAGGACTGAGAGGCAGGTGCTGGGTAATAAAGGGTGATACAATCACCTGACCTTAGACAAACCCAGCACCAGGGGAAAAAGAGCAGCAGCCAGAAAACCACAACAAGATGGCAGATGGTCAAAACTAAATAGATTCTAACAGTACCTCCCCTTCTACGAGGATCCTCCAGATCCTCTTGGCCAAGTCTTATTCGGAAATCTCCTGTGAAAAGCCTTAATCAGCCTTGAGGCCGAGATGTCCTAAGCTTTCACCCAGGAATTAACCTCGTGACTGAAACCCTTCCACGACACGAGATACTGCAACCTTCCTCTGTGCCACCTGGATTCTAAAATGCGTGAAATCTCAAACTCGCCGTCCTCCTCAACTGGAGGAACAGTCGGCATCGCCTACTTACCTGGCGTGTCAACTTTCTTCAGTAAAGATACATGAAAAACTGAATTAATTCTCTAGGACGAGGGGATGTCTAAACTCACCACTCCTACAAACTTAGGCCCCAGTTTTTTAGAAGGGATCTTCAAACGCAGATTCTTAGAACAACCAGACCATGTCCCCAACTGCAAACAACTCCTCCTTCTTTTGTCAAAATATTTCTTTGACCTCCTATTTGCCTCTTTCAGATTATGGCATACACTGGTCCAAACCCTTTCCAAATTTCCAGAAAAACTCTCCTCCTCAGGCACCGTCGCCCCAATCTTTGAAAATGGACCCAAAGATGGATGCCTCCCTGTACAGCAAAAAAAAGGAGAACACCCAGCCGAGGAAGACATATGATTATTAAGAGCAAACTCAGCTAATGGTAGATATTCCGACCCCATCTCCTGATTGTCTGCTACAAAACATCTCAAAAACTGCTCGACGTCCTGGTTCTTCCTATTGGTCTGTCCATTGGACTCCGGATGATAACCTGACGAAAATGACAAATGAACCTTAAATCTGTCACAAAAAGCACGCCAAAAAGCGAGCCATAAACTGTGGTCCTCTATCAGAAACAATGTCCGTGGGATCACCATGGAGCCTGACAATCTCTTTCACAAATGCCTTAGCTACAGTCTTGGCGCAGGGTAATTTATTGAACGGGACCAGATGACACATCTTACTAAACCGGTCCACAACAACCCAGATGACAGAAAAACCCTCAGAGACCAGCAGATCGGTGATAAAATCCATAGCAAGATGCGTCCATGGTGAACTAGGAACCTCCAAAGGGCACAGCAACCCTGCAGCCGGGCATGTGAGGTCTTCGACCTAGCACACACAGTACACTGACGCACCCACTTGATGATTTCTCTTTGCCACCCTGGCCACCAGAAACTATGACCAATCGATTTTCTAGTTTCTGAAATCCCTGGATGACCCACCAACTGAGACTCATGACATTCAACAAACAAAGCTCTCCTCTAGGCTCAAAGCACAAATAATATGGAGTGTTTGTTGGTGCAGCATTCCGGGTCTCTAGGATGCTATTCTCCAACTCAGAACCCAATGCTGCCACCACCACCCCTCTCTGCAAAATACATTCCTCCTTCTCAGTATTAACTGCTGGAGAGAAAGTATGAGACAAAGCATCCGCTTTAACATTCTTTGTCCCAGGGATATATGTTACGGAGAAATGGAACTGGGCAAAAAACAGTGCCCACCTAGCTTGACGGGCATTTAAACGTTTAGCAGCATCCAGATATATCAGATTCTTATGATTGGTAAAAACCTGTATCAGATGTCTAGCCCCCTCCAAAAAATGTCGCCAATGCTCAAACGTGAGTTTAATAGTCAGCATCTCACGGATCCCAACATCATAGATGAGCTCAGTCTCCGAAAAATTTTTAGAAAAGAAAGCACAGGGATGCACCCCATCCTCTCCCTCCTGGGACAGAACTGCCTCCACCCCTACTGATGAGGCATCAACCTCTACCAAAAATGGCTTGGTGTCATCTGTCTGGATCAAAACAGGAGCAGAGCTAAACCTCTCCTTGAGGTGCTCAAAAGCCTTAACAGCCTCAGTGGACCATTGGACAGTATTAGAACCCTTCTTGGTGAGATCAGTTATAGGTTTAGCGATAACAGAAAAATTCTTTATGAATTTTCTATCATAATTAGCAAATCCTAAAAATCTTTCTACCAACTTTAAACATTCAGGCCTAGGCCACTCCAGTACTGTGTAAGGTTCTATGTATATATTCCTGAAACTCAGTTTGTTCGTCAGCCATTTTACTTTCTGTCTTGCTGCAGCTATCTTGCCCTCAGTCAAAATGGAGTTTCCAGCTTGCATGTTCCCGCCCTGATTCTCTCCTTTGCTTCTTAAGCAGCCACAGCTGAGCAATCAGTGCTTCAGAATCTAGCCTGCAGTGAACCTGTGACTTGACTCCTGTAAGCCTTGGACCTTGTACTCCAGCTATTCCTACTGAGGAACTCTGAAGCACTTGTGGACTCTGAACCCTGCTCTTTGAAAGACCCACGTTTGCATGGACTTACGGTAACAGAGAAGAAGATCCTGAATCTGTATTGGAGAGTTATTGCTGAGCTTGGATTACTCTGGCCTGCTGTGTCTCCTGTTTCTGTGTCTGCAAACTGTGTGACTATTTCTGCCAACTTGTATGAAGTAATACAGGACTTTTCTATATCAAACCTGTGACTCCTGTGTTTTCATCGCACCCAAGCACAAGACGCTATATGAACTGTACTACATACATTACAAGATTCTGAAGCCAAAACGTTAGTGTCTGCTGGGTCTGGAAGGCTGTGTCTGCTGTACTGTGGATATCAGACGTCCGGTTGTACTTTCTGTGATGACAGTGGTTGTGACTTCTCACAACCATTCCAGGTGAGCAATTCCCTTAAGTTTTTTCTTTTTGCAGTGTTACCACAGGTAAACACTATTGTTTTTTTTTTTTTTTTTTCCTTTCTTTTCTCTTTTTTGTCTGCTGTAACTCTGGATATCAGATGTCTGGTTGAAACTTTCTGTGATGATAGTGGTTGTGACTTCTCACAACCATTCCAGGTGAGCAGTTCCCTTAATTTTTTTTTCTCTCTGCAGTGTTGCCACAGGTGAACACTATTGTTTTTTTTCTCTCCTCTTCTTCCAGTAATCCTGTCTTAAAAGATCTGGAAAATGGAGGCCCGCATAAAGGAACTTTGCGGAGTGACTGATAATATTCTTGCAGATTTGCAGAATATAAAGACCCGTTTTACAAATCTACAGGACCTTAATAATCACAATTTGCAAGTGGTTGGACAGACTACCCAGGATTTGCGAGCCAGGATTGAGGTTCTAGAGGGGCGAGTCCAGGCTCCTGCCGTAGCCCCGAGTGCTGGGATTCCCAAGTTGCCCCTTTTCGTTTTGGCGGTGAACGTGAGAAATTCAGGGGATTTATTAATCAATGCAATCTTTTTTTTTCTGCACATGCTTCACAATTTCCCACTGAACGATCTAAGGTGCTTACTATAATTATGTTGCTTACCAACAAGGCTTTAATGTGGGCAAACCCTCTGATTGAGACTGAGGATGATTGTTTGAATCACCTTGATGATTTTATTTCAGCCATGGGGCAGGTGTTTGATGACCCCAATCGAGGTGCAACAGCTGAAGCAGCCATGTTAGCTTTGCGCCAAGGTAAGCACTCGGTAGCTGAATATGCCTTGGATTTCAGGAGATGGGCCCTTGATACCACCTGGGACAGTCCCGCCAAAAAATCTATTTTTCGAAAGGGGTTATCTCCACTGATTAAGGATGAACTTGCTCGTGCCGACCCTCCCACTGCGTTAGGTGACTTTATTAACTACTGCATCCGTATTGATACTCGTCTGACTGAACGCAGGCAAGAGAGATGGTTCGAAAGCAATCGTACTAACCTTTTCCTACCTTCCTCTCCAGCTAAGGAACCTTTGAGTAGGATTACACGGGAACCTGAACCTGAACCCATGCAGGTAGACTCTTTACAACGACGGGTTAGTGATGCACGCAAGGAACATCGTTTTAAGGAGAATCTATGTTTCTATTGTGGTAAGTCAGGGAACTTCATTATAAACTGTCCCAGCCGTTCTCGTAAGACTACTGCAGCACTCATTCATTGTGAGTGTTGCGAGAGGGGATCTGTCAGGTCCGAGCCTCAGGCTCCAGAGAGATCTGCAGCAACAGATCTTGATTTCTCGGACTTAAACTCCGTTACCTCTGAGGACGTTGACTGTGTAAACGCTGCCATTTTTCAAGTTTCCTCAGCGGTGTCCCAGCTGAGTTGTAAGAAAAACAATTCTCATTGCTTTCTTTCCATCAAACTCTGGGTTGACTCAGCTTGGGTGTCTAGCTCTGCTATGATCGACTCAGGGGCAAGTGGAAATTTTATGGATGTCTCCTTTGCTCTGAAACAGGGAATACGTTCAGTGAAGAAGGCTACTCCAGTACAGATGGAAACTGTGGATGGCTCCCTGCTGACCTCTGGACCAGTGGATCAGGAAACAGAGCCTTTGAGGGTTCTTATGGGTAAAGATCATCAAGAGAAACTGTCCTTTATGCTTATCTCTTCTCCCCACTTTCCCATTATTCTAGGGCTACCATGGCTGCAGGCTCAGAATCCTACCATTAACTGGGAGACCAAGGAATTACACTTTCCAGAGAAACAGATGAGTCCAAAAGTTTCAGCTTGCTCTGTTCCTAAAGGAATCATGTCAGTCCCTGAACTACCAGCTGTATACCAGGACTATGTGGATTTATGTGACAAGAAGAACGCTGACCAGCTTCCTCCTCACCGTCCATATGATTGTCCAATTAATTATTGCCTGGAGCAGAGATACCTTTTGGTAAGATCTACCCCCTGGCGGGCCCGAGCTAAAGGCTTTAAAGGATTACATAGATGAAAATCTAGCCAAGGGCTTCATACGCCCCTCTTCATCTCCTGCAGGTGCACCCATCTTCTTTGTAAAGAAGAAAGATGGATCTCTGAGACCATGCGTAGACTATAGGGAACTCAATAAGGTTACTATTAGAAACCGTTATCCATTGCCTTTAATCCCTGAGTTATTGGAGAGAGTGCGACATGCCAAAATTTTTTCTAAACTAGATCTTCGTGGGGCCTATAACTTAGTCCGTATTAGACCTGGGGATGAATGGAAGACTGCATTCAGGTCACGCTATGGACACTTTGAATATCTAGTTATGCCTTTTGGTCTGAGTACCGCCCCAGCCACTTTCCAACACTTGCTGAATGACATCTTCAGGGATCTCCTAGATACATTCGTGGTAATTTATTTGAATGATATTCTAATTTTTTCTAACTCCACAGAGGAACATCATGGACATGTGAGAATGGTCTTGGAAAGTCTAAGACAAAATCATCTTTACATCAAACTTGAAAAGTGTGAATTCCATAGGACCGAAATTCAATTTCTGGGGTATGTACTGTCTACACAAGGAATTAGTATGGATGGAAGCAAAACCCAAGCCATCAAGGATTGGCCAAGTCCTAGAAATGTGAAGGAGGTACAGCGCTTCATCGGGTTTGCCAACTTCTATAGACGTTTCATTAGAAATTTCTCTGAGGTAGTGTCACCTATCACTCAACTTACCGGAAAGAGTCTAGGTTTTCCTGGACTCCCCAAGCCCAGGAAGCATTTTCCCATCTAAAAGATAAATTTACCACTGCACCTATCCTAGTACATCCCAACCCCGAGCTTGCCTTCATAATAGAGGTGGATGCTTCAGACTGTGCCGTTGGAGCTATACTCTCTCAGAGAACAGGTGAGAAGAATGTCTTGCATCCCTGTGCCTTCTTTTCCCAGCAGTTGTCTTCGGCTGAGAGGAACTACGATGTGGGCAATAGAGAGTTGTTGGCCATTATTGCCGCCTTCAAAGAATGGAGACACCTTCTTCAGGGAGCTGCACAGCAAATAGTCGTCCTGACAGACCATCGTAACCTTGAGTTTATCAGGTCGGCTAAGTGCCTGACTCCTCGCCAGGCTCGCTGGAATCTTTTCTTAAACCAATTTAATTTTATCATCTCTTATAGACCAGGATCGCGCAATGGAAAGGCTGATGCACTCTCTAGGATTTACTCAGCAGAGACACGTCCAATTACTCCTCCTAAGACTATTCTTCCTGACTCTAGATTCCTAGGAGTAATTCATAATCAAGACCTACTTAAGGACATCAAGGAAGCATACCATGCGGATTCCTTTTTGGCACAACCCCCAAGGGACGTAAGTCTTGTCTTTAAGAATGGTGTGTGGATTCAGGGACAACGTCTGTATATTCCTGAAACAGTCAGATTAAGAGTATTGCAACTCATTCACGATTCCAAGATAGCTGGGCATAGAGGAATTCTAAAGACACAGGAATTTCTTTCTCGTTTCTTTTGGTGGCCCACTTGCAGGAAGGATGTTTTGAATTATGTCACTTCATGTGAGGTCTGTGCAAGATGCAAAACACCTCGCTCCTCACCAACTGGTCTGTTACAGCCTCTTCCCACCCCGTCCCGCCGTGGGGATCCATTTCTATGGACTTCATTGTGGAGTTACCAACCTCTCAGGGGAAGAACACCATTCTAGTGGTGGTTGACCGTCTAACAAAGGCAGCTCATTTTATCGCTTGTGTCGGCTTACCCACTGCAAAACAGACATCAGATTTGATGATTAAAGATGTGTTTCGCTTACATGGAGTACCGGATGAGGTTATTTCGGATCGAGGGGTGCAATTCACTTCTAGGTTTTGGCAAAATTTCTGTGCAGCATTGGACATTAAAGTAAACCTTTCTTCTGCTTTTCATCCCCAGACTAATGGACAGACCGAACGAACCAATCAAACCTGGAGCAGTATCTCCGCTGCTTTATCTGCCACCTACAGGATGATTGGGTGGATCTACTTCCATTAGCTGAGTTCTCGTATAACAACTCTCAGAGTGCCTCCACTAAACAGTCTCCTTTTTACTCTAATCTAGGTTATCATCCTAACATTCTACCACGATTTCCCATAGAAACGCCTTTACCAGCAGTGGCTGAAAGAATCACGTCTTTACAGAAGAATATGGATCTTCTAAAGGAAAATTGGAATCGGCTCAAGAAAGGTACAAGAAAGCAGCAGATAAATTTCGTAAACCTGCACCAGCTTTCAAGGTAGGAGACTTGGTCTGGCTGTCAACCAGAAATCTTAAGTTAAGGATTCCATCGTCTAAGTTGGGACATAAGTACATTGGACCCTATAAAATCAGTAAAATTATAAGTGCCGTTGCTTGTCGTCTTCAACTGCCCAGAACTATGAGAATCCACCCTGTCTTTCATGTATCCCTACTAAAGGCTGCGACACCCAATACGTTTCCTGGACGTTCCTCTCCTTGCCCTGACCCAGTGCTAGTCGATGGTCAGGAAGAATTTGTGGTGGAAAGGATTTTAGATTCCAGGTTGTATAGAAATCAGTTACAATATCTGATTAAATGGCAGGGCTACCCAGTGGAGGACAACTCATGGGAACCGGTCAATAACGTTAATGCTCCTCGCTTGCTCCGTCAGTTTCATCAGAGGTACCCACACAAGCCTGGTCTGAGGTCATCCGGAGGTTGTCCTTAAGGGGGGAGTAATGTAAGGTTCTATGTATATATTCCTGAAACTCAGTTTGTTCGTCAGCCATTTTACTTTCTGTCTTGCTGCAGCTATCTTGCCCTCAGTCAAAATGGAGTTTCCAGCTTGCATGTTCCCGCCCTGATTCTCTCCTTTGCTTCTTAAGCAGCCACAGCTGAGCAATCAGTGCTTCAGAATCTAGCCTGCAGTGAACCTGTGACTTGACTCCTGTAAGCCTTGGACCTTGTACTCCAGCTATTCCTACTGAGGAACTCTGAAGCACTTGTGGACTCTGAACCCTGTCTTTGAAAGACCCACGTTTGCATGGACTTACGGTAACAGAGAAGAAGATCCTGAATCTGTATTGGAGAGTTATTGCTGAGCTTGGATTACTCTGGCCTGCTGTGTCTCCTGTTTCTGTGTCTGCAAACTGTGTGACTATTTCTGCCAACTTGTATGAAGTAATACAGGACTTTTCTATATCAAACCTGTGACTCCTGTGTTTTCATCGCACCCAAGCACAAGACGCTATATGAACTGTACTACATACATTACATACTGCCTGAACCTTCACCAGGTCCATCTCAAACCGATCACTGGAGACAAGGTACCCCAAAAAACTCATTTACTGTACCACAAACTCGCACTTCTCCAATTTAGCAAAGAGTGTGTTTTCGCTCAAAATTTGTAGAACTTCTGGACTCTCTGCCAATGCGAATCCAGATCAGGTGAATAGATCAAAATATCATCCAAATAAACAATAATACTCCTACCGATCAACGGCCTCAGAATGTCATTAATGAAATTTTGAAAACATGCAGGCGCATTAGTAAGGCCAAAAGGCATCACCAGACACTGAAAATGACCTTCTGTGGTATTAAAGGCTGTCTTCCATTCATCGCCCTCCTTCACCCGCAGCAAATTATATGCCCACGAAGGTCAGTCTTAGAGAACCACTTAGCTCTAGTGTTGAGCGATAGTGCTCGATATCTAAAAATATCGTATCGAAATTGTATCGCCGATAGCACTAAATATCGTCGATATCCGATTTCGATACCGGAAGTCCAATGTAAGTCTATGGGAACAAAATATCGCAACTAAAAAAAACCTTTATTTCCTTGTAAACACTAAATATACACACATAGAATACATATATATATATATATACATGTCATTGTGACATATATATATACATATATGTATAGTTTATACACTTCTACATAGTAAAATATCCTCTGATTCAATTGCCGGGTAAAGCCGGCTTCTGTGAAAAGAAAGAAGCACCCGACATGAAATGACACTTGGTGTACATAGGGTTAACCATGTCTTTTCATGTCGTTTGCAATCTGATTTGCACAAACAATTACATCAGTCTATGTGTGCAAAATTTCACACCTGTAGGGGTTAATTAAAGGTGTAAATTCGTTGTAAAAAAAACGGACTTTTTGCTACGAATTTACACCTTTAATTAACCCCTACAGGTGTGAAATTTTGCACACTTACACTCATGTAATTGTTTGTGCAAATCAGATATCAAACTACATGAAAAGACATGGTTAACTCTATGTAAACCAAGTGTCATTTCATGTCGGGTTCTGCATTTTCACAAAAGCCGGCAATTGAATTAGCGGCTATTATACTATGTAGAAGTGTATGAACTATAAATATAAATATATATATATGTGTCACAAATTCAATGACATGTATATATATATATGAGGTGTAAAATTGCTGAAAAAAAATGCGTGGGCTCCCGCCCTATTTTCGCAACCAGACAGACAAAGCCAGTGAGTGGGGGCAGATAATAATAGCCCAGAGAGGGACCATTATTTTTGGCCCCCCCGGCTACTAACATCTGCCCCCAGACACCCCAGAAAGGGCAAATCTCTAATTAGATTTGCCCTTTCTGGCACTTTGCCCGTCTATTCCCATTGCCCTGTAGCGGTGGCGAATGGGTTAATAAGGGGTTAAAATGACCTTGCAATTGAAAGGTCACTTTAAGCCAGGTTAATAATTGAGAGCTGTCAATCAGACAACTATCAATTATTAATCCTATTGTATGAAAGAAAAATCAAACACACACACTTTAATAAAAAAGAAGTTTAATGAAATAATCACACAGTTTTTGACCATATTTTATTTACCTGCTAAAACCATTTCCTGTAATAAAAATAAAATAATAAAGCAAAATTATTCTTACCAATCCGATGTACAGTCAGGTCCCACGGTGTAATCCATCAGAAAGGGTGTCATGTATGTAGTACAGTTCATATAGCGTCTTGTGCTTGGGTGCGATGAAAATACATGAGACACAGGTTTGATATAGAAAGTCTTGTATTACTTCATACAAGTTGGCAAAAATAGTCACACAGTTTGCAGACACAGAAGCAGGAGACACAGCAGGCCAGAGTAATCTAAGCTCAGCAATCACTCTCCACAACAGGTTCAGGATCATCTTCTCTGTTACCGTAAGTCCATGCAAACGTGGGTCTTTCAAAGAGCAGGGTTCCAGAGTCCACAAGTGCTTCAGAGTTCCTCAGTAGGAATAGCTGGAGTACAAGGTCCAAGGCTTTAGGAGTCAGGTCACAGGTTCACTGCAGGCTAGATTCTGAAGCACTGATTGCTCAGCTGTGGCTGCTTAAGAAGCAAAAGGAGAGAATCAGGGCGGGAACATGCAAGCTGGAAACTCCATTTTGACTGAGGGCAAGATAGCTGCAGCAAGACAGAAAGTAAAATGGCTGACGAACAAACTGAGTTTCAGGAACATGTACACAGAACCTTACATTACTCCCCCTTTAGGGACAACCTCCGGATGACCTCAGGCCAGGCTTGTGTGGGTACCTCTGATGAAACTGACGGAGCAAGCGAGGAGCATTAACGTTATTGACTGGTTCCCATGAGTTGTCCTCCACTGGGTAGCCCTGCCATTTAATCAGATATTGTAACTGATTTCTATACAACCTGGAATCTAAAATCCTTTCCACCACAAATTCTTCCTGACCATCGACTAGCACTGGGTCAGGGCAAGGAGAAGAACGTCCAGGAAACGTATTGGGTGTCGCAGCCTTTAGTAGGGATACATGAAAGACAGGGTGAATTCTCATAGTTCTGGGCAGTTGAAGACGACAAGCAACGGCACTTATAATTTTACTGATTTTATAGGGTCCAATGTACTTATGTCCCAACTTAGACGATGGAATCCTTAACTTAAGATTTCTGGTTGACAGCCAGACCAAGTCTCCTACCTTGAAAGCTGGTGCAGGTTTACGAAATTTATCTGCTGCTTTCTTGTACCTTTCCTGAGCCGATTCCAGATTCTCCTTTAGAAGATCCATATTCTTCTGTAAAGACGTGATTCTTTCAGCCACTGCTGGTAAAGGCGTTTCTATGGGAAATCGTGGTAGAATGTTAGGATGATTAGCTAGATTAGAGTAAAAAGGAGACTGCTTAGTGGAGGCACTCTGAGAGTTGTTATACGAGAACTCAGCTAATGGAAGTAGATCCACCCAATCATCCTGTAGGTGGCAGATTAAGCAGCGGAGATACTGCTCCAGGGTTTGATTGGTTCGTTCGGTCTGTCCATTAGTCTGGGGATGAAAAGCAGAAGAAAGGTTTACTTTAATGTCCAATGCTGCACAGAAATTTTGCCAAAACCTAGAAGTGAATTGCACCCCTCGATCCGAAATAACCTCATCCGGTACTCCATGTAAGCGAAACACATCTTTAATCATCAAATCTGATGTCTGTTTTGCAGTGGGTAAGCCGACACAAGGTATAAAATGAGCTGCCTTTGTTAGACGATCAACCACCACTAGAATGGTGTTCTTCCCTTGAGAGGTTGGTAACTCCACAATGAAGTCCATAGAAATGGATCCCCACGGGCGGGACGGGGTGGGAAGAGGCTGTAACAGACCAGTTGGTGAGGAGCGAGGTGTTTTGCATCTTGCACAGACTTCACATGAAGTGACATAGTTTAAAACATCCTTCCTGCAAGTGGGACACCAAAAGAAACGAGAGAGAAATTCCTGTGTCTTTAGAATTCCTCTATGCCCAGCTATCTTGGAATCGTGAATGAGTTGCAATACTCTCAATCTGACTGTTTCAGGAATATACAGGCGTTGTCCCTGAATCCACACACCATTCTTAAAGACAAGACTTACGTCCCTTGGGGGTTGTGCCAAAAAGGAATCCGCATGGTATGCTTCCTTGATGTCCTTAAGTAGGTCTTGATTATGAATTACTCCTAGGAATCTAGAGTCAGGAAGAATAGTCTTAGGAGGAGTAATTGGACGTGTCTCTGCTGAGTAAATCCTAGAGAGTGCATCAGCCTTTCCATTGCGCGATCCTGGTCTATAAGAAATGATAAAATTAAATTGGTTTAAGAAAAGATTCCAGCGAGCCTGGCGAGGAGTCAGGCACTTAGCCGACCTGATAAACTCAAGGTTACGATGGTCTGTCAGGACGACTATTTGCTGTGCAGCTCCCTGAAGAAGGTGTCTCCATTCTTTGATGGCGGCAATAATGGCCAACAACTCTCTATTGCCCACATCGTAGTTCCTCTCAGCCGAAGACAACTGCTGGGAAAAGAAGGCACAGGGATGCAAGACATTCTTCTCACCTGTTCTCTGAGAGAGTATAGCTCCAACGGCACAGTCTGAAGCATCCACCTCTATTATGAAGGCAAGCTCGGGGTTGGGATGTACTAGGATAGGTGCAGTGGTAAATTTATCTTTTAGACGGGAAAATGCTTCCTGGGCTTGGGGAGTCCAGGAGAACCTAGACTCTTTCCGGGTAAGTTGGGTGATAGGTGACACTACCTCAGAGAAATTTCTAATGAAACGTCTATAGAAGTTGGCAAACCCGATGAAGCGCTGTACCTCCTTCACATTTCTAGGACTTGGCCAATCCTTGATGGCTTGGGTTTTGCTTCCATCCATACTAATTCCTTGTGTAGACAGTACATACCCCAGAAATTGAATTTCGGTCCTATGGAATTCACACTTTTCAAGTTTGATGTAAAGATGATTTTGTCTTAGACGTTCCAAGACCATTCTCACATGTCCATGATGTTCCTCTGTGGAGTTAGAAAAAATTAGAATATCATCCAAATAAATTACCACGAATGTATCTAGGAGATCCCTGAAGATGTCATTCAGCAAGTGTTGGAAAGTGGCTGGGGCGGGTACTCAGACCAAAAGGCATAACTAGATATTCAAAGTGTCCATAGCGTGACCTGAATGCAGTCTTCCATTCATCCCCAGGTCTAATACGGACTAAGTTATAGGCCCCACGAAGATCTAGTTTAGAGAAAATTTTGGCATGTCGCACTCTCTCCAATAACTCAGGGATTAAAGGCAATGGATAACGGTTTCTAATAGTAACCTTATTGAGTTCCCTATAGTCTACGCATGGTCTCAGAGATCCATCTTTCTTCTTTACAAAGAAGATGGGTGCACCTGCAGGAGATGAAGAGGGGCGTATGAAGCCCTTGGCTAGATTTTCGTCTATGTAATCCTTTAAAGCCTTTAGCTCGGGCCCCGCCAGGGGGTAGATCTTACCAAAAGGTATCTCTGCTCCAGGCAATAATTCAATTGGACAATCATATGGACGGTGAGGAGGAAGCTGGTCAGCGTTCTTCTTGTCACATAAATCCACATAGTCCTGGTATACAGATGGTAGTTCAGGGACTGACATGGTTCCTTTAGGAACAGAGCAAGCTGAAACTTTTGGACTCATCTGTTTCTCTGGAAAGTGTAATTCCTTGGTCTCCCAGTTAATGGTAGGATTCTGAGCCTGCAGCCATGGTAGCCCTAGAATAATGGGAAAGTGGGGAGAAGAGATAAGCATAAAGGACAGTTTCTCTTGATGATCTTTACCCATAAGAACCCTCAAAGGCTCTGTTTCCTGATCCACTGGTCCAGAGGTCAGCAGGGAGCCATCCACAGTTTCCATCTGTACTGGAGTAGCCTTCTTCACTGAACGTATCCCCTGTTTCAGAGCAAAGGAGACATCCATAAAATTTCCACTTGCCCCTGAGTCGATCATAGCAGAGCTAGACACCCAAGCTGAGTCAACCCAGAGTTTGATGGAAAGAAAGCAATGAGAATTGTTTTTCTTACAACTCAGCTGGGACACCGCTGAGGAAACTTGAAAAATGGCAGCGTTTATACAGTCAACGTCCTCAGAGGTAACGGAGTTTAAGTCCGAGAAATCAAGATCTGTTGCTGCAGATCTCTCTGGAGCCTGAGGCTCGGACCTGACAGATCCCCTCTCGCAACACTCACAATGAATGAGTGCTGCAGTAGTCTTACGAGAACGGCTGGGGCAGTTTATAATGAAGTGCCCTGACTTACCACAATAGAAACATAGATTCTCCTTAAAACGATGTTCCTTGCGTGCATCACTAACCCGTCGTTGTAAAGAGTCTACCTGCATGGGTTCAGGTTCAGGTTCCCGTGTAATCCTACTCAAAGGTTCCTTAGCTGGAGAGGAAGGTAGGAAAAGGTTAGTGCGATTGCTTTCGAACCATCTCTCTTGCCTGCGTTCAGTCAGACGAGTATCAATACGGATGCAGTAGTTAATAAAGTCACCTAACGCAGTGGGAGGGTCGGCACGAGCAAGTTCATCCTTAATCAGTGGAGATAACCCTTTTCGAAAAATAGATTTTTTGGCGGAACTGTCCCAGGTGGTATCAAGGGCCCATCTCCTGAAATCCAAGGCATATTCAGCTACCGAGTGCTTACCTTGGCGCAAAGCTAACATGGCTGCTTCAGCTGTTGCACCTCGATTGGGGTCATCAAACACCTGCCCCATGGCTGAAATAAAAGCATCAAGGTGATTCAAACAATCATCCTCAGTCTCAATCAGAGGTTTGCCCACATCAAAGCCTTGTTGGTAAGCAACATAATTATAGTAAGCACCTTAGATCGTTCAGTGGGAAATTGTGAAGCATGTGCAGAAAAAAAAAGATTGCATTGATTAATAAATCCCCTGAATTTCTCACGTTCACCGCCAAAACGAAAAGGGGGCAACTTGGGAATCCCAGAACTCGGGGCTACGGCAGGAGCCTGGACTCGCTCTTCTAGAACCTCAATCCTGGCTCGCAAATCCTGGGCAGTCTGTCCAAACACTTGCAAATTGTGATTAGTGAGGTCCTGTAGGCTTGAAAAACGGGTCTTTATATTCTGCAAATCTGCAAGGATATTATCAGTCACTCCGCAAAGTTCCTTTATGCGGGCCTCCATTTTCCAGATCTTTTAAGACAGGAGTACTGGAAGAAGAGGAGAGGAGAAAAAAAAAAAAACAATAGTGTTTACCTGTGGTAACACTGCAGAGAGAAAAAAAAATTAAGGGAACTGCTCACCTGGAATGGTTGTGAGAAGTCACAACCACTATCATCACAGAAAGTTCACCCGGGAAAACTGATATCCACAGTTACAGCAGACAAAAAAGAGAAAAAAAAAAAAAAAACAATAGTGTTTACCTGTGGTAACACTGCAGAAAAAAAAAACACTTAAGGGAATTGCTCAACTGGAATGGTTGTGAAAAGTCACAACCACTGTCATCACAGAAAGTACAACCGGACATCCGATATCCACAGTTACAGCAGACACAGCCTTTCCAGACCCAGCAGACACTAATGTTTTGGCTTCAGAATCTTGTCATGTATGTAGTACAGTTCATATAGCGTCTTGTGCTTGGGTGCGATGAAAATACATGAGACACAGGTTTGATATAGAAAGTCTTGTATTACTTCATACAAGTTGGCAAAAATAGTCACACAGTTTGCAGACACAGAAGCAGGAGACACAGCAGGCCAGAGTAATCTAAGCTCAGCAATCACTCTCCACAACAGGTTCAGGATCTTCTTCTCTGTTACCGTAAGTCCATGCAAACGTGGGTCTTTCAAAGAGCAGGGTTCCAGAGTCCACAAGTGCTTCAGAGTTCCTCAGTAGGAATAGCTGGAGTACAAGGTCCAAGGCTTTAGGAGTCAGGTCACAGGTTCACTGCAGGCTAGATTCTGAAGCACTGATTGCTCAGCTGTGGCTGCTTAAGAAGCAAAAGGAGAGAATCAGGGCGGGAACATGCAAGCTGGAAACTCCATTTTGACTGAGGGCAAGATAGCTGCAGCAAGACAGAAAGTAAAATGGCTGACGAACAAACTGAGTTTCAGGAACATGTACACAGAACCTTACAAAGGGTTAATGTTTACTGCAGGACCGCAGCTAATGCTGCAGCCTCACAGTAAACCCCCAAATGAATGAGTTCCTCTCCTGGCTGACAGGAGAGGAAGTGGAAAGCTTAATTGATTGCTTTCCACTTTCACTTCAGGTCAGCCAGGGACACAATCAGTGACGTCAGAGGGAACTGGTTAACAAAAATAGGGGATCCCCTCGAAAAAAATTGGCGTGGGGTCCCCCCTATTTTTGTTAACCAGCCAGATGAAGCAGACCGCTGAGGCCTGGTTTTTCAGGCTGGTAAGGATCCAATATCCATGGACCTTGCAAGCCTGATAATACCAGGCCACAGCAGTCTGCTTAGCTTGGCTGGTTAACAAAAATAGGGGATCCCCTCGAAAAAAAAAAACGGCGTAGGGGTCCCCCTATTTTTGTTAACCAGCCAAGTAAAATGCAGACTGCTGCGGCCTGGTATTAAAAGACTGTCAAGGCCCATGGATTTTGGCCCTCAACAGCCTGATAATACCAGGCTACAGCAGCCCCACATTTGGCGCATCAAAAGATGTGCCAATTGTGGCACTTTACCCGGCTCTTCCCACTTGCCCTGTAGCGGTGGCAAGCGGGGTAATAAGGGGTTAATGTCACTGTTGATTGCACGGTGACAATAAGCCCGGTTAATAATGGAGAGGCGTCAATAAGACACCGATCCATTATTAATCCCAAAGTTATTAAATGCATAAAAAAAGACAAAGCAAGAAAAAAGTCTTTTAATGAAATAAAAGAGACAACACAGTTTTCATTTCTTTTATTGTACTCTCATTCCTGCGACGCCATCGATCTCCTGTAAAAAAAGAAAAAAAACAAACCAACAGTATACCACCTGTCCGACGCAGTCCATAGTAACGACAGTCCCACGACGATCCAGCTCTGCTACATCGCAATGACAGGCAGAGCCTGTCATCGCGACGCAGCACAGCTGATTACCTGCTTCCCCGGCGGTGACGTCATCGGACTGACTGCTTTACGGCCGGGATTACCCAGCAGTCACTGCAGTTATCGCGAGAAACTGCATGTGACCGCCGGGGAGAAGAGGATGGCGGCCATGAAGCAGTCCAGGACGTGACCACCGGAGATCTTCTGCCAGGTAAGTGCCGCTGACTCCTGACAGACCCGACCGACGGACACTGACAGTGACAGACCCGACCGACGGACACAGACAGTGACAGTGACAAATCCGATTCCGGTATTCGATAAGACGAAAATATCGAAACAAATTATCGAAAGGCCGATAGAGCTAATATCGGCCGATAGCCGATATTTACATTATCGTATCGCTCAACACTACTTAGCTCCGGTTAGTTGGTTTAACAAATCCGGAATTAGGTGCAACGGTTAAGGATTGCGCACAGTGATTTTATTAATCTCCCGAAAATCCAGACACGGCCTAAGGCCCTCATCCTTCTTTTTGACAAAAAAAAATCCTACAGCCACAGGGGACTTAGAGGGTCTTATATGACCTGCAGCTAAACTAGTCTGTAGGTATTCCTTTAAGACCTCCCTCTCGGGAATCGTCAGATTAAATAAACGACTCTTAGGGAGTGTAGCACCTGGGACGAACTCAATAGTGCAGTCATAATCTCTATGGGGTGGTAGAGCTTGCGACTCAACTTCCGAAAATACCTTCCAGAAATCCTGAATGGCTTCAGGTAGCTCCCTCTTCACAACAGCAGCAATGTGAACATTACAACATTTACCATAACACCCCTGACCCCAGGAACTTATAGTACTAGAGGACCAGTCCAGCAAAGAATTGTGCACTTTTAACCAGGGTAAACCCAGGACGACAGGAAAAGGCAAATTAGCAAGTACAAACAAGTCTATACACTCCTGATGTTCCAAATTCACAATAAGTGGGAACCCAGTGACCTTTCGAGAAACGCATCCATGCTCCCGGGGAGTGTTATCAATCGCAACAACAGGAAAAGGAGATGACAATGGTTCAGAATCAAACTTATATTTGTTTAGAAATTGTTGATCAATCAAATTAAGTGCAGAACCACAATCCACCATTACCTGAAAATCAATGGAATGACCACGATAGGTGGTATTACCAGAAAAAAATAATCCTGCGGACCGTAAAAAACACAATACGAACGGGAGTGTTGCTCCTACTGACCTTTTTTTTTTCTTTCCTTCCTTATGCGAGTCGTGCATTGCTTAATAAAATGGTCAGCCTTACCACAATACAAGCATAGCCCCTCAGAGAACCTCCTCTCCCTCTTCTGGGAACAAGAGGACATCGCCCCAAGCTGCATCGGTTCTCCACTGTCGACGGGGCTATCCTGTGAGACTGGGCTCAGCATTATAAGAGACTTCTCTTCATTCTGCCTGTCTCTCAATCTTCTATCCACACGGATAGCTAACTGCATAGCAGTTTCCAAAGTAGCAGGTGCAGGATATGCAATGAGCAAATCTTTAACCCTTTCACTCAAACCTGCTAAAAACTGACTCTTGAGTGCTGGGTCATTCCACCTGACCTCTGCGGACCATCGTCTGAACAGGGTGCAATACCTCTCAGCATCACCAGAACCCTGTTTAAGCCGTCTGAGCTCTGCTTCAGCTGTTGTGACCGATCAGGATCATCATATAACAACCCCATAGTAGTAAAAAATGCTTCTACTGACGTCAAAGAAGGATCATCAGGATGTAATGAAAATGCCCAGATTTTGGGTTCACTTCGCAATAATGACATAATAATCCCCACACACTGTACTTCACTCCCTGGGGATCCAGGTCTAAACCGAAAATATAGTAAACATGCATTTTTAAACTTAAAAAATTCCTGCCGGTTACCAGAAAAAAACTCAGGTAATCCTACCTTTGATTCTTCATAGTGTGCTCCAGGGTAATTACTCACGTGCTGTTGCAGGCTGGCTACTTTCAAAGTTAACCCTTGCAAGCGTTCAGCAAGTTCTTGGATGCTATTCATTTTGAAGGAATCCAGAAGAGGTTGTTTTTTTTTTCTGTGTGGCTGGACAAACTGTTATGGATCTGCAACTCAGGGCTAGGGCAGAAGGGGAGACACTGACCCTGTGCTAGGACTAGGCTGAAACCCTACGATGGAGTGGGCGACCTATTCTTTGCGAATAGACCCACTGACGTTTCCTAGGCTAAACTCAAACGAAGACCTAAAGGTAGGGGGAAGGGTATTCCTGAACGATCTAGGGACTGGGAACAAAAAACAGGTAACCTCCTAGTAGGAAAATAAGGAAGCTGCAGAAACGAAAGGAAAACCAAAAAAACAAAGGCAGAACAAGAGATCCCAGAACTGCACAATATAAAACACTGTTGTCCAGCAAGGACTGGGAGGCAGGTGCTGGGTAATAAAGGGTGATACAATCACCTGACCTTAGACAAACCCAGCACCAGTGGAAAAAAACAGCAACCAGAAAACCACAACAAGAAGGTGGATGGTCAAAACGAAATAGATTCTAACAATAGAGAGGCTAAGTGCCAGAAAAGGCGCATCTTATAGATGTGCCTTTTCTGGGGAGGCTGGGGCCAGATGTTTGTAGCCAGGGGGGGCCCAAAAACAATGGTCCCTCTCTAGGCTATTAATATCTGTCCTCAGTCACTGGCTTTCCCTTTCTGGTGGAGAAAATACCGCGGGAGCTCACGCATTTTTTTTCAACGAATTTATCCGTCACCGTATTTTTCGGACTATAAGACGCACCGGACTATAAGACGCACCCAGGTTTTAGAGGTGGAAAATAGGGAAAAATATATTTGAAGCAAAAATGTGGTAAAATATTTAATAACATAAATAACATACTATTATATGTGGTGTTATTATATATAATAGCATGTTATTATGTTGGAAGCTACGGGTAGGAGATGGTGCTGCGGGACCAGTGTGGTGTCTGTAAAGTACTATGTGAAGACGCTGGAGGGTGAGTATAAGGCCGGGGTCACACATGCGAGAAACTCGCACGATTTTGTGTGAGTCTCTCGCATGAACACCCAGCACTGCCGCCGGCACTCAGACTGGAGCGTGCAGCTGCATAGAAATACATGCAGCATAGAAATACATGCAGCCGCACGCTCCGGTCCGAGTGCCGGCGGCAGTGCCCGGTGTTCATGCGAGAGACTCGCACAAAAATCGTGCAAATTTCTCGCATGTGTGACCACGGCCTAAGAATGGGGGCATAGGGCTTATATTTAAAGCCACACTCCAGCACTGATAACACTGGAGTGCTGCTTTAAGATCCCATGGGAGAACTATAACTCTCAGCATGTCCTGCAGATCCTATGGCATGCTGGGAGTTATAGTCCACCACAGGATGGCAGAGTGCTTTTTTATGTGCTGTATTTACTAACCTTTTAATTATTTTTTTCTTGTACAGTGTGTCTGAAGGACCTGTGATGACATCATGAAGCCTGAAGGTGTGTTTGGGGTCATTGTCCTGTTGAAAAATAAATGATGGTCCAACTAAACGCAAACCGGATGGAATAGCATGCCGCTGCAAGATGCTGTGGTAGCCATGCTGGTTCAGCATGCCTTCAATTTTGAATAAATCCCCAACAGTATCACCAGCAAAGCACCCCCACACCATCACACCTCCTCCTCCATGCTTCACAGTGGGAACCTGGCATGTAGAGTCCATCCGTTCACCTTTTCTGCGTCGCACAAAGACACGGTGGTTGGAACCATAGATCTCAAATTTAGACTCATCAAACCAAAGCACAGATTTCCACTGGTCTAATGTCCATTCCTTGTGTTCTCTAGCCCAAACAAGTTCTTTCTGCTTATTGCCTGTCCTTAGCAGTGGTTACCTAGCAGCTATTTTACCATGAAGGCCTGCTGCACAAAGTCTCCTCTTAACAGTTGTTGTAGAGATGTGTCTGCTGCTAGAACTCTGTGTGGCATTGACCTGGTCTCTAATCTGAGCTGCTGTAAACCTGCGATTTCTGAGGCTGGTGACTCAGATAAACTTATCCTCAGAAGCAGAGGTGACTCTTGGTCTTCCTTTCCTGGGGTGGTCCTCATGTGAGCCAGTTTGTTTGTAGCGCTTGATGGTTTTTGCAACTGCACTTGGGGACACTTTCAAAGTTTTCCCAATTTTTCGGACTGACTGACCTTCATTTCTTAAAGTAATGATGGCCACTCGTTTTTATTTACTTTGCTGCTTTTTTCTTGCCATAATACAAATACAAAGTCTATTAGGTAGGACTATCAGCTGTGTATCCACCAGACTTCTGCACAACACAACTGATGGTCCCAACCCCATTTATAAGGCCAGAAATCCCACTTATTAAACCTGACAGGGCGCATCTGTGAAGTGAAAACCATTTCCGGTGACTACCTCTTGAAGCTCATCAAGAGAATGCCAAGAGTGTGCAAAGCAGTCATCAAAGCAAAAGGTGGCTACTTTGAAGAACCTAGAATATAAGACATACCGTATATATTCGAGTATAAGCCGACCCCCCTAACTTTGCCACAAAAAACTGGGAAAACGTATCGACTCGAGTATAAGCCTAGGGTGAAAAATGAGGCAGCTACTGGTAAATTTCAAAAATAAAAATAGATACAAATAAAAGTGAAATTAAAGTAGGTTAAATGTTTTTGAAAAGCCATATTGAATCAGGAGCCCCTATGCAGCTCCACAGATTATGCCCCATATGCTGCCCCATATATTATGCCCCATATGCTGCCCCATATATTATGCCCTATATATTATGCCCAATATGCTGCCTCATGTATTATGCCCCACAAGATGCTCCATAGATTGTGCCCCATATCCTGCCCCATATATTATGCCCCCATATGATGCTCCATAGATTATGCCCCATATGCTGCCCATGTATTATGCCCCATATGCTGCCCATGTATTATGCCCCATATGCTGCCCCATGTATTATGCCCCACAAGATGCTCCATAGATTGTGCCCCATATCCTGCCCCATATATTATGCCCCCATATGATGCTCCATAGATTATGCCCCCATATGCCGCTGTAAATGAACAAAAAAAAAAATGACAAACTCACCTCTCGTCGCTGGGGGCCAGGTGCTGGTGTCCTGAGCAGGCGGGGACACCGGCGCGCTATGGGGGACAGGTGCCGGTGTCACCTCTGGCTCAGGCCCCGGCACCTGCAATACTCACCTGTCCCCGGTTCACCGCTGCACGCCACTGTCTTCCGGGTCCTCCGGCAGTGAATGCATAGGCAGAGGGCGCGACGCGCACTAACTACGTCATCGCACCCTCTGACCTGAACATTTACAGCTAGAGGACGCGAGGAGAGAGCAGAGCGCTGCGGTGGAACGGGGTCAGGTGAATATCGCATATACTCACCCCCTCCTGGCGTGGTCTCTGCAGTCCCTGCTCTTCTCCCATGGTCTCCGGCAGCTATGCCTAACTTCAGCGGTCACGTGATACCGCTCATTAAAGTCATGAATATGGGCATATTCATGACTTTAATGAGCGGTATCACATGACCGCTGAACACAGGCGCCGGAGTCCGTGGGAGAAGAGCAGGGGGGCTGCAGAGACTGCGCCAGGAGGGGGTGAGTATATAGGACAGCTGCGCTCCCCGGCCGACCCCCTGGTATATGACTTGAGTATAAGCCGAGAGGGGGACTTTCAGCCCTAAAAAATGGGCTGAAAATCTCGGCTTATACTCGAGTATGTACGGTATTTTCAGTTGTTTCACACTTTTTTGTTAAGTATATAATTCCACATGTGTTAATTCATAGTTTTGATGCCTTCAGTGTGAATGTACAATTTTCATCGTCATGAAAATACAGAAAAATCTTTAAATGAGATGGTGTCCAAATTTTTGGTCTGTACTATATACTCAATGACATGTATATATGTATATATATATATATATATATATATATATTTATATATATATGTATTCTATGTGTATATATCTATTCTTTTGTTTATGTTTTAAAACCTGTCATTGGGATCCATTATATGTCCGTTTTGCAAGTCGGTGAGAAAATCTCGCCATACGGATGCAAAACGGATGTCACACGGATGCTTAGATGCGAGAAAATCGCTTCCTCGCATTACAATCGGATGACATATGGATCACTGTCCAGGGAACATTTCTGTGTATTACGAATGTAAAATACGGACCATATTTTTATACGCTTAGGCCGGGGGTCACACTTGCGAGTGTGATGCGAGAAACTCGCTCGAGTCTCTCGCATGAATACCCGACACTGCCACCGGCACTCGGACCGGAGCGTGCAGCTGCATGTATTTCTATGTGTGACCCCAGCCTTACATGGTGCCCATTCAGATGAAAGTCTAGCTATGTAAAACATGTATTGTTAAAGGGATGTCCACAGCTGAGACAACCCCTTCTTAAATGCTGTGCTTCCCAATGTAAAATAAAACAAATATGTACTAATCTCCCACAATGGCTATGTTCCACCAAAATTAGCACAGGGTCCTTGGATGCTCTTGTGCCATTGCTGAGCCTTGTGAGAACTGAAGCCAGTCAGCAGCTGCTAAAGACTGCTATTTTTACACTTCCCGTCCACGTTTTGTCCAAGTATTGTGTCAGCAAAGCAGCCCATTAGTGGCCTCTGATTGGCTGCAGGGCTCATGTGACATGATCGCGGGTTGCCGATGGGTTGTCATGACAGCTGGGCAGGGCTGGCGTCAGTTTGGCGCAATATATGGAGACCATCATATGGGGCCCATCATAAACTGGAGTATCATATATGGGGCCCATCATACACTGGAGCATCATATATTGAGCATTACATGGGGCCTATCATACACTGGAGCATCATATATGGGGCCCATTATATATGGAGCATTATATGGGGCCCATAATATACTGGAGCATCATATATAGGTCCATTATATATCAAGCATTATATTGGGCCCATCATGCACTGAAGCATCATATATGGGGCCCATTATATATGGAACATCATTATGGGGCCCATTATATATTGAACATCATATGGGGCCTATTATATATGGAGCATCTTATAGGGTCCATTATATATGGAGCATTATATGGGCCCATTATATATGGAGCATTATATGGGGCTCTGTTATGATTTGGTAGCTGAGGAGAGCAGGCAAAAACGGCAATACACCAGAGAGGTTGGAATCTACTGGATTGCAGTACCCTGACTAACCACCACAACTAAAGGCAGCCGTGGAGCGTTCCTACGTTGGTCCTAGACGCCTCGTCACAGCCTGAGAGGTTAACCACACCTAAAGATAGAAAGAGGAAAGCTATCTGCCCCGGAGCAGATCCCCAAAGAACATAGGAAGCCCCCAAACATGTAATGGCGGTTAGACAAGAGGAAATACAGACACTGACAGAAAATAGTATGAGCAAATGTTGGGGCCCAATCTTCCTAGACAGAAAAGGATAGGAAGGGCACTTACTGCAATCCAAAAAACCCTAAAAAAAATACCAACTCTACTAATTGCAAAAACACCTGAGATCACACGACCTCTACCACCTAAATTAGTTCTCTGGTGTAACAAAACTAAGCCGCAGCCACTGAAAAACTGGAAAAGGCAAATGAACAAATAACAGTGGCTCCAGAAGAACTGAGAGGAGCCCAAGCCCAGGGGAGACCTGACCAACCTCACAGAAATACAGAGAAATATGCAAATGGCAAGCACAAAAACAAAAAACAGAAAATATCTTATCTGAGAGCAGGAGATGAGACAAGACTCAGCAAGCTTCCAAGTGAACCAGGAACCACAGTTGAGTCAAGAACAATTGATCACCGGCAACCATGATGGGAGGGAACCTCCCTTATATAAGGCCAGTCTGTAACTCCTGATTGCCAATCCTCATTAAATGGTTCAGTACTGTTTGTAACCACCAGAGGGAGCTTCTGCTCAGAATTCATTTCTAACACATTCACAACAGGGCTCATTATTCTGTATGGAGCTCTATGTGGTGACCAAAATACTGTATGGAGCAATATATAGGGCTCATTATTCTGTAAGGAGCAATATATGGGGCTCATTATTCTGCATGGAGCTCTATGTGGTGCCCAAAATACTGTATGGAGCAATATATGGAGCTCATTATTCTGTATGGAGCACTATGCGGTGCCCATAATACTGTATGGATGACTATACTATTTGTCTTTTGAGCTATTGTAGAATTTACAATAGATATCACTCATGTAATGTGTGAAGTAAGTGAAATGTTTGTCATTGTACTACACCTATATTTCTCTGCTGTATCTGTGCATCATGAATTGTTGTATGTGTTAAAGGGGCCCACTGACACTCTTTTGCCCGGGGCCCATGAAAACCTGGAGCCGACTCTGCAGCAGGGGGTCAGCTAATGACCCCCGTGCTTGTCATTACAGAACTCCTCTGAAATCCTGCCTGTGGTAGAACTTCAAAGGAGACTGTGATTTCTGCTATTTGCAGGGGGCTAACAAAGTCAGGAAAAAAAGTAAATAAATAGAAAAAAAAAGTTAAATTCACTCTCTTTTCCCCCAGTGAAGATAAAGATATTATTTTTTTTAAAAATGCTCATATGTGGTATCACCAAAATATAAAAACAATTAACCCGATCGGTAAACACTGTAAATGTAAAAAATTCAATAACGCCAAAATTACGTTTCTTTTTTGGTCATCACCACAATCCCATAAAAAATTATGTAGCAAGTGATCAATCAATATTTTCTAAAGCATTGTTTGAGAAACAATTCAAGATTGGTGCAATAAACGATTTACATTGATGTTTTCAAACAGTGTTTAATGGCAGTTCCTTTCTAAGGCTGGAGTCACACACACCGAGTAAAAAATCTGACCGTTTTAGTCGGTCGATAATCGGATTAAAATTTCATGAACATTGATGCGACTAGCATCCGATTTTTTTGTAGTTGATGCGATTTAGTCGCATCTGACCGTAGTTGTCACATCCGATTTACATCCGAATTGCGAGAATTTCTCGCAGGCTTGCAAAAATGACATATAATGGATCCAAAAGAATAGTATTTAAATCACAATAGAAAGAATAGATATATACACATAGAACACATATATATATATATATATATACACATGTCATTGTGACATGTGTATATATATATATAGGAAAGATGTGTATCTTCGTACCGTGTTAGCCAGTAGATAGAAAAATATTTAGAATTGAGAGTCCTCAGTGGTTGATACCTTTTAATGGCTAACTGAAAAGATGGTAACAAATTGCAAGCTTTCGAGACTACTCCGGTCTCTTCATCAGGCAAAGACTAAAACAAAAACTGAAGAATCACATATATATATATATATACACAAGAGGACACAGGAATAGTGCAATAGGTAAGACAAGTGACGTGAAGCAGAACTGTCATTATGGCAGAGGAATGAACATAAATATTGGAACAGATCATAGATAAGGAGAGAGTTTTATTGCCCTCTGATTGGGGTCTGGTGTTGTGTTTTGATGCCCCTAGAAGGTCAGAGACGCAGATTCCTTAATTGATATAGAATGACATGAATCCATGTGACACGTTCATTCCAGCACTAAGAGTGTCAAAGGTCATCATAAGTTTGTATTCCCAAACCTTTCTATCTTTCTCAGATTTGAAGTTAGATTTTAATACCAGTAATTCCATATCCATTATGCTATGACCGGGCATACAAAAGTGTTTTGCCACAGGTAAATCCATTCTTTTTTCTCTTATCGTGTGGCGATGAGAATTCATCCTTGTTCTCAGTTTTTGCCCGGTCTCCCCCACATACAGACCCCCAGTTGGACATTTAGTACATATAATTAGGTACACCACATTAGATGTGATGCAGCTGAAAGTACCTGGGATCTTGTAGTCCTGATGGGAGTTGGGGATCTTTATCTTGTCCGTGGTCATTATAGATGCACATGTTTTACACTTCTTCTGTTTGCAAGGAAAGGTTCCTGCAGCTGTTGGGGAGGACAGGGAGCTTCTGACAATGATGCTTCTTAGATTTGGGGGCTGCCTAAAACATAGTAGTGGGGGGTCTGGAAATATGGATTGTAATCGGGCATCTTTTTGTAGTAAAGGTTGTAGTTTCCGTGCAGCTCCCCTTAGCATCTCCAGATTTGGATTGTAGGTGACCACTAGAGGCACCCGGTTATTTTCTTCTTTAGTTTTGTAATGTAGCAGGTGATTCCTTGATATTCTGGTGGCTCTTGTAATTTGGTTTTCAAATTTTTCAAGAGCCACCAGAATATCAAGGAATCACCTGCTACATTACAAAACTAAAGAAGAAAATAACCGGGTGCCTCTAGTGGTCACCTACAATCCAAATCTGGAGATGCTAAGGGGAGCTGCACGGAAACTACAACCTTTACTACAAAAAGATGCCCGATTACAATCCATATTTCCAGACCCCCCACTACTATGTTTTAGGCAGCCCCCAAATCTAAGAAGCATCATTGTCAGAAGCTCCCTGTCCTCCCCAACAGCTGCAGGAACCTTTCCTTGCAAACAGAAGAAGTGTAAAACATGTGCATCTATAATGACCACGGACAAGATAAAGATCCCCAACTCCCATCAGGACTACAAGATCCCAGGTACTTTCAGCTGCATCACATCTAATGTGGTGTACCTAATTATATGTACTAAATGTCCAACTGGGGGTCTGTATGTGGGGGAGACCGGGCAAAAACTGAGAACAAGGATGAATTCTCATCGCCACACGATAAGAGAAAAAAGAATGGATTTACCTGTGGCAAAACACTTTTGTATGCCCGGTCATAGCATAATGGATATGGAATTACTGGTATTAAAATCTAACTTCAAATCTGAGAAAGATAGAAAGGTTTGGGAATACAAACTTATGATGACCTTTGACACTCTTAGTGCTGGAATGAACGTGTCACATGGATTCATGTCATTCTATATCAATTAAGGAATCTGCGTCTCTGACCTTCTAGGGGCATCAAAACACAACACCAGACCCCAATCAGAGGGCAATAAAACTCTCTCCTTATCTATGATCTGTTCCAATATTTATGTTCATTCCTCTGCCATAATGACAGTTCTGCTTCACGTCACTTGTCTTACCTATTGCACTATTCCTGTGTCCTCTTGTGTATATATTATATATATATATGTGATTCTTCAGTTTTTGTTTTAGTCTTTGCCTGATGAAGAGACCGGAGTAGTCTCGAAAGCTTGCAATTTGTTACCATCTTTTCAGTTAGCCATTAAAAGGTATCAACCACTGAGGACTCTCAATTCTAAATATTTTTATATATATTATATATATTTATAGTTCCTAGACTTCTACATACTGTAATAGCCGCTAATTCAATTGCCGGCTTTTGTGAAATCACAGAAGCCGACATGAAATGATACATTGTTTAGACACAGTTAACCATGTAATTTCCTGTATTTTGATATATGGTTTGAACTTACAATTACATAAGTGTATGTGTGCAAAATTTCAGACATGTAGGGGTTAATTAAAGGTGTAAATTCGTTGTAAAAAAAATGTGTCAAATCTCTAATTAGATTTGCCCTTTCTGGGGTGTCTGGGGGCAGATGTCAGTAGCCAGGGGGGGCACAAAAAAAATGTACCCTCCCTAGGCTATTATTATCTGCCCCCACTCGCTTGCTTTGTCTGTCTGGTGGAGAAAATACAGTCATGGCCAAAAGTTTTGAGAATGACACAAATATTAATTTTTACAAAGTCTACTGCTTCACTTTTTCTAATGGCAATTTGCATATACTCCAGAATGTTTTAAAGAGTGAGCAGCTTAACAGCAATTACTTGCAAAGTCAATATTTGGCTAGAAAATGAACTTTATCCCCCAAAACACATTTCAACATCATTGCAGCCCTGCCTTAAAAGGACCAGCTAACCTCTTTTCAGTGATTGCTCCATTAACACAGGTGTGGTGTTGATGAGGACATGGCTGGAGATCAATCTGTCATGATTAAGTAAGAATGACACCACTGGACACTTTAAAAGGAGGCTGGTACTTGGCATCATTGTTTCTTTTCTGTTAACCATGGTTATCTCTAAAGAAACACGTGCAGTCATCATTGCAATGCACAAAAATGGCCTAACAGGAAGAGTATCGCAGCTAGAAAGATTGCACCTCAGTCAACAATCTATCGCATCATCAAGAACTTCAAGGAGAGAGGTTCCATTGTTGCTAAAAAGGCTCCAGGGTGCCCAAGAAAGAGCAGCAAGCGCCAGGACCGTCTCTTAAAAGTGTTTCAGCTGCGGGATCGGGCTACCAGCAGTGCAGAGCTTGCTCAGGAATGGCAGCAGGCAGGTGTGAGTGCATCTGCACGCACTGTGAGGCGGAGACTCTTGGAGCAAGGCCTGGTCTCAAGGAGGGCAGCAAAGAAGCCACTTCTCTCCAGAAAAAACATCATGGACAGACTGATATTCTGCAAAAGGTACAGGCAGTGGACTGCTGAGGACTGGGGTAAAGTTATTTTCTCTGATGAATCCCCTTTTCGATTGTTTGGGACATCAGGAAAACGCATCATTCGGAGAAGACAAGGTGAGCGCTACCACCAGTCTTGTCTCATGCCAACTGTTAAGCATCCTGAAACCATTCATGTGTGGGGTTGCTTCTCAGCCAAGGGAATCAGCTCTCTCACAGTCTTGCCTAGAAACACAGCCATGAATAAAGAATGGTACCAGAATGTCCTCCAAGAGCATCTTCTCCAAACCCTCCAAGACAGTTTGGCGATCAACAATGCCTTTTCCAGCATGATGGAGCACCTTGCCATAAAGCAAAGGTGATAACTAAATGGTTCAGGGAACAAAACATAGAGATTTTGGGTCCATGGCCTGGAAACTCCCCAGATCTTAATCCCATTGAGAACTTGCGGTCAATCATCAAGAGACGGGTGGACAAACAAAAAACCTAAAAATTCTGACAAAATGAAAGCATTGATTGTGCAAGAATGGACTGCTATCAGTCAGGATTTGGTCCAGAAGTTGATTGAGAGCATGCCAGGGAGAATTGCAGAGGTCCTGAAGAAGAAGGGTCAACACTGCAAATATTGACTTGCTGCATTAACTCATTCTAACTGTCAATATAAGCTTTTGTTACTCATATGTTTGCAATTATTATATTTCTGTCCGTGGTAAAAACATCTGTCAAACACACATAAAAACCAGAGGGCAGCAGATCATGTGAAAATATAATATTTGTGTCATTCTCAAAACTTTTGGCCATGACTGTACAGCGGGAACCCCCGCATTTTTTTTTACAACGAATTTACACCTTTAATTAACCCCTACATGTCTGAAATTTTGTACACATATACTTATATAATTTAACTTAAAACCATATATCAAAATACAGGAAATGACATGGTTAACTGTGTCTAAACAATGTATCATTTCATGTCGGCTTCTGTGATTTCACAAAAGCCGGCAATTGAATTAGCAGCTATTACAGTATGTAGAAGTCTAGGAACTATAAATATATATATATATACATGTCACAATTAGCATATATATATATATATATATATGTATTCTATGTGTGTATATGTATTCTTTCCATTCTTTATTAAAGCTGTCAGTCTGATTTTACAGTATAGCCGGGATGAATTGCCGGCTTTTCTAAAGGACACCGATGCGATTTCATCGCAAGTCACACATGCGGTCCGTTTGTAATCAGACTTTTAATCGCTCCCATAGACTTGCATTGGCGACAGTCGACCCACAATCGGTGACAATCGCAGCATGCTGCGATTGCACACGGACGTTTAAAACGGACCACAAAAAATCTGATACTGGGAGCTGCTCCATAGATTAACATAGGTCCGACTGCAATGCGATATTTCATCACATTGCAGTCGTCCGATTTTGTCGCTAGTGTGACCCCAGCCTAACGCTTTCCTGGAGGAGGACTGCAGAAGAAATTGCAGTGTGAGCCTTGTTTCCACTTACCAGACATGTTACTTCAGTTCTCAATAAGTATCACTAGATGGCGCCAGAGATTAGTGATAGTTCAAGGCCATTATTCTCTATGTATTGACAATAAAAAAAATATTAAAAAACATTTTGAGATATTATTTCAATCTTAAAAACAGATAAACAAAACTATGAGATATTTTCTTATTTAACTAAATAGAAAAAAAAGAACAAATTAAGAAGCGTTTGTATGTTCTCCCCGTATTTGCGTGATTTTACTCTGGTTCACTGGTTTCCTCCCATGGGGACAGTGATGATGATGACGTCTGTAAAGCGCTGTGGAAATTATGGTGCTATATAAATGAGTAAAATAAGTAAATAAAATTAAATATACATAGCATCCATGATGCATTTATAAACTATCATTATTGTCCTGTAAAATCCGTTTTTGTATTTATTGTACTGACAAAGACATTCCTGACTTATTTGTCAACATGTGTATAGAGCCTGATTCATTATTGCATTTGTGCCCGTTTTCTGTCTAGCTTTTGGTGGTTTTTGCCTGTTCTTCATTTGCACCTAATTCTTCCATTAATTTGGGTCTTTTTAAAAAGTCAATTGTATGGGTATGTTTCCACGCTGCGTGCTGGCAGCGCTTTGGACGCAGCGGATACCCGGCTACGCTCAAAGTGCTGCTGACTTCTGTACACGCGGCGATTCCGCATGTGATCATTGAACACATTCGGAATCACCGCATCCTATCCATGGACTGTGTTATTAATCTTGCGGAGACTGAGCGTCTCCACAAGATTAATAGACATGCTGCGGTCTGGAATGACGCGCCGTATGTCCGGTTACGCAGGGCCGCCGGATGCGAGCCTTCACGCTTAGTGGAGATGGCATTTCATAAAATCCCCTCCACTATGCTGTAACATCTGGACGCTGCGAATTGAACGCTGCGGCTGTATACAATGTCCAATCCGCTGCAAATACTGAAGGAATACGCCACGTGGAAACATACCCTATATGTGTTCACCTGCTGGGGGCAGAGTTCGGGATTTCTAGATGCTTTCGGCTGAAACTGGCATAAATGTACTTCAGTCCTCCCCCTGGAGTGATTTCATGTACGCCAGATATTTTGGCACAATTTTTGTGAAATGTGTAACTTTTTGCACTGAACAGTCACGAAACAGGTCAAAAATTAAGATATTTTTTGACTTTTCAAAAAGTTCATGAAACATTACTGAAGAAAATGGCAACAAATACCACAAGAGG
This sequence comes from Oophaga sylvatica, assembly GCA_033576555.1. NCBI lineage: Eukaryota > Metazoa > Chordata > Amphibia > Anura > Dendrobatidae > Oophaga > Oophaga sylvatica. Next base: position 332,268,071 of record JARQOD010000001.1, on the reverse strand, counting down.
CCATAGACCTTAATAGGTAAACATCTGCCTAAAGGATATTTTTTTGTCACACATTGATCCTGATCTATTGGAAACTGGCAGGCCCATGTTATATGCATGGGGCATTTCCCCTAATAGCCCCAAGGCTGCCAGCTGTTGTTCATGGCTGCTTGTGCTTTGTATTTTATTGTTCCATTGTATGTTTTTGTTATATAGTGTATACTATGTATTGTTTATACTCATAATCTGTGTCAGACAGGAATGACACAGGACCAGCAATAACATTTACTATGGTGTCCCACTGTTCACCTACATGCAAATATTACATGAACTTTATTCACAAATTTACCACTGCTCATATAGAGATGTGGGGGGGCTAACGGGGGATTCACCTGCTCTCCAGTGGGCCAGTCTGTGCCTGCTCATAAGTATTAGGAGCCATAGACTTGTAAGGGTGTGACAGGGGCTGTCAGATACCTTCTCCTGAAGATAGCGATTGTAGTGTGAATACTGATATGCAGTTGTATTGATATATCCTTGGTATAATGTACAATGTAAAATGCAGAGAGCGTTATAAGTACCGCTGCTGCTGTGTGCGTACCGTGTTGGTAATGCCTAAGGTAGCCTGGTATGCTCTATGATTACGCAAAATTATTGCTCTCTCTTTGATTATCTTATCTAGAACATTGTGTGTAGCTTGAGGCCTTTATTAATTCCTCTGCAAACTTTTTTGATGCCAAGATGGCACAAAATTTTGGCTTACCTTTGCTAAAATTATGTTTTCCTATGAAAGTCACTGCTGATACACGCATAGCGTGGGGAATTATGTCACTAAGGAGGTGTCCCTGCTTGCCTTTAGTTGCATTGATTTCAGAACCATACTTGTTTGGAGTACTGATGCTGGTAGTGAAAGAAGCAGTACTTATCTCCTTCTTTGAGTGTTGTGCTTATCAGAACAGTTCTTCTCAGAGTTAGGCCCCTTCACATGTCAGTGTCTCCAATATGTGTGGTGACAGTTTTCACACGTACTTGAATGAAATTTCTCACGGTACCACCTGTGAAGTCAGTAAGGTTACCATAGTTCATCAGCTGGCTCACACTGTGTCACCTGGATGCACGGCTGAATAGTCATATCATGCCACCGCTCAGCAATGCATCCAGATGTAGCTGAGTTCGGTTCTTCATGGCATAAATGGAATATTGGTGAACAGCTGAAGAATACTGTGTTTTTTTTTTTTTAATTTTGAAAATAATAAATGGGTAAAAAAGGGTTTGGTAGTTTTTATTTCAAATAAAGGACTTTACTCTGTGTGTTTTTTAACTTAAACTTACGGGGTTATTAATGGGTCGTCTGATAGATGCCTCTCCATTACTAACCACTAGGCTTGATTTCAGCTGACATTACAAAACTGATATCAACCCCATACATATTACCCCACCAGGGCAAGTAGGAAGAGAGATGCTAAATACCAAAGTTGGTGCATCTTATGAATGCACCATTTCGGGGGCGGCTGAGGGCTGATGGTATTAGTCTGGAAGGGGCCAATATCCATGGCCCCTTCCCAGGCCATTCATATCAGGCCACATCTGTCTATTTAGCCTTTGTTGGTTAGAAATTATAGGTGGCGCCTACGTCATTTTTTTTCTGGGATCCCCCTTTAACTAACAAGTAAGGGCTAAGCAAACAGCTGTGAGCTGTTATTAACAGCCTGGGAACCTTTATGGCTATTGGCACCTTTATCAGAATATTAACATCAGCCCCTAGCTGTCAGCTTTCCCTCAGCTCAGCTGGTTAGGAAAATTACAGGGGACCCCAAGCCGTTTTTTTAATTTAATTATTTATGTAATACACAATGTACACACATAGCGAGTGCTGAATACAACTCCCATAAGCATCTCCTGGTTGCGCTGATCTCAGGGAAAATAGGCGACATTGAGAGCTGCCTTCAGAACCTGGCGCATGGGAACAGCATGAACTGTATGGCTTTTCCCAGGCATCGGTACGTGTTATATTGATACAGCACACAGATGCCACACGTATGTTGCATACGGACACAGATAGCACTGATACTGTTTTTTCCAGAACCGGTAATATCAGGACATGTGAGGAGGCCTTAGTGAGAAAAGTGCTGAGCTGACCCTTTCACTGCCATAATTTGTACTTGAAATTAATACATTTTGATATCAGTGCAGCTACAGGCAGGCAAATAGACTGGAGAAAAGCCGACGGCGGCACCAGTGCTGCAGCATGATCGCAGCTATAATACAACCCCTGGCAAAAATTATGGAATCACCGGCCTTGGAGGATGTTCATTCAGTTGTTTTATTTTGTTGAAAAAAAGCAGATCACAGACATGGCACAAAACTGAAGTCATTTCAAATGGCAACTTTCTGGCTTTAAGAAACACTAAAAGAAATCAAGAACAAATAATGTGGTAGTCAGTAAAGGTTATTTTTTTAACCAAGCATAGGGGAAAAATTATGGAATCACTCAGTTCTGGGGGAAAAAATTATGGAATCATGAAAAACAAACAAAAAAAAAACACTCCAACACATCACTAGTATTTTGTTGCACCACCTCTGGCTTTTACAACAGCTTGCAGTCTCTGAGGCATGGACTTAATGAGTGTCACACAGGACTCTTCATCAATCTGGCTCCAACTTTCTCTGATTGCTGTTGCCAGATCAGCTTTGCAGGTTGGAGCCTGGTCATGGACCATTTTCTTCAACTTCCTCCAAAGATTTTCAATTGGATTGAGATCCGGACTATTTGCAGGCCATGACATTGACCTTATGTGTCTTTTTTCAAGGAATGTTTTCACAGTTTTTGCTCTATGGCAGGATGCATTATCATCAACCCTGAAGCAGCTTATACATGTACATTGTATACAGTAGTGTCTTTCTTTGTACTTGTATACTGAGTATATGAATATGAATAAAAAGTCAGATTTTTTTGTTCCTATAAAACTAATAAAAATAAAAAGCAATTACAAAAATGTTTTTCGAATCCCCTCAACATCACAGGAAGGAGCTAGAGATACTGAGCCACAAGAAATTGGGAGAATTGTGTCTGTTTAATCTGTATTGCAGGCTCTGACTCCACAGGCAGATTATACTGATACCGACTGCATATAGCAGAGTATTTCTATACATTTGTATTCAAGAGAGAGAATAAAAGATTTTTTTTCTTATAAAATTACTAAAAAAAAATGAAAAACGTTTAAAATATTGTCATTTTGAATGCGTTTTATTTAAAAATAATAATCATGAAAAATCAGCAAATAACATGGACATATTTGGTGCCCCTATCATCGTAACAACCCGTACAACATAGCGATCAGATTATTTACCTGGATCGGTAAATTACACAAAAAAATGGCGTGATTGATATTTTTTCTCTATTAAACCCATAAAAAATGTAATAAAAATGTAATGTTGAGGCCGTGTTCACATGTAGCGTAGATGCTGCCTTTTTCTACTGCTTTTTTCCTGCACGTTTTCTGCAGATGTCTGCACCACACAGCGCAATAACAATCTTCTCTGATTATTGAATGTTTGCTGCATTTCTTTTATGCCATTTCACTCTTATTTGATGCGATTTTAGTGCAGATATGAAACTGAATATGAGTTTGTAACGCTTTTTTTATATACTCGTAGTACAGAATCTTTGGTTATGCAAGTAAAAATGGAACTGTGTTTTTCTTCATGTGTTTTTTTCAGAAGAAACCTATAGAGAAAAAATGCAGCAAAACGGCAGAGTTCAGCAACGTGTTTAGATGCACGGAGAGCAGAGATTTCATGAAATCATATCCACTTTGCTTAGACATTTAGACCGTGTTCACATGTAGCGTAAATGCGTTGTTTTCTGCTTATTTTTTGGCACGTTTAACTGTCCAAGCAAAGTGGACTTCATGATGGTGGTAAAATTTCTTCGATATCACTTGCGTTTATTTATGAAAAATTTGTTGTGCAATTTCTCTTGAGTACATCAATACCCCATATGTGGGGAAAACTACTGTTTGGATGCATGGCAGGACTCGGAAGGGAAGGAGCTCCATTTGACTTTTTAAATGCAAAATTTGCTGGAATTATTATCGGACACCATGCAGCATTTTGAGAGCCCCTGATGTGCCTAAACAGTAGAAATCCCGGGAAACTAGATGTGTGGTGAGCACCTTGAACCCCAGGTGCTTTACAGAAGTTTATTACATAAAATTTATCTATTAGTCCCATGTTTTAAATTTATTTTCACAAGATAAAAGGAGAAAATGGATCCCAAATTTTGTTTTGCAATATTTCCTGAGTACGCAGATACCCCTGGTGGTGAAAAACTACTGTTTGGGCTCCCAGCAGGGCTCTGAAAGGAAAGAGTGATGTTTTGGAATGCAGATTTTGATGAAATGGTCTCACGTGTCATGTCGCATTTGGACAGCCCCTGATGTGCTGATGTGTCTAAAGAGTTGAAATGCCTAACAATTAACACCATTTTGTAAACTAGAGCCCTCAGGGAACTTATCTAGATGTGTGGTGAGCACCTTGAACCCCAGTGCTTCACAGAAGTTTATAATTAGGAGCCATGAAAATAAAAAAATCACATTTTTCCCACAAAATATTATTTTATCCCCATTTTTTTTATTGTCACAAGGGAACAGTATAAAATAGAACCCAAAACTTGTGCAATTACTCTTGAGTATGCAAGTGTAAGATTCAGCCAGGGGTGTAGTCATGGCCGAGCCCTCAGTTACATCAGGGCCCTGGCCTTCTCTTACATGAAAACAGTGTCTCCTCAGCAGTTTACCTGTGTCGTCTTTTGCTGCACCATCAGGAACTCCTTTGTGGCGCTGGGGACCTTTTGTAGCCGGTTCTGGAATAACTGAGACACAGTCTGATTCCAATGCAAAACGAAGAACTTTACTAGCCACACTTTGCAGCACATTCATGTCAGATACAGGGACAACATCAGATATCCTGCACTTTCCCTGTGCTTCCTCCAGTACATTACAGGGTAATAGCGCCTTAGGCGGTACCACAGCATTCTCCTTGTCCAGACTCACTATTTCTGGGACTACCTCATCCATTTCGCCCCGGATCTGAGTGCGTCTGCCCATGCAATGATCTGCCACATCTCGAACAATCTGCGCTCTGTACTTTCTGGACCGTTTCCTTGTTCCCACTCCAAGTTGCTGACACTCCATTGCTGCACACTGTCCTTCTGTCCCTAAGGGACTCTGAATGTCTGTAATTCTTCTTGTAAGAACGTTACAATCTCGCTAGCGAGATCGCTGTGTGTGATGGGGGCTTTAGTTCAAGGAAGTCTTCTCTAAACAATGGAAACACCCCAAGAAGTACTCATGCATAAATCTTTCCAGACGAGACGCCAAATATTCTAAGTTTCCATGAAAAGAACTCTGGTATATCATTGTAACGTCCGGGGTAGTGGAACCACTGTAACGTCGATCGAGGAGAGCCTGGAGGAACGTAACTAGACTTAACCTGACTCTTCGCTAGAACCCTGATGGTGAGGTTTGACTTGGGTCCAGATGGACGCCAAGTGCTATTCCAGGATGGATGTCAGACACGCGGCAGCTGACCCCCAAAGTGGCAGGAAGCTGGAACCGCAGGTACAGGCAGGGATGGCTGGTATACAGGCAGGTGCAGGCAGGAACAGCTGGTATACAGACAGGCATGGCAAGTTCAGAAAGGTACGGTTGGTATACAGGCAAGCACAGCAGGTGCAAACAGGTACAGTTGGTATACAGTCAGGCACAGGCACATACAGGTAGGTACTGGAAGAAACACTAGAACAGGGAACCTGAGAACTAGCAAGCATGCAAACAAAGCAGAGTGAACACATTGCTCAGGCACCTCCCAACAGATGGAGGTGCCTTAAATAATAAACGTCTCCCAGCCATTGGCTGGGGACTCTTTAATACAGTGCACGCTGTCTCTTTAGGAGAACAGGAGCACTCCCGCACCCTAAGCAAAATGCCCAGGGACTCTGGAAAGCAGAAGAAGGAGGAGGAAGTGTAGGACAAGGGCCAGGGCAGAGAGGGAGTCGGAATCCCTGCCGAGGGAGGGGAGCATGGGAAGCGTGCAGGGACGAAGACACTATCTACCAAATACAGTGGCAAATCCCATGTCACAAGCAGCCTTCTTTCACAATCTGTCATACTGCCACATCAAATCCTTTGACAGGTCTTAATTTAAAGTAGAAGGTTTGTCCTTCACATCCATCTTTGAGTCTACCAAGTCAAGCAAAGCCTACACTGAAATGGTCTGCCAACCCCTTCACAGTATTGTTTCAGAAGCACCTGTGAAAGAATTTGAAGAACTGACTAACTAGCTCTGTTATGCCAGGAAGAATATTTGTGAATCCTCCATAGATGCAGGACTGCTTAGCAATAATGTATTTTTTCTGCTCTAGGTATTAATAGTTTCACTCAGCTGCTGATACATCTTCCATGTTCACTTTGACAGCTGTATCTTTTGCAGGGTTTTCCTCTTTTTGGAGCCCACTTGTTAGAAATTATATCTAAAAT
>JARQOD010000001.1:332206917-332261453 GCA_033576555.1 Oophaga sylvatica | reverse complement strand
AAAAAAAAAAAATTAGTTTTCCCCACAAATGTTTTTAGCCCAAAATATTGCATTTTCATAAGGGTAACAGGAAAAGTTGCACCATATGAGGGAGAAATCTACTTTTGAGGCACAGTGCAAAGCTCAGAAGGGAAGAGGCGCCATATTGGTGTTCAGATTTTGCTGGAATTGTTTGAGGGTGCCACGTCACATTAGCAGAGCCCCTTAGGTGCCAGAACAACAGAAACCCTGTATGTGAAATCATTTTACAAACTACACTCCCCAATGAATTCATCTAGGGGTGCAGTAATCATATTGACACTACATGTGCCTCACAAAATTTTATACCATTTAACGGTGAAGAAAGAATAAATTACATTTTTACCACTAAAATGTTGTTTTAGCCCCAAGTTTTTAATTTTTCTAAGGGCTAATAGGAAATTAGAGGTCCATTTTTCCTGAGTGCGCCAATACCTTAAATGTAATCGGGGAACATTTTTCAGGCACAGTGCAAAGCTCAGAAGGCAAGGACCGCCAGATTTTACCATTATGGTTTGCAGGTGCCATGACCTACTTGGAGAGGCCATGAGGTGCCAGAACATCAGAACCCCCCCAAAAGTGACCCCATTTTACAAATTATACCTCTCAATGAATTCATTTAGCGGTGCAGTGACACCACAGGTGTGTCACAGAATTTTATACCATATGGCAGTGAAGAAAAAATAACTATATTTTTGACAAAATTTTGTTTTAGCCAGTTTCACATTTTCACAAAATAAGTGGGTAAAAATTACACCAAAATTTGTCCCACAATTTCTACTGAATGTGGCAATACCCCATATATGGTTTTACAGTACTACTTGGCCATACGGAGAGACTCTGCAGGAACGGAGTGCTATTTGTCTCTTGGAGCGCAGATTTTCCTAGCACAGTTTGCAGACTCCATATACAGAATCCCCCCTTAAATGACCTCATTTTGGAAACTGTACCCCTTGGCGAATTTACCTAGAGGTGTAGTATGGGCCAGACACCAAGTAATGCCTTGAATGCATGATATCATGGACCACAGGACTGACATTGAAACTTTTAAACATCTAAGTAGGGGACGATAGAGATGTCTTACTTTCTTATGAATGCTACCACTTCTGCCATGAGTTTTGTAATAAGTCAAGGAGCCCAAAAGAGATCTGCGGCTGACACCCTTCCTGGGGGTCCATCAGCCTACCTCAGTGTAGCACTGCTCCTGAGGGATGGGCCGCTTCCTCCTACCTAGGGGCCCTCGCCTCTGATGCTCTGCCTCCGGCATGCTGGGGTTCCTTGGAGCGCGCTTCCGACTGCTTCCTCTCTGCGGATCGGGTCGCGGCCGGCGTGCGTTCCAGCAGTGGATCCAGGGCATGCGCACTCCCGGCCGCGTCCTCCCTATACTTCCGGGTCGTGGCCCGCATTTGATTACACTATATGGCAGAGTCAGCTCTGCAGGCCGGGCAGAGAACTTCCGAGTAGCGGTCAGCTGTGCACTCCAGCATGCGTTCCAGGAGGTCGGCTCTACAGGTGGGTATTGTATAAATAGGGTCATTTTATGTGCAAACTGCCCTACTGTAAGCTGGGACTGCTGTCCATTAGCTAGCATGCAGGATCTCACTAAAGCAGAGATAGGCTCAGAACAAAGCCCGGGGCACGCGAGTAAGCTTCTAAAGCATTACCACCATTAGCCCTTACCCTACACTTAGAAACACATTGCCTGTACTCTGTGTATTCTAGGGGGAAAAACCTGCCTTGACAGCTGCCAAAAAGGATAGCAAAAAAATAAATAAATAAATCGGGAAAAATAAAAAATTCCCTATCTGTACTGCTAAACTACCTGAGACCTGGCAGAAGCACCTCTGCGATGCTTATACTATGAAGATGGTCAGAGAGGAACAAACCTCTTTAATAGCCAATATAAGATCCATCATAAGGCAGGAGGTTCAAGAATCTATTTTGGGTCTAGGGTATCCTCAGACCACGCAATCGGGACCTCAGGGATCTCGGAAGAGACCTACGGAGTCTGACATATCCTCTGAAGACGAGTTATAGGAGGGATCCGACCAGGATAAGGGGGAAGCAGTTATTGATCCACTGGAATGGGTTGGAGGGGGTAGGGGTACCTCTTTTCATCCGAGGAGACAGATGAACTCCTCTGTGTGGTGCGAGATACTATGCAGGTGGAGGAAACCCCAAAGGCCTGCTCAGTACAGGACGAGATGTTTGGCGATCTACGCTCCCAGATGGGTAGGGTGTTCCTGGTTAATGCCCACATCCGCTCCATGATCCTGAAGGAATGGGAGGACGCAGAAAAAAGGCTTGTGATCCCGAGAGACTTTAGACTCTGTTTACCCTTTGATTCTGAAGGTGTCAAAACCTGGGAGGATATTCCCAAAATAGATGTTCCAGTGGCCAAGGTGGCGAAAGAACTTCTCTCCCTGTTGTGGACTTCTTCAGCTTGAAGGAGCCTATAGATCGGAAAGCGGATGGACTTCCGAAAAGAACCTGGGAGACTTCATCAGCCATAATACGGGCCAATATTGCCGCAACATCGGTGGCTCACTCTATGCACTTGTGGGTGGACCACTTGGAAGAGCATTTAAGAGCCAAGACTCCCAGAGACACTATTCTTAAATCCCTGCCCCTCCTAAAGCCATCAACCAGCCTCATGGCTGAGGCATCTGCTGAATCAGTACGATTCCAACTCTACCATTCTATGATTCGCAGCCAGGAATGTGTCATTGTCCAATGCAGCTAGAAGGGCTATTTGGCTAAAGACTTGGTCAGGGACACTCAATTTAAAAATAAACTTTGCTCCATCTCCTTCGCAGGTGGTAAAGTGTTCAGGTCTATTCTGGATGACATTCTGGAAAAGGCCTTAGATAAAAAGGGATTTCCCTGAGATGCCAAAGAAATACCAGCCCTTTCATAGGCCCCAACCTAGTCAGAAGTCAAACTACAACGGAAAGGGGAAAACGGAAAATGGAGTTACACCAAAGGTGGGAAGGGTAGAGACTCCATTTTTTCAGACTCGCGTAGAAAATGACGCCGTCAGAGTAGGGGTCGGCTGAGAGGGTTCCTGGCAGAAAATTTCTCAATCCATGGATTTAACAGATTGTCTGCCAGGGCTACAAGAATGAGTTTGCCGGTCTACCACCAGAGAGGTTCGTGATAACCAACTCTTGCCATCCCTCAACCTCCCCCATATGGTCAGACATTCAGGACCTATTAAGAATTGGAGCTATAGACCTGGTTCCCGTCCAGGAGAAAGGCAGAGGTCATAACTCAAACCTTTTCTCGATAAAGAAATCTTAGGGAGAAACCAGGACAATAATAAATCTCAAACCCTTAAACAAATGGATAAGGTACAAGAGATTCAAGATGGAGTCCATAAGGTCCACAATACCACTCATAGACAAGGATATGGTGATGTTTACTTTAGATTTGAAGAGTGCATAATCTCACGTCCCGATTCACGAATCTTACCAGAGATATCTGAGGTTTGCCCTAAGTTCAGGGGAGGATCCGTCACTACCAGTTCCGGTGTCTTCCCTTCGGCCTAGCTTCAGCCCCCAGGGTGTTTACCAAACTAGTGGTAGGAGGTGGTCGCCTATCTGAGAAATCGCGACATCACGATAATACCTTGCTTAGAAGACTTCCTGATAATAGACAATTCCAAAGAACAGCTCAGGGTCAATTGGCATATCTCGATCTCCACACTGCAGAAACTAGGATGGATCATAAATTGGGAGAAGTTGAACCTAGTTCCAGAGCCAAGAATAAAATTTTTGGGGGTCCTGATAGCCTCCCATTTGAGAACATTTTTCTTACCAGAAGAAAAACAGACAGTGATAGTAGAAAGGATTCACCAGTTCACAAGAAACTGCTGCTCTATCAGAGAAGCGATGAAAGTTCTGGAGCTGATGACGTCTTGCATCCCCTGTGTAAGGTGGAGTCAGTTCCACTCTTGAGAACTGCAAAAGGCGGTCCTATCAACCTGGGATAGAAGTCAATTCTTGCAGGACAAGGGAATGTCCCTATCCTCTCGGGTGAGGAAATCTCTGTTGGTGGACCATTCCGAGAAACCTCCAGACAGGAGTTCCATAGATTCTCTCCCCATGTGTCATCACCAATGACACAAGTCAGCTAGGTTGGGGCGGTCACATGGAAGGGAGATACTGCCAAGGAGAATGGAGTCCAGAAATAAAAGCCAGGTCCTCGAATTTCAGAGAGTTATACGCAGTGTGGAAAGTGCTTCTCTAAGTTCGGTTGCTGGTCAAAGGCAAGCATATGAAAATTTTGTCCGACAACACGACGGCAGTAGCATTTCTGCATCAAGGAGGTCCGAAGTATCCAGCGCTACAGCCTCTGGCGAAGCGGATCTTCAGATAGGCAGAAGTATAGGTCCTATACATCTCTGCAGTACACCTAGAAGCCAAAAACCAGTTAGCAGATTTTCTGAGCAGGAAGAAGATAGCCTCCAGAGTGGGAATAGAACGTGTTCAACATGTTGTGCCAACGCTGGGAAAGACGAGACATGGATCTGTTTGCTGCCAGAGAAAATGCAAGTCAGAACATTTTTTTCCCCTAAATCCTCTGGATGGTTCGGCGAGAGTTGATGCACTATCCCAACCATGGGAAAGGGTCTCATATGCATTCCCATCTCTTCCTCTGATTCTGAGAATTCTCAGGAATATACACGACGAAAGTGCGACAGTTATCTTAGGAGTGCCCTTCGGGCCGAAGAGCTGGTTTCCTCTGCTTTCCCGGCACTCGGGAGTGGAGCAAGCGGCTGCATAGAACTACATGCAGCCGCGCACTCCACTCCCGAGTGCCGGCACCAGAGCTAGGATTTCACATGCGAGCGACGGACGTTTTCGTCGCATGTGTGATCCCAGCCTAAGCTGGACGTAGTCTCAGGGCAATTAGCCTTGTTAGAAAGGTTCTCAGCTGTATCCACCCTAGACTATCATACTTTGGTACTTTCGTCTCAGGTGGTAACTGGGAAAACGGTAATTAGACCGGTAATTGTATTTCCAGGAATCCATCCTAACAGCACTACTACAACCCCTGGGAAAAATTATGGAATCACCGGCCTTGGAGGATGTTCATTCAGTTGTTTACCGTATATACTCGTGTATAAGCCGAGATTTTCAGCACCTTTTTTCGTGCTGAAAATGCCCCCTCGGCTTATACACAGTCATAGGGCAGAAACCAGCGGGGAGAGGGATGCCGCGGCAGGAGCCGGTGGCTGGGACATCATACTCACCCCTCCCCGTGCCATCGCTGAACGTCCCTGCAATCCTGCGTTCTCCCCGGCTTCCTGCAGCTCTCCAGCACTGAGCGGTGACGTAATACCGCTCATTAAGGTCATGTAATATGGACGCGACGCCACTCCCATAGGCGTGGCGTCCATATTCATGGCCTTAATGAGCGGTATTACGTCACCGCTCAGCGCTGGAGAGCTGCAGGAAGCCGGGGAGAACGCAGGATTGCAGGGACGTTCAGCGATGGCACGGGGAGGGGTGAGTATGATGGAGGAGAGGACAAGGAGCACGGAGCAGGACGGGGGCGGGAGAACGGTGGACGGGGGAAGCATGGAGGACAGGGGGAGAACGGAGGACGGGGAAGCATGGAGCAGGACGGGGGGGAAGAACGGTGGACGGGGGAAGCATGGAGGAGGAAAGGGGGGGAGAACGGAGGACGGGGGAAGCATGGAGGAGGACAATGAGCACGGAGCAGGACGAGGGCAGCACAGAGCAGGAGGGCAGTTTATACACCCGGCTTATACACGAGTCAATAAGTTTTCCCAGTTTTTTGTGGCAAAATTAGGGGGGTCGGCTTATACACGAGTATATACGGTAATTTTGTTTAAAAAAAAAAAGCAGATCACAGACATGGCACAAAACTGAAGTCATTTCAAATGGCAACTTTCTGGCTTTAAGAAACACTAAAAGAAATCAAGAACAAATGTGGTAATCAGTAATGGTGATTTTCTTTTTTAACCAATCATAGGGAAAAAATTATGGAATCACTCAATTCTGAGGGAAAAAATTATGGAATCATGAAAAACAAACAAAATAAACACTCCAACTCATCACTAGTATTTTGTTGCACCACCTCTGGATTTTACAACAGCTTGCATGGACTTAATGAGTGTCAAACAGTACTCTTCATCAATCTGGCTCCAACTTTCTCTGATTGCTGTTGCCAGATCAGCTTTGCAGGTTGGAGCCTTGTCATGGACCATTTTCTTCAACTTCCACCAAAGATTTTCAATTGGATTGAGATCCGGACTATTTGCAGGCCATGACATTGACCTTGTCTTTTTTTTTTTAAGGAATGTTTTCACAGTTTTTCCTATATGGCAGGATTAGTGTTGAGCATTCCGATACCGCAAGTATCGGGTATCGGCCGATATTCGCTGTATCGGAATTCCGATACTTAGTTCCGATATTTTCCATATATCGTATACCGGAATCGGAAGTTCACATAATTCTTTGAGAGGCAATGTGATTTTAGTCAGCCAATGAGGAATCCTAAGAAGTGTGGGCACATCCTGTACTGCTGCGGTCATGTTAACTAATGGCATGGCTGTGATTGGATGCTGAAATGATGTCAGAATGCACTATAAAAGGCGCCGCCGCCATTTTAGCGTCACTGTGCTGTGAACTCAGTTAGGGAAAGAACGCTGCTCTGCTGACTCTGAGGGACAGTTAGAGATTGCGATTTAGTGTACTGTGCTTTAGGCAGGCTAGTTTACCACCGGCTGTGTAAAGCTTCCTTTTGCCTGCAGTGTTGTTTTAACAGCTCTGCAAGGTGTGTGTGAGTGCAGGTGACGCTGCAGTTTGCTCTGTATGCAACGCTGTCTGTAGGCATCTGCACGTGTCACTCACAGACTATTTTTTTTTTCTTCAGTGTAATTCTTGCTGCTCCATGTAATTGAAATAATAGTGTGACGCGCTTCCATCCGTATCCAATACATTGGTTGCAAACACTATAGAAGTCCACGAAGGAGCCTTTCACAGCAAGTGAACAGTTGTGTTTCAGTGTTCACTGCAGTCTGTGTTTTTTTTTGGTTTTTCTTGAGTGCAGATCACGCTCCAGTTACTTCAACCACCGCAGCGTGTACTCTGCTGAGCGTCTGTCACTGGGTCATCCTTGTAATTTTTCAAAAATTGCTGCTGCTTTCTTCTATTTAAAATTTACAAAAATCTATTAGTGTGACGCTCTTCCATCAAAATACAATACATTGCTTGCAAACATAATAGAAGTCCACAAAAAGGCCTTTCACAGCAAGTGAACAGTTGTGTTTCAGTGTTCACTCTAGTCTGAGCTTTAATTTTTTTGTAGGAGTGTAGATCCCGCTCCACTTACTTCAACCACCGCAGCGTGTACTCTGCTGAGTGTCTGTCACTGGCTCATCCTTGTAATTTTTCAAAAATTGCTGCTGCTTTCTTCTATTTAAAATTTACAAAAATCTATTAGTGTGATGCTCTTCCATCAAAATACAATACATTGCTTGCAAACATAATAGAAGTCCACAAAAAGGCCTTTCACAGCAAGTGAACAGTCGTGTTTCAGTGTTCACTCTAGTCTGAGCTTTAATTTTTTTGTAGGAGTGTAGATCCCGCTCCACTTACTTCAACCACCGCAGCGTGTACTCTGCTGAGCGTCTGTCACTGGCTCATCCTTGTAATTTTTCAAAAATTGCTGCTGCTTTCTTCTATTTAAAATTTACAAAAATCTATTAGTGTGACGCTCTTCCATCAAAATACAATACATTGCTTGCAAACATAATAGAAGTCCACAAAAAGGCCTTTCACAGCAAGTGAACAGTTGTGTTTCAGTGTTCACTCTAGTCTGAGCTTTAATTTTTTTGTAGGAGTGTAGATCCCGCTCCACTTACTTCAACCACCGCAGCGTGTACTCTGCTGAGTGTCTGTCACTGGCTCATCCTTGTAATTTTTCAAAAATTGCTGCTGCTTTCTTCTATTTAAAATTTACAAAAATCTATTAGTGTGATGCTCTTCCATCAAAATACAATACATTGCTTGCAAACATAATAGAAGTCCACAAAAAGGCCTTTCACAGCAAGTGAACAGTTGTGTTTCAGTGTTCACTCTAGTCTGAGCTTTAATTTTTTTGTAGGAGTGTAGATCCCGCTCCACTTACTTCAACCACCGCAGCGTGTACTCTGCTGAGTGTCTGTCACTGGCTCATCCTTGTAATTTTTCAAAAATTGCTGCTGCTTTCTTCTATTTAAAATTTACAAAAATCTATTAGTGTGATGCTCTTCCATCAAAATACAATACATTGCTTGCAAACACAATAGAAGTCCACAAAAAGGCCTTTCACAGCAAGTGAACAGTTGTGTTTCAGTGTTCACTCTAGTCTGAGCTTTAATTTTTTTGTAGGAGTGTAGATCCCGCTCCACTTACTTCAACCACTGCAGCGTGTACTCTGCTGAGTGTCTGTCACTGGCTCATCCTTGTCATTTTTTAAAAATTGCTGCTGCTTTCTTCTATTTAAAATTTACAAAAATCTATTAGTGTGACGCTCTTCCAGAGGACAGCGTTTGTTGGCCAGTTGTGAGTCTGCAGCACAAGGTTGATTTCATGCTGCACTGCCTGAGAAACGACCGCCACATCGGCCACATTCTCACCACGTCAGATTATTGGGTGTACACCCTCCTAGACCCTCGTTACCGGGACAACTTACAAAGCCTCATCACACCGTTGAACCGGGACCGTAAAATGCTGGAGGACCAAGACACACTGTTGAAATCCATAATGTTCTCCATTCCAGCCGAGAGCGCTGCTGCTGCTACTGCTTTACAAAGCAGCTCTGTGCGTCGAGGCATTGTAGACACCTCTGCAACAAGAGGGAGCACAAGCAGCGCCTCTGCACAGGGCAAGAGCTGTATGTTACAAATGTGGCGAAGTTTTGTGACAGCGCCACCAAGGTGTACACCATAGTGATGGGAAATCTAGTTAATTTTGTTGATTAGTTCACCATGAACTAGTTCACTGAAAAGATTAGTTCAAAAGATTAGTTCATTTAGTTCAGTTTTTCTCCACCCTATCCTGTGAGGAGCTGATAGGAAATGCATCATGTGACCTCTGAACTAAATGAACTAGATGAACTGCTGAACAAAATGTTCTATTGAGAATGACTCAGGACAGCCTAGTTCAATCTGATGCCTCTCACTGAGCCCAGCAGTGCCACATAATGATTGTGTATGAGGGGGCTGAGAAGCAGTTCAGCATCCACCATTTTAAGAACAGAACAGAGGTCAGTGTTAAAGATTTTAGCAAGACTGATCTTCTAGGCTAGAGGCATGAACTACACACAGAAACACTCTCTCTTATACACACATATGAGCTGTGTCTGTGTACTGTGTGTGCAATTTCATTTTTATTAATAATATTATTATTACTGCTATATTTGTATTTGATGTGTGGTATGCCTTGGAGGTGCTGGCTTGCCCTGCTGCCAGTGTATTATCTGAGCGCGTCTTTAGTGCTGCAGGTGGTTTACTAACAGACCGTCGCATGCGACTATCCTCAGACAATGTAGACCGGCTTATTTTTCTGAAAATGAACAAGGCATGGATCTCACCTGAATTTGCCTGTCCGTTTTCAGATTAAATAACTGTTTGCCAACGTTTTCCAAGTCTCCTGTTATGTTCATCTTTCTACCACCTGAACTCTACTCCCTGGGCTACAACACTGCCAGTCACAGGGGAATGATCATTTACAAAACAAAATGTTATCCCCAACAAATAGTAGCGCAACGACTCCAGTGCCCACTTTATCGCCAGGCATTCTCTCTCTACAATGCTGTCTCTGTTTTTTGATGGAGTAAGTTTTCGACTCAGGAAACTAATGGGATGCTCCTCCCCGTTAAGCTCCAGTCCTGAGACAACACGGCACCCATACCTACCTCTGACGCATCAGTCTGGACAATGAATTCTCTTTTGAACTCGGGTGTGCTCAAAACTGGTGACCCACACAGTGGCCCTTTTATTGCCCCTGTTGATGACCCCTTGCTGATTTATTAACCGGCTACACCAGATCCATGGGTATTCTCTCAAACTGGACCTCTAAAATTTTTAATGGCACCAAGGGACTCACTAAATGAGGCTGAGGACTGTGTACCTGGCGCATGCGACAAGAGTTACAATACCGTTTAACTTCTTGATAGACCCCCTGCCAGTAAAACCGTTGTATAATTCTGTGTAGGGTTTTCTTTTGGCACAAATGTCACCCTAGTACATGCGCATGTCGCTAAGTCCATTACCAACCTCCGATATGACTGCGGTAGCAGCAATTGTTAAAAAATTTCAACATGTATTTTATAAACCTGATACAGCAAATCTTGGTTCAGCTCTAATTGTTGAAATACTGTAGCTGCCCCGGGGTGTTGGGGTTCCCCATTGACAACCAGTAAATTTTCACGGGCTAGACTCAACGTAGGGGCCGCGGAGTTGCGCCTTAACAAATTTGTCACCTGTCACATTTAAGTATTACAATTCAGGTCCCGGTGTCAAATCTTCCATCTCCCCAACTAACACTTCGATAGGAGAGGGGTTTTCCTACTCCACCGAAGGCAAAGGTAATACTGCCCACTGCACACGTGTTATGCATAGTGAGACTGATAGTAGCCAACAAAGTAGCTAACAAAGGCCACTTGTGATGGCCCTATCAGCGTAGGACCAATGCTACTCAAAAGATCTGCCATGATCCTGGACAAAATCTTGATATAATGGTCAATGAGTGAGAATGTACGATAGGATCCAGGCAGATGTGAATGTTTGTTTGGTTTTAGTAGCAACTTCATGTGTGACATGTTTGAATGGCTGGGCAACCCTCCTGTCTCCAATATATGATTGAAGGTGCGTACCAATGTGGACGGGATATCCTCACTCAATAATTTAAATAATTTGGCTGTAAACCCGTCAGGTCCGGGAGCTTTCCCGTATTTAAAGTAACTTATCGCCGCTGTCACTTCCGTCACCTCAATTTGTTTTTTTAAAAGGAGAAGCTGATAGTTTGTGATGGATGGTAACCGTATTCCATCTACAAAGGTGTTACCCTCCGCACTATCCGTATGTTCCACCTTATATAAGTCTGAGTAGTATTCTTGTAGAATGGTGTTTATGGTTCGAGGGTCTGTGTTCATGATCCCATGTTTATTCGTTAACGCTGTAATATGTGCTAATAGTCTCCCTCATTTGCTACCATAACGATATACATCGGCTCTATAATTGTTATTACTGCTTGTCTCTCGTCGATATACCCATACGTGTAAGTCAACCTTAGCCTGCTTACATCTATTTTTAACCTGTGTTGATGAACTTGTCTTGTTTGCCGTGTACCTATCGCGTAATATCCTGCTAGCCTGCGATTAGTTTGTCGCGATCTTCTTTTTTAGCGTTGTCTGATAACCTATTAGTTTCCCGCGCATTACTCCCTTCCCTGCTGCCCATAAAAGTTCCGGCCTATCCCTAGTATCTCCATTATCCCTTACATATTAAAAACACCATTGCTTCACGTGATGTCGAAACTTCTCATCCATTAACAAATAGGTCGGGAAGCGCCAAGTTTGGTTTGGCCCCATCTGCACCATATCTGGCAGGGTCACTGATACGGGCGTGTGGTCATATTTAGCGACGTTGTGCACATCTGCCTCTTCCACTCCCCTTAATAGCTCGTGTGCTAGCAATATATAATCTATTCTGGACCAAGAGTCATGTGGCGCCGAATAGAATTAATATTCACTGCCATCTGGGTTCAGGTGTGTCAAAATGTCTACAAAGTTACTCGTGTCTAGCAAGGGTTATTATAAACGTGTGTCATGTGATCGCACATTCATTCGCATCGACCTACAGTTCTTCACTGTTTAGATTCACCATATTTAAGTCACCACCATGGGTGGTTTTAATGCTCTCCTATCGGCCTGATATGCTTGGATACCTGGGATAAATTCAGGAACGTCTCCAAACTCCCTACTCACATGTCAGCGCAGGAACCGTAAAAGGGAACGTGCTGTTTTGTTGCGCATAGGTGGAGTTTTATACAGTAAATGATTACTGCTGTCTTATTTTTTGCGTCCCAAGGGCAGAATAAGTCTGCGTAACATTACATTTTACAGACACTCATATAATAGACACACGCTACCCTAACTGTGACACAAGGAAGGTATTGTTGCCGGATAAAACCGCCATTTTAGCGTCACTGTGCTGTTAATTCTGTTTGGGACAGAACGCTGCTCTGCTGACTCTGAGGGACAGTTAGAGATTGCGATTTTGTGTACTGTGCTTTAGGCAGGCTACTTTACCAACCGCTGTGTACATCTTCCTTTTGCCTTGCAGTGTTTTTTTCACAGGTCTGTAAGGTGTGTGTGTGAGTGCAGGTGACGTGCTGCAGTTTGCTCGGCATACAACGCTGTATGTAGGCATCTGCACGTCACTCTCACACTTTTTTTTTTTTCTTTAGTGTAATTCTTGCTGCTCAATTCAATTGAAATTATAGTGTGACATGCTTCCATCCGTATCCAATACATTGGTTGAAAACACTGTAGAAGGACACAAAAAGCCCTTTCACAGCTAAGAGTTGTGTTCACTGTAGTCTGAGATTTTAATTTATTCAATTTTGATCACGCTCAAGTTACTTCTTCAAGCAATGCTGCTTGTACTCTGCTGAACGTGTCTTACTGCCTCATCCTTGTCATTTTTCTCTAATTGGTGTACATGTACATCAAAGTAGTCTTCATTTTGATTGAAATCCAAGCAGGTACCCGGACACTGTATGGCTGCTTTTATACGGTGGACTGGCTCCAACATTCAATAACACTTAAGATGCAATCGGGCACCTTGTCAAGGCCCAATCCTCTTCTCCCTCTGATATAATAATAATCTTTATTTATATAGCGCCAACATATTCCGCAGCGCTTTACACTTTAACAGTTTCAAAACACAAGTCATAGGTAACAACGTTAACAATACAATAATTAAAGTAAAATAAGCCGACCCTGCTCGTGAGAGCTTACAATCTACAATGAGGTGAGGGAGATACAAAGTACAGGTGTGTATATATAATGGTGCATTTCCAATGATGGTCCAGCCATCTTGAGGGAGTGAGGCATGGATGGAGATAGTGAATGGGCTCCACATACACACTTAAACATAGAACGACTTTGGTTATTGAATGTGATAGGCCACTCTGAACAAATGTGTTTTGAGGGAGCGCCTGAAACCAGGCAAATTGTGGATAGTCCTAATTTCTTGTGGTACAGCATTCAAGAGGATTTGCGCAGCGCGGGAGAAGTCTTGTAGTCGGGAGTGGGAGGTACGGATTACTGCAGAGGTTAGTCGAAAGTCATTTGCAGAGCGCAGCAGTCGGTTAGGCCGATAGATAGAAATGAGGGAGGAGATGTAGGGGGGTGCTGCACTGTGGAGAGCTTTGTGGGTGAGAACCAGTACTTTGAATTGGATCCTATAATGAATGTGCAGCCAGTGTAAGGACTGGGAAGAGCGGACGCGTCCGAGTACCGATTAGCCAGATGGATGACCCTGGCTGCTGCATTAAGGATGGACTGGAGAGGGGATAGTCGAGTAATGGGGAGGCCAAGTAATAGAGCATTGCAGTAGTCCAGGCGGGAGTGGATCAATGCTACAGTGAGGGTTTTGTTGTTTCCATGGTGAGAAAAGGGCGGATTCTAGACATGTTCTTTAGGTGTGTAGACGTTAAATATCTAACAAACAGGTCATGCTGGAGAGACTTGCACCTACTGCCACTCAGGGTCTTCAGCTCCTTTGTGAGAAACTAATGTTTGGCCAGCCAGTATATCAAATAAAGTTCATGAGAAATGGGAACTGTGGTTGGCTTCACTTTTGGTACTGGCTGGGTGCTAATACCAAACCATGGTGTGGCATTCAATGGATATTCCTGGCTGGTTGGAGACAACCTCATTCCCACAGAAAAGTACCTGAAAGCTAAGGAGATGGTGGCCTCTCTCAACATGAAGGAGTTTGCTTGTTGTCTAGGAGACCGACCACCCCTGCTGTGTACCTTGTCAACGTTGTGTTGAAGCTTGCAAGGATTAAGAAGAGGTTACAGTGGTAAGTCTGGTTTTTACTAAAGATCCTGCTGTGTATTATAGTTTTTATGTTTTAAAAAAAAATAATCTTAGGAATGTTAAATAAATTTGTTATTTTTTTGGTTAAATACAATGTATGTTATGAATGTTAAATAATTTTTTTGGGTTTTTTTATAAAATAAAATGTATGTTATGAATGTTAAATAACTTTTTTTTTTTTTTTTCAGGTATTTGATCTACCGTAGCTAGTTGCTGATCGTTGACTCTACACCCCTCTCCCCAGAATGTTACTCGGGTTATGGGGAGAAAATCACCACTATTCCAGACTGATTTAATGTTAATGTGTCTGGCTCTTACACAGCACACAGCACTTGATGTTAGTTTATCTTTTTCCTAAATTATTTGTTACACTGCCCTTCTCACATTTTATTTTCACTTTTTTTTTTAAGCACAAGTTTTTTTACACTTCCTTGTTCTGTAAGTAGGCTTAATGGTTAAATGTTTTATACAAGTTTTTTTACACTTCCTTGTTCTGTAAATAGGCTTAATGGTTAAATGTTTTATACAAGTTTTTTTTACACTTCCTTGTTCTGTAAGTAGGCTTAATGGTTAAATGTTTTATACTAGATGTAAATATGTAACATGTAAATTTTAGATTAAGATTTTGCAAATTAGTAGGTCCACACCATCAGGCTCTTTCGTCCCCTCTCTCTCAGAGTAGCGGGAATATATCGGACCCCAGGCTCGCCCACACAGTTCCTTGACCACTTCTCTGCCTGGCTGCCGCACTTTCATGTCCTCAGAAGTACCAACCCTTATCCTTGGAGACTTAAACATCCCCATTAACAGCCCTACTTCCACACTCAAAACACATTGTTCAGAGCGGCCTATCACATTCACTAATCAAAGTCATTCTATGTGTAACTGTGTGTGTGTGTAGCCCATTCACTATCTCCATCCATCCCTCACTCCCTGAAAATGGCTGGACCATCATTGTAAATACACCATTGTATATAAACAACTGTACTTTGGAGCTTCCCCTCCTCATTGTAGATTGTAAGCTCTCACGAGCAGGGGCGCCTTATATTGCTTTAATTATTGTATTGTTAACGTCACTTACGACTTGTGTTATGAAACTGTTAAACTGTACAGCGCTGCGGAATCTGTTGGCGCTATATAAATAAAGATTATTATAGTAGAGGCCCACTCAGTAGTGGTGAAGTGAACGGCGCAAATTGCGAGTTGATTGCGACTGATGCAGCTGATACTCCATTACTGCTGGCTGCTGCTCACACAACCGCTACAACATATGTAACGTGGAATTCCACCTGCTGGGTACGTCACATATGATGCGATGTTCAGGAAGGCAAAATCTGCGTTGCAGAGCTGCAATGCGAGATCTGGCCATGGTGGAACGTCGCAAGTTAGCGCACTGTAGGCGGACCTTGTGCAGCAGTGAATCAAGATCCGGATAGTCCCTCAAAAAACTGTGGACGACAAAGTTTAGCACATGTGCCAGACATGGTATGTGAGTGACGTTGCCTAGGCCCAGACCTGCCACCAGATTTCGGCCATTGTCACACACTACCAAGCCTGGCTGGAGATTTGCTGGCAAAATACACATGTCGCTCTCTTGCTTTATGGCATTCCAGAGCTCCAGCACTGTGTGGCTTTGATTCCCCATGGAAATTAATTTCAGGACGGCCTGTTGACGTTTGGCCACGTCTGTCCTCATATCGGTCAACAGGCTCGCTGTCTGGGTGTTATGTTTGACACCAATCTCTCCTTCACCTCCCATATACAATCTGTTGCCCGCTATTGCCGCCTACACCTAAAGAACATCTCTCCCCAATCCAAGACTTCTCCCGCGCTGCGCCAATACTGTGGAATGCTGTACCCCAAGAAATTAGAACTATCCACAATTTGCATGTTATTGGGCGCTCACTCAAAACACATTTCTTCAAGGTCTTCCCTCTCCTAGTGTATCCTCACCCATCCCTGTAGACTCTGAGCCCTTGCGGGCAGGGTCCTCTCTCCTTCTGTACTTGTGTGTGCCTTGTATTGCTCATGTTTACTGTACTTGTCTATACTTGCCCCTCTTCACATGTAAAGCGCCATGGAATAAATGGCGCTATAAAAATCAATAATAATAATAGCGGCCTATCACCTTCACTAATCAAAGTCATTCTATGTGTAAGTGTGTGTGTTTGTAGCCCATTCACTATCTCCATCCATCCCTCACTCCCTCAAAATGGCTGGGACATCATTCTAAATATACCATTGTATATAAACACCTGTACTTTGTATCTCCCCCACATATTTGTAAATTGTAAGCTCTCACGAGCGTGTGTGGATTATATTGCTTTCATTATTGTATTGGTAACGTTGTTAGTTATGACGTGTTCGGAAACTGTTAAACTGTAAAGCGCTGCGTAATCTGTTGGCGCTATATAACTAAAGATTCTTATTAAGCGTTCACGGGTCCATGTGAAGGTAGACCGTGACCGCTCCTGCAACGATGTTTCTGAGGAACTGGAGGAGGAGTCAATGTGTACAGACTTGATTCCCGCAATCCTTGTAGTTGCCTGAACACGTACAGCGCCACTCGCAAGATCTGTACCCGGCTCCACAACATTGACCCAATGGGCAGTAAGGGAAAGGTATCATCCCTGGCCATGGGTACTGGTCCACGCAGCGGTGGTCAGGTGGACATTGCTACTGACGGAGTTTAGTACCGCATGTTTAATTTTAACCTCAACAACATGGTTTTGCAGACCAGGGACGGCTTGCCTGCTGAAATAAAATCAGCTTGGCACATTGTATTGTGGGACTGCTAATGCCATTAAGTTCCGTAAACTGTCAATCTCCACCAGCCTGAATGACAGCATTTCAAGGGACAGGAGTTTTGCAATGCCAGCATTCAGAGCCTGTGCTCGTGGATGGTTTGTCGAGATTGGGCCTACACCCGATACGCCACAACCTGACACCCACAGATAAACAAGCCATAAAATCTCTGAAAGATAACCCAACATTATTATTAAACCAGCAGATAAGGGGGGTGCTATCGTTATTATGAATAAGACACAATCTATTGCCGAAATTCATAGACAACTGTGAGTTAACCTAACCTACAGACAACTAAATTGTGACCCTACATTTTACATCTGTCAAAAAATTGATCGTATCCTGACAAAACATCTTTAATTGATCACCATAGACTGTAAGACTATGACATTCCTTAATATTCAATACCCCATCATCCCTGTTTTCTACACACTCACAAAAATCAACAAAAAACTACATTATCCACCCGCATACCCTAGAGGGATAATTCTCCGTGTTCTACAGTATCACCCAAATGTTTAACATGTTGCCTAATTCCTATGTATATATATATTCTTCACCCTATGTATATATTGTATATATTATACATTGTCATTGACTGTAAATTTTTCTATCTCTTCCAGCGACTATTTGATAAAGGCCACTGCGTTGCCCAAAACGTCAGTCAGTCGTCTCATAGCTATTTTCTTTTTTCACATCAAGTGTGCAATAAAATTTTCAAATTTAACCATGACATATGCAGTTAAACTTGTGCTGTGATTCTCTATAGACTGTACATCTTCAGTGTGTCTTTGTAACTCAACTACGTGTTTTCTACGCACTATTTTAGACATATTTGTGGTATTGAGGTTACTGACACTTTACCTCTTTTTACTTTTTGATTACACAGCTTGCATTTGACATAGCAAATATCATCTGCAAGTGTGTTAAAAAAGGACCACGCAGTGCAAGTCCTGGGAGCGTCCGTTTAGACTTTTGGAAGAGAAATCCGAACAGGTGCCAAAATGGAGGCTACAGGCAACAGAGTATGCAGCCTAACTCTCCCTCCTGTTTGTACCGTTGGGGCAATCGCTTCCTCAGAGCTGCTACCACCACCTTCCTGTTCCTCACGCCATGTTGGGTCTTGGACCTCATCATCTCCACTAACTTCTTACAACACCTGCTGCTGTTGGGTGGTCTGGCCACCACCATGCTCAACAGAAACTGGCACCTGAGTCTCATCATCATCAGATGCGTTCTGCGGTGTGCTGACCATCGGCACTGTCTCAACCGCCTCTTCAGATTCAGAGAGACACAGCTGTTGCGCATCACTGCATACTCCCTCTTCTTCACATTCCAGAATGCTGCTTGGCTGGGCCCCTGTTTGCAAACCAACAGATTCTGAGAACAGAAGCAGAGACTCAGCTGGCTCCTGTACAGAACTCTCTGACTGACTGGGCAATTTGGCAGGCGGTGAAGAGACAGATGGTTGCTCAACAGT
This sequence comes from Oophaga sylvatica, assembly GCA_033576555.1. Taxonomy (NCBI): domain Eukaryota; kingdom Metazoa; phylum Chordata; class Amphibia; order Anura; family Dendrobatidae; genus Oophaga; species Oophaga sylvatica. The sequence continues at coordinate 332,243,023 of JARQOD010000001.1, read as the reverse complement.
GCTGTGGTCCTGAGAGGAGGTGGAAGCAATTGAAGTCGATGCATTGGACCCTGGGCTCCAACACCACCAGTTGTTGCCTGTAAGTGCTGTTAGCACAGTCAACACTTGCTCCTGTGTTACTGGTGTTGAGTAATGGCAGCTGTTCCCCTGCTGTGTGTACGACAAAAAGTCATGCTGCCTCCACCCTGTCCTCCTCTCATCCCTGGGCTCCAACACCGCCAGTTGTTGCTCGGAAGTAATTGGCACGGGTACTGACTCATGCCCACCCTGGTTACAGCACGACAGCTGTTTCCTGGCAGTGTCAACGTAAATTAGCCTGAAGTTGTCCTGTCATGTTGCATTCCGGTTATCCGACTCTATGGTGCCTGCAGTTTAGGTGATTCCTATGTGTGCTGTGGGATATGTAAATAAAGGCTCTTTCCGTTGTGAAAATAGGACAAGCACCCACTGTAGGACTGTGTGATTCGGTAACTGCAGACGGCTTGCGGCCTGTCAACTTACATTTTCATGGGTGCCTTATGGTACCCGTCCACGTTCCAGTACCGTCAGCTGGTTCTCCACAGTGCCTTTGGCCTAGGTGCCTCCATCTCAGTATCCGAGTTCCAGCAACGTCTGCTGGTCCTTGGTAGTGCTTTGGAGCACAGGTACCTCCTGCTTAGTAACCGTGTCCCAGTAACGTCAGCTGGTCCTCGGTTGTGCCATTGGCTCTTTTCCTTCTGCTGCCCCTCCGGGTTCCAGCACAGTCAGCTGGTCCTCGTTACTTGCATTGGCTCTTGTACCTTCTGCTACCCGTCCGGGTTCCAGTACCGTCAGCTGGTTCTCCGCAGTGCCTTTGGCCTAGGTGCCTCCATCTCGGTATCCGAGTTCCAGCAACGTCTGCTGGTCCTTGGTAGTGCTTTGGAGCACAGGTACCTCCTGCTTAGTAACCGTGTCCCAGTAACGTCAGCTGGTCCTCTGTTGTGCCATTGGCTCTTTTCCTTCTGCTGCCCCTCCGGGTTCCAGCACAGTCAGCTGGTCCTCGTTACTTGCATTGGCTCTTGTACCTTATGCTACCCGTCCGGGTTCCAGTAACGTCAACTGGTTCTCGGAAGTTAGACGACCCTAAAGACCACCCCGAAGAAGATGACGACTAGGGTTGAGCATTCCGATACCGAAACCCGGTTCCGATACCTGAAATCCAATGTAAGTCTATGGGAACAAAATATCGGAATATTTTTAATTCCGATATTTTGTTCCCATAGACTTACATTGGATTTCAGGTATCGGAACCGGGTTTCGGTATCGGAATGCTCAACCCTAATGACGACCCCAAGGACGACGAGCATCAAGCCAACCAGCCTGAACACCATCACAAAGAAGAAATATAAGATTACCCAGAAGATCACCAACAGGAAAAATAAGGTTACGACAAACTACAAGATACAGAACAAGAGACAGAAGAACAATAAGCAGAAGATCAAAAAGCAGAAGAACATGAAGTATAATACCAAAATGAAGAGCAAAATATATGCTCTAAATTCTAAGCAGAAGAAGACTAAGCAGTGTATGGGGGTGAGTCCGTTCCTCCTCGTGGTGCCCCTGGAAACTGCCTGCTGCTGCAGGCTAAACTGAACACGGACAAATACTGTTGTAATTTAAATCTTTTGTGACAGCAAGAACGGAAGGATGAAAAATTCATACTTTGACAGATTACAAGTACAGGAATCTCTGTCACAAATAAGAATATGATGAAGATGAAGAAGATGAAAATGTAGAATATGAAGAAGAATAATAGTTTAATAAGAACAATATGAGTAATGTTAACAAAAAGATGAATAACAAGAAGTTTACGAAGAAGATAAGAAGGTGAAGATGAAGAATAATTTTATGACAAAGATGATGCTGCTGAAGATTATGAAGGAGAAAGTGTGTCAAAAGTTAAAAAGGTGAAGAGCATGGAAGTTGTGAAACATACATATTTGCCAAAATAGAAAAAAGGTTAACAACATTGTCAATTTGTTAGTCAATCCAAACGTATTTCCAAAAAAAAAATTTTTAATGCTATTCCATTGGATTGGGTTAAACATGTATGCCTTTAATGTCTCCTCAACCTCCCCCAATACATTCTACATTACTCTTTGTTGTTTTCCTTCATGTACAATTAACCAACAAGGCAAGAATGGGTTTTTTTTAATTCCGATATTTTGTTCCCATAGACTTACATTGGATTTCCGGTATCGGTATCGGGTATCGCCGATATTTTTGGGGTATCGGCGATACCATTCCGATTCCGATACTTTTGGATATCGGAAAGTATCGCTCAACTCTAGGCAGGATGCATTATCATCTTGAAAAATGATTTCATCATCCCCAAACATCCTTTCAATTGATGGGATAAGAAAAGTGTCCAAAATATCAACATAAACTTGTGCATTTATTTAAAATGTAATGACAGCCATCGCCCCAGTGCCTTTACCTGACATGCAGCCCCATATCATGGTTGACTGTGAAAATTTGCATGTTCTCTTCAGGCAGTCATCTTTATAAATCTCATTGGAACGGCACCAAAAAAAAGTTCCAGCATCATCACCTTGCCCAATGCAGATTCAAGATTCATCACTGATTAGGACTTTCATCCAGTCAGCCACAGTCCACGATTGCTTTTCCTTAGCCCATTGTAACCTTGTTTTTTTTCTGTTTAGGTGTTAATGATGGCTTTCGTTTAGCTTTTCTGTATGTAAATCCCATTTCCTTTAGGCGGTTTTTACAGTTCGGTCACAGAAGTTGACTCCAGTTTCCACCCATTCGTTCCTCATTTGTTTTGTTGTGCATTTCCTGTTTTGGAGACATATTGCTTTAAGTTTCCGGTCTTGTCGCTTTGATGTCTGCCTTGGTCTATCAGTATGTTTGCCCTTAACAACCTTTCTATGTTGTTTGTATTTGGTCCAGATTCTAGACAAAGCTGACTGTGAACAACCAACATCTTTTGCAACAGTGCATGATGATTTACCCTCTTTTAAGAGTTTGATAATCCTTTCCTTTGTTTCAATTGACATCTTTCGTGTTGGAGCCATGATTCATGTCAGTCCACTTGGTGCAACAGCTCTCCAAAATGTGATCACTCCTTTTTAGATGCAGACGAACAAGCAGATCTAATTTCATGCAGGTGTTAGTTTGGTAGTGAAAATTTACAGGGTGATTCCATAATTTTTTCCTTCAGAATTGAGTGATTCCATAATTTTTCCCCTAGCTTGGTTAAAAAAATCTGACTACCACATTATTTGTTCTTGATTTCTTTTAGTGTTTCTTAAAGCCAGAAAGTTGCCATTTGAAATGACTTCAGTTTTGTGCCATGTCTGTGATCTGCTTTTTAAAAAAAAAAAAAAAAAAAAAAATTAAACAACTGAATGAACATCCTCCAAGGCCGGTGATTCCATAATTTTTGCCAGGGGTTGTAGTTCTCTCGCTACTGCAAATATTCTATACCAGTGCTTCCCAACTCCAGTCCTCAAGGCCCACCAACATGTTTTCAGGATTTCCTTTGTATTGCACAGGTGATGCAATTATCAACTGGGCAATACTAAGGAAATCCTGAAAACATGACCTGTTGGTGGGCCTTGAGGACTGGAGTTGGGAAACCCTGTTCTATACTAATGTGACATAACATTTGTATGATTGTTTAATAAAATCTCTTTTGCATCCATCCCGATGTCCAGATGTGGTACTTTGGAAAGACACTGAAGGGTGGTAAGGGGAGGGTCCTTTTAACCTCTCGTTTCCTGTCCCAATGAGGATAAGAAGGACGTCCTTCATGGTGCTGTCAGGTGGTGAACTGAAAAGGATCTTTTCTTAAAGATTTTGGCTCAGGTAGCAATTTCTTATCTGATGCTTTTCCTAAAAGATCATCCAAAGCAGATCCAAATACATATTCCTCTCTAAAAGGAAAGCTTGGACATAGAAACAGTATCTTTGCTCCACATCTTCAGACAGCTTTTCTTTAGGAGTTAGATAAGACCAAAAATCTCGCTGCTATCCTGACTGACTCCGCTGAAGCATCCGCTAGCGGTTTTCCAGGAGTACCCCTACAGAGAGGTTTTTCCAGCTGATGTAAAGAGCGGAACATGGACCTTGCTACCCAAGTTGAAACATTAGTCTTCAGTGAAGCCGCAGAGGTTTTCCAAGATTTCATTAACAAGCTATTTTTCAGTTCATCGGACCACTTTCGCAACTTGGATATCCACTTTCGGAATCTCAGACCAAACATTTGGCTAGGTCTTCATCAAGGGAAATCTATCCTTCATTTCTCCTGGAATACTCAGCCATTTCTCAGGAAGTTCCTATTCATCCAGTATTAAAACTCTATGTCATCATGAATGGGCAATACTAACTTATTTTTGCTTTAACCCTCCGAACATCTCAATCTGAATGGTTCAAGTAGTCTTTCTCTACCTCCATAGTATTTCTCAGAGCTGACAACAGTTCCTCCATATCCTCAGAGGAAAAAGTAACTTTTTACCCTACTCAAGTTTTGATTCGAGCCTAACTTCCCTTCTTCTAGCCACTTGTCAGAGATAGTTCTGACTGAGGCAGACATTTCTATCCCCAGGATTGTACTTCCACTTTTTTGATGACAGGCCCATAAAACCAGATTGAGAGGATTGTGAGGAGGCTAGGGAAGACAATCTCCTGCCGTACCATTCCCCTTACTTCTTCCATACGGGTAGGCTGTAACTTTTATAATCTTCGCGCACTTCTGGCAAATCAGTGCACATGCTAACTTAAACTTGAGTTTTTTGGAGTGGAAACTATCCAAATCCTCAAATCGTAATCGACACTTCTTCAAAATATCCCCCCACTTTACCCATCTGTATGATATCCCTCTCCCCACACTGCCTTTTTATCTATCCCCCCAAACAACCACTCTCCATAATGTTCCCACACACTGCCTTTTTCCAAGTCACTTCACTGTCCCTCACTATAGTATACCCCCTTTCACAATCCACCCCAATTGCCCCCTAATGGCCCAAATTGTCAAATTACGTGCACTCATAGCAACACCTTTCCCATCCCCTCATCTAAAATAACACATTTAATCTTCAATGGAGCACTTACTAGTGTCCGATGTCTTCTCTCTGCCTGTGTGGCCCTGGCAGAAGCATGCTAACCTCATAACGCCACTGCACGTCGCGCCAAAGACGCAAATACATTTGAATGTGGGAAGGAGCCATCACATCCTAGACGCCGTGGGCCATATTTCATTTTGTGTAAGCCTGCTTTAGGATATGTGCACACGTTGCAGATTTGGCTCAGGAATTTCCTGAGTGGATTCTGCATCTCTTAGCAGAATCCGCAGGTAAAAATCAGGGCATTTTTGTGCAGATTTTCCTGCGTTTTCTTATAATAAAATGGATGTAGAAAATCTGCAGAATCCGCACAAAGAATTGACATGCTGCGGAAAATAAACTGCTGCGGATTCCGTGCGGAATTTTCCGCATGTGCACAGCAATTTTTTTTCGCCATTGCTTTACATTGTACTGTAAAACACTTGCTGATCTGCGATTCCACGCAGAAAATCCACTGCGTATCCGCAACGTGTGCACACAGCCTAAGAGTCTGCTCACATCATTCTGAAGCTGCTCAGATGAATAGACCCCCCCCTGCTTCAGGGCTGTACAAGATATATTTTATGTGCGGGGGAACCCGTCGAGTTCTCCAAGAGGTAGATGCTTCCCAATGTGGTGGGGCGTTTTCATGTTCTGAAGCAACTTTTTGGTACATTCCTGCATACTTGCTGTTTCTGACCTCCAGCAAGTTTTGTGAATAGTTTCCCATAGTTTTCTGGTAATTGTTTTTCTCTATTCCAATGAAAAAAAAAATTGCTAGCAGTTTCTGAAGAAAAAATGCTGGGAAAAAAAAAATCACTCCAAAAGTGCATCCCCACTAGCGATCTCGTTAGCGACTTAGCTGTATGTGACATGTAGCAGCGATGTGGCCCCTGCTGAGATGTCGCTGATCGTTTGTAAACGTTCTGAGCCGTATTTTGGTCGTTGGTGTCCCGCTGGTGAGCCTGAATCGCTGAGTGTGACACCCTTTATGAACGACTTCACCAGCATCGCAGGTGGGACTAGGTTTTCCCAACGACCGCAGAGGTCGTTATACAGATCGCTGATGAGATGTGTTTGGAATCACAGATCGATGATGAGTTGTGTTTGGAATCACACAGCTAAGTCGCTAACGAGATCGCTACTGCGTCATAAATGGTGACGCAGGTGCGATCTCGCTTAGTGTGGCATACCCTTTAAAGGGAATGGGTAATCAGAATAAGCTCACTCAACTCAATCTTTATCAGTGCTCGGAGCTTCTTTTGGGTCACATAACCGCTATTCCCACTTGCTGGATTGCACTGGGGTCTGGTCGCCAAAAATCACTTTTACAATGTAAGCCTATACAGCCTCGATCTGACACTGTATAGACTTGCATTGTAAAAGCCACTTCTGGCTCACCACGCAGCGCGATCCGGCTACTAAATAGCAATCATGAGACCCAGAGGAGGACTGGAGCAGCATTGGAAATCTGAAAAATCTGATCAGTGAGTATATTACCGTACTTCCACTACATATACATTTACACTGGTTTAGGCAATAAAATTTGATGGGAGTGCGTCTTTAAATCAGGTTGTGGTTGTATGACATGTATTTTTTTTTAAATGTTGGCAGTGGGCATGCTTTCAGTCTCGAACGATGACCACTTGCTGCCTCAGTGAAATATGAAAATTGAATTGCATTAGAAATATAAGGCGTTTTTAATCACAGCAGGCCACTACCCCTCCATATAGATATAGATTTCAGTCAAAGAGGATTCACATTAGGTTCCCATACAGATGAAGACTTTAGTCTAAGAGAGGTTTAGGTAATGGAAAACGAGAATCGCCTTAACGTGGCTTGCAGGTACACATGAATCGGCCAGTTTATGCGCTAAGCATTCTCAATTTTTCATATTTCTAATGCAGTAATGCAATTCAATTTTCATATTTGCATGCTATGGCGCTACAGAGTGCGGTCTTATTTGTTTGAGGGTATAGGAGTTGGTGTCTCTAAGTAAGCACCTGTTCACACTTCGTTTATGTTTGGATGTGATGATCAGTTTTTTGAAATTTGTATTCGCTCGCTGCCTCAGCGCTCCTTGTTGACTGGAACAAAGCGGCTGCAGGATAAATATAACTTCATTTTCTCTCTGCAGCTAAGCATCTCCTTCGACACCCAACACATGTGGAACGGTATTTACCTTCAGATTTGCATTACAGCAGCAGGTAAATACCTTTTTTTCTCTCATCACAAGTTCCCTTTAATGCTTTATTCAGTACCAGCTCAGCACTAGAACAAGATGAAGTAGCATAAGAGGATATTCGCAAGCTGAAGATTTGTTGTAAACATTTCTGTCACTGTCACATTTATCAGACAGAAATCCACGCACATGCTACAGAAATAGCGCCATGGAATTTTCAGACATTTTTACAAAAAAATCTTTCAGATGTGAATAAGCTCTAAATAAGAGTTGTTCAACAGTTCAATTTTGCTAGTTATAGGTCAAACACTTCACATACAAAAAAAAAAAAACAAATGGCACAGCTTAGTGTACAGTATTTAACTCTTTCCCTTAAATATGGATACAAAAAATAACATTTCACCTTTTCAGCACACAAAAAAGCATATTAAAGGGGTTGCCCACAAAATATATATATATATATATATATATATATATATATATATATATTGGATGTGTTTAAAATATATATATATGCAACTTATCAATTTCGGATTGGATTAAAAAAGGTGCCCTGAACGTAATGCTCTTAAGGCATCAATATTTGTGCTGACAGTTCTAGAGAGCTTTCATTTCAATAGCCATGTCAGCCACCAAAGCATAGCCAAAGTATGGAGCCAGCTTAGCCAATGAAATGAGTAGTCAGTTAGCCCCCTTCACACTCAGCACTGGTCTTGTACCAACAGAAGAATGTGGAGGAAGCTCTCCTGTGAAGAACCTAAAAGGCCCCGTCTCAGATAGCGAGATCGCTGCTAAACAGCGATCTCGCTATGTCTGACACGTACAAGCGATCAGGCCCCTGCTGTGAATCGCTGGTCGTGTCAGAAATGGCAGGACTTGATTTTGATCGCTGGTCTCTCGCTGGCCAGCACGCATCGCTGCGTGTGACAGGCAGGAGACCAGCGATCAGCTGGTAACCAAGGTACACTTCGGGTTTCCAGGCGCGGGGCTGTGCCTGGAAACCCGATGTGTACGTTGGATACCAGCGCGCTGCTGCAGGGGAGCTGGTAACCAAAGTACACATCGGGTTTCCAGGCACTGCGCAGCGCCTGGAAACCCGAAGTGTACCTTGATTACCAGCTCCCTGCATCAGCGCGCTGGTATCCAAAGTACACTGCGGATAACTAGGCGACGTTACCCGCAGTGTCGCTGTCCTGATCGCTGCCTGTTTGGCAGCTCAGCAGCGATCATGTAGCGACACACCAGCGATCCTGATCGTTGTCGGGATCGCTGGTGTGTCGCTTTGTGAGACGGGGCCCTAATAAGTGGTAGTGCCGTGATGCCGGACCAGCGACAATATCTTGAGCCCAGGGCAACTTTCTTAATTCAAGTATATAAGGTATATATATTTATGGTTTCAACACATCTGATCAATTTATTTTCCAGTGAACAACCCCTTTTATGTCAAACTAATTAAAAAAAAAAAACACAACAGAAAATTTACCAAAAGGAGAAGGGAAATTAAAACAGAGGATGAGACTTTTTTCATTTAACTGATGAAGTCCTGAAGAAGACTCTTATTTTAAGAGCTTAGTAAAAAGTCAGTGTAATCGAAGTTAAATTCCAATGTGAAAGTCGTCCATTTCATGGTATTTAGCCATGAATGGATTCAGGCAAAGAGTTCCTGTACATATTCATTAATTGCTATGTTCCTGTCCAGGACTGGAATCCCAATGTAAAAGCAACCAATGATCGGAAAACGTAATATGTACATTGACAGGGTTGGCAACAGGATAGAAACTAAAACTGATGCATATAAAACAAAGTTACATTTCGGAAAAGCAATGCAGATTGCACAGCTGCTAATAGGACAGGGGAGAAAAACAGGATTTCACACAGCTCATCAATATGATGAGCTGTTTATTCTCAAGCATTCTACACTGTATAGGTTGGATATCTCCCTGATCCCCTCCAAAAAACACTATAAAAAAAAATATATATATATTTTGGGGACCCAATGTATTTTTCCGGTTTACTTAAAGTGAACAAAAAGATTGAACTGTTCATTGGTAAGGGAAGGGGTAAAAGTCTGTGTCCTCAGTCCAGCTTTATTATGAATAGCCGGTCTTAAATATTTCATGAGGTGTACAAAGAGGGGGCATCTGTGGATTGTCACCCTGCCAGGTGAGGACAACAATCTTTCTAGGAACGAGGTAAGTGGCTGCTATGTACTGGATACCGGTGGCTTTTCTCCTTCATCACTAGGTGCTACAGAAAAAAGAAAAACAAAGGTTATGGGGTGATCCAAATGCCACATTTTCATAATCAATGAGCTTGATAAATTTTACCCACCACTTGTAGCTGCAACTGCAGGGGTAAGGACATCATCATCACTGTCTTCCTCGTTGGATTGGGTGACCTCACTGGCTGGTTCAGGACACTTCACCTCAGCTTCCTGCTCTACACGGCTCCGAAGAGCGAGGATGCGATGATGAATTGCAGCAAATAGTTGCCCTGTGTCTTTAGAACTTGCCTGTAAACATAAATATACATTAAGATGTGGCTTTCATTTTTTGGTGCAAAATAATGCAAAGATTTTACTAGAAAATAAAGTCTAAGGAAAAGCAGAAACCTACCAGATAGCGATTTGTATACAAAGTTTGTGTAGCTTTTGTTCCTGTGCAGCGAATATTCACATGAGATGTGTATAACGAGTGCAGTACTGAGCCCTCTCCATACACTGAAGGTTCTGTGATTGTTGTGGATGGAGCTAGAATTGTACCGCTTAGATACTATAGTCATGTGACTGCAGCACCTAAGTGGTCTGACAAAGGTTGGGGTCCTTTCTGCCATGATTGCGTAACTAGTGTTGTCCTAGCAGCTGTGGCTGTCCGGGCAGAGCCTCAAAGTAGAGCAGTAAAAAGACAGCACACTAATTCTGAAGTACTGCAGTGTATTGTACAAGTGATCAACAGAAGGTTCAACATTGATGAAAATTCTCTGTAGAAGGTCTTTCCATTTTGGAGGAAACCGTTTTGGTCAAGCATCATTATAGGGTCAACATTGACTTACGTAGGTGCAAAAGAGTTTTCTCTCTTTTGAAAGAGCTAAATAGAATACTTTTTTCCTTCAGGGAGCACTGCAGGCTTATAGCTATACCTTTGCACCTCCCCTAGGAGAAACACTACCTCCTAGGCAGTGGAAAATACTAAAAAAAACAAACACTAGAGAACAGCAAAAAACGTACAGAAAAAACAAACCACACACCATTAAAGTCCTGAGTAGGCGGAACGCGTACATTTTTGGAGCAATTTATGCAACTGGCGGACTTCACCACTCCCCATCTCATTACAGATGTTTTTCTGACTCACATGCTCCCTGGCCTCTTTTAAAACCTTTATACTTTTTTACTAGCTCCCTGGTTTAGTGCCATTTTGCATGTTAAAAAAATAAAAATAAAATAAAGGGGTTGTCTTTGTCAGACAACCCCATTAAAATACTAGTGCAAAACGGCTTTATAAACAAGTAGATATCGGTAGTTATAATTAATGATGAATGAAAAGCTATCATAAAGTTATTAAAAAATGTCAAAAGTTGAAAAGTAGTTCTGTTTTAACATAAATGAAGAAAAGAGGTCTAAAGTCAAAATGTACTACAATTATGGTAACTCTAAGATAAGCCAACAAAATAATTCATCAGGTCAGCAAACACTTACCGATATGAGAAAGACTTTAACACCCTGGTCCTCTGTGTCCATTGCAGTAATTCGAATGCTTTTCTCACTGGCTTTGTCTATCTGCATTTGCGCCCAGAGCTTAGTGTTGAGGATAAGTCGCAGACTTCCCTGTGTGCGCATAACTGAGGACAGAGGGTACATTTTCTAGTTATACAAGGGTACGATCCATACTGCACACACTAATTATATATATATATATATATATATATATAAAAAAAAAAAACACAACACACCCACATCAACAAACAGATCCAATTCACATTAAAAGAAATCTGTCAGCAGTTTTTTTGCCACCTAATCTGTGAGCAGCATAATGTAGGGGCAGAAGCCCCAATTCCAGCGACGTCACTTATTGAACTGCTTGCTTAAGTTTTCACAAAATCACTGTTTTAGCTGCCTGCAGATCACAAGTGGACTAAAGCCCCGTCTCACACAGCGATCTCGCTAGCGACTGGAAACCCGACGTGTACCTTGGTTACCAGCTCCCTGCATCAGGGCGCTGGTATCCAACGTACACTGCGGGTAACTAAGATGTTACCCGTAGTGTCGCTGCGCTGATCGCTACCTGTTTGGCAGCTCAGCAGCTATCATGTAGCGACACACCAGCGATCCTGATCGTTGTCGGGATCGCTGGTGTATCGCTATGTGAGACCCGGGCTTAAGAATCCTGGTCCAACCACATCTCCACCAGTGACTGACAATTTTCTGCTTATGCACAGAATGCTGCCAATCGTTAGGGGCAGATAACCCTATACAGAGATAAGCATTCAGAGAACTAGTAGATCTGTGGCAGAGAAATACGGATTTTTGTGTTACTCACCGTAAAATCCTTTTCTCCGAGACGCTCATTGGGGGACACAGGACTGTGGGACACAGGACTGTGGGTGTATGCTACTGCCGCTAGGAGGCTGACACTAAGTAAACATAAAAAAAGGTTAGCTCCTCCTCCGCCGTATACACCTCAGCACTGGCCGCAGGCAAACCCAGTTTAGTGCAAAAAGCAGTAGGAGGCTAAAGAATAAATTAATGTTAATACAGGTACAATATATCCAGAAGTAAATCTACTGATATAGACCCAAGCAAATAAAATTAACTTAGAAATCGAAGCCATCCGGCTAATAGGGAGGGAGCTGTGTCCCCCAATGAGCGTCTCGGAGAAAAGGATTTTACGGTGAGTAACACAAAAATCCGTATTTCTCCTTCGTCTCATTGGGGGACACAGGACTGTGGGACGTCCCAAAGCAGTCCCTTGGGTGGGAAACCGACTCCACAGTGTAATTTATAATCAAGCATTGCTTATAGGTGCGCAACCGCGCCCTGAAGAATCCTTCTACCCAGACTGGCATCCGCAGAAGCCTGGGTATGGACATTATAATGCTTGGAAAAGGTATGCAGACTGGACCAGGTTGCTGCTTTACAAACCTGTTCCACTGAAGCCTGATGCCGAAGGGCCCAGGAGGCACCCACCGCTCTGGTGGAGTGAGCCTTGATCCCTGCAGGAACCACCGCGCCTCTGATGCGGTAAGCCTCCTGAATGGCTAACCGAATCCACCTAGCCAAGGTTGATTTAGAGGCAGCGAGTCCCTTCCTGCGACCTTCAGGGAGGACAAACAGCGTGTCCGTCTGTCGAAAGGACGCCGTCCGAGATACATATCTCCTGAGTGCTCTCACCAGATCCAGCGTATGGAGAGCCTTCTCCACTCGGTGCGTCGGAGCTGGGCAAAATGAGGGCAAAATAATGTCCTCATTAATATGAAATGAGGACACGACTTTAGGCAAAAAAGGTGTAGTAGGTCTGAGCACTACCTTATCCTGATGGAAAAGCAAGTACGGAGCTCGACAAGACAGTGCAGCCAGCTCCGAAACCCGCCTTATGGATGTTATGGCTACCAAAAACACCACTTTCCAGGAAAGAAACGACAGAGAAACCTCCTGCAAAGGTTCAAAAGGAGACTCTTGCAGAACTCCCAGGACTAGATTGAGGTCCCAAACCTCTAAAGGAGTCTTGTAGGGAGGAACTATATGGACAACCCCCTGAATAAAGGTCCTAACCTGAAAATTAGACGCGATCCTTCGCTGAAAAAGCACAGACAAGGCTGATATCTGCCGTCTAAGCGTACTTGGCGCTAGACCTGAATCTAGGCCTGCCTGGAGAAATGACAGAATGTTTGGAATTGAAAACCTAAGCGGGGAACAACCATGTTCCCTGCACCAAGCAAAAAAGATCTTCCAAGAACCGTGGTAGATGCGAGCCGAGACGGGCTTTCGGGCGCTAGCCATCGTCGCGGCGACCTTTTTAGAGAATCCAGCCCTGGTCAGGATCCAAGATTCAACGGCCAGGCCGTCAAACACAGGACCGCTGAGTTCTGGTGGTAAACTGGGCCCTGGGAGAGAAGGTCCGCGCGCTCTGGCAGTCGCCAGGGTGCGTCGGCGAGCAACTGTACCAGCTCCGCGTACCAAGAGCGACGCGGCCAATCCGGAGCGATTAATATCGCTGGAACCCCCTCTATCCTGATCTTTCTGATCACCCTTGGGAGAAGAGCTATTGGTGGAAATAAGTATGGAAGATGGAATTGATTCCACGGTAGAACCAGGGCGTCCACCGCAATTGCCTGCGGATCCCGGTACCGGGAGACGAAGTTGGGCACCTTGGCATTCATCCTGGAAGCCATCAGGTCCACATCTGGGGTTCCCCAGCGTCGACATATCTGCTGAAAAATCTCGGGATGTAGTGACCATTCCCCTGAAGCTATGCCGTGACGGCTGAGAAAATCCGCTGCCCAGTTTTCCTCGCCCGGAATGTGGACTGCTGAAATCACGGAGTGATTTACCTCTGCCCAGGACAGAATCTGTTTTACCTCGTGCATAGCCGCCCGGCTGCGGGTACCTCCCTGATGGTTTATGTATGCCACCGCCTTGGCATTGTCTGACTGAATTCGGACTGGGCGGCCTGCCAGATGCTGGTGAAAATGCCTCAGAGCCAGCCAAATAGCTCGGATCTCTAAAATATTTATCGGGAGGATCGACTCCTGCTGAGACCAAGTCCCCTGGGCTGTGTGGTGACGAAACACTGCTCCCCATCCGAGCAGGCTGGCATCCGTTGTGACTACCATCCAGATATTCGGAGGAAACAAACGGCCCTGTTGAAGAGTGGAACTCCTCGTCCACCACATAAGAGTCTGTCTGACCTGCAGGGACAGACGGCACCGAAGATTGAGGGAATAAAGGCTCCCGTCCCATACTGCCAAGAGTGCATGCTGAAGGGGGCGAAGATGAAACTGGGCAAATGGAATCGCCTCGATCGTTGCCACCATCCTTCCTAGGACCCTCATGCAAAACCGGATGGTATGAGGAATCGGTTTGTGAAGGATCCGTACCTCTTGACGGAGAACTAAGGCCTTGTCCTGAGGAAGGATTATCAACCCTTGAGCGGTGTCGAAATCCATCCCTAAGAAGGTGATCTTTCGAGATGGCACGGGAGATGACTTCTTCATATTCACCAGCCACCCCAGGCGAACAAGAGTGTCTAGGGTAATGCTGACACTTTCCTCGCATGCTTGGAAAGACGGACCCTTGATGAGAAGGTCGTCTAGGTAAGGCAAGAGGACTATCCCCCTGGAGTGTAGAATGGATACAACAGTAGCCATGACCTTTGTGAACACTCTGGGAGCTGTGGCTAGCCCGAATGGCAAGGCAGCGAACTGAAAGTGAAGTTTGCCGATGGCAAACCGAAGAAACCTTTGATGAGGGGGAAATATGGGGATGTGAAGATAGGCATCCTGGATGTCTATTGATGCTAGAAATTCCCTTTTTCCATGGCAGCAATGACCGAGCGGAGAGACTCCATTCGAAAATGTCGAATTTTGACGAACCGATTCAGTCTCTTTAGATCCAGAATGGGCCTTACGGTACCGTCCTTTTTGGGTACAATGAACAGATTGGAATAAAACCCCCGACCTCTTTCGACCTCTGGTACAGGTACGACAACCCCGCTGTGTCGAAGAGACTCGACCGCCTTGAATAAGGCGAGAACCCGAGACTCCTCCTTGGGAAGGCGCGAGGGAAAGAAACGATTTGAGGGAAGGCTGGTAAATTCTATCTTGTACCCCGAGGTGACTAATTCTCTGACCCATTCGTCTTGAGTAATTGATAGCCAAGTGGGACGAAACCAGAGTAGACGGCCGCCTACTCTGGATGAATCGACCGGATTCTGCCTCCAGTCATTTATCCGAAAATCTTTGGGGCCTAGACCCTCTAGATTTCGGTTGAGACCGCATTCTTCCCAACGGGTTGGTCTTGTAAGAGGCCTGACGATCTCTGGCCTGATTAGGTCGAACTGAGCCGTTGGAACTGGCTGTTGCAGCCCAACCTGGGTTGTGAAAGGCTCTAAAGCGAGGCTGAGGCTGTCGGCGAAAGGGCTGTTTGACCTTCTGCTGAGGCAAAAAAGAACTCTTCCCTCCTGTCGCATCAGATATAAGCTGATCCAGTTTTTCACCAAATAAACGACCGCTTTGATAAGGCAAGGACGTAAGTGACTTCTTTGAAGTCGAGTCTGCTCGCCAAGTCCTCAACCACAAGGATCTCCTAATGGCAATCGCATTAGCAGCAGCTAATGCTGCGCAATTTGCCGCATCCATAGAAGCGTTGATCAAAAAATCACCTGCGAGAGCCATCTGATTAGATATCTCCAAAACCTCAGGTGGCACTTCTACACCGTGAAGAGCTCTGTTCAGAGACTCCGACCAGGAAATCATGGCCTTAGCAACCCAAGTCGCTGCAAAGGAAGGAGAGAGAGATGACCCAGATGCTTCAAACACCGAGCGAGCCAGGCTTTCAATCAGACGATCCGTTGGATCCTTAATCGAGGAACCATCAGGAAGGGAGAGAAGCGTCTTAGATGCCAAGCGTGACACCGGAGGATCGACCACTGGGGATTCCGCCCACTTCTTAAGAAGTTCAGGAGCAAAAGGATACCTGGTATTGAGGGCCTTCTGTCCTGTAAAGCGCTTATCCGGTTTTTCTCGGTGGCGCTGCACAAGCTCCTCAAACTCAGGATGAGCACCAAAAACCTTATGGGTCTGTCTGGCTCGTTTGAAAGACACCTTATGACCAGAGGCCAAGGTGGATTCATCGTCTACCCCCAGAGATTGATTGACAGCTTCGATCAGACTGTCAATTGTCTCCTGACAACCTGGAGCTTCCAAATTGAGGGACCCTTCAGTATCGGAATCCGAATATTGATCACTTGCCTCTAAAGGTGAGGGAGAGCGAGAAGCTGAGCTGAAGGATGCCGAAGCCCTGGACGGCATAGGCGACGCAGTGTGGGTTCGCTTCCCCTGCGTCTGCCTGGTGAGAGCGCGGCCCCTGCAGGCCGGAGGTTCCTGAGACGTCGCCAAGACGGGTGAACCACTGTCCCTGCTCCTATCAGGAGCTTGAAGGGACTCGATTGCTCTTGTTAATGATGCCACAGATTGAGACAGAGACAGGGCCCATTCCGGGGGACCTGACGCACTGGGCTGGGCTATAGGTGAGGGCTCCTGAGCCCGTTCAGAGTCACAGGCTTCGCAGACCCGATTAGTCTGGGCATGCGGAAAAGGGGATTTACAGGCAATGCATGCGGTATACAGCACCGTGTGAGTCTTAGTTCTTCTGGACATACTGTATCTGTTCAGAGCCCTGTGACGATGCGGAGGTATGGTAGCGGGGCGCAGCGAAGTGGAGCCGGGCTGGAGGTAGCAGCACTTACCCCAGTCCTGTATCCCCGGACGTCCTTAAGCAGCGTTGACAGCGCAAAAGGAAAAGAGCAAAGGCTCCAGACTTTCAAAAAGAGCGCTCCCTGTCAGGGAGGTGTGGCTCATATAGCTGATCACAGGGGCCGGGGTCGAGAGGCGCGGCCTAGCGCCGTCAGATGCCGGAGACGCCACATCCGGCCGCGGCCTAGTCTCCGGCCGAAGCCGGGGACTAAATTTCCGGCCGCGGCCTAGCGCCGGCCGAAGCCTCGGCCTAAATTTTTGGCGGTGGCCGCCCGAAAAACAGGGGGCGGGCCCGCCGGAAGTGACGCTTCCGGGGGCGGAGCACGGCCTATCTTCCGGCCGACGCCGGGAGCAAAATTAGACATGCGGCCTGGTTCCCGGCCGAAGCCGGGGACTAAATTTCAGCCCGCGGCCTAGCACCGGCCGAAGCCGGGGGCTAGATTTTTGGCGGCGGCCGCCTAGAGGCCAGGCGGACCGTCACACGCAGAGAGGGGATGGCGCTCTCCGGGGGTTTCACAGACAGCCTCGCGGACCGCTCCCACCGAATCTCGACCGCCCCAGACGCTACCTGACGTCCGACACTGTTCTCCGGAGCTTTGAAGGTGGGTTCTCCTGCTTGCAGTCTTCTACCAAAAAAATGGGGAACGGTGCAGGCTCCAGCTCCATGACCTCTAATGGTGGGTCTTCCTTGCTGCAGTGGACTTGCGGCTCTCCCAGACATTAGTCCAGCGTCTCCCGTCTTTTAGAGGGGGGCTTGCAGCAAAAAAAGGAGGGACGGTGCAGGCACCCTAACTCCATCACCCCTTCAGGGGATGAGGAGAGGGACCGTCCGCCACCTTGCAGCACCGCAGTCTAGCATTGGTGGTGCGGTGGGGGCCGCACGGACTAACTCCTGCCTCTGTACAGCCTAGGGCTTCAATACCTTAGGGTGGTCAGGGCTGAGTCCGGCATTTATGTCCCACGTTGCGGGAGAGGATACGTTGGAGGCTTTACTCCACGTGCTCGCCCGTTGATGGTTTGGGGAGATCGGACCCTTTCAATAGGATCCGTCGCCCCTATCTCATCTTCGTGGGAAAGAAAAAAAAAAAAAAAAAATGGTCTGGAAAAAGAACCAGACGTGTGCCTCCATCAGACACTAAGCAATAACTGGGTTTGCCTGCGGCCAGTGCTGAGGTGTATACGGCGGAGGAGGAGCTAACCTTTTTTTATGTTTACTTAGTGTCAGCCTCCTAGCGGCAGTAGCATACACCCACAGTCCTGTGTCCCACAGTCCTGTGTCCCCCAATGAGACGAAGGAGAAAACAGTGATTTTATAAAAATCGCAGCCCCCATGTAAACTGATACATTGATGGAATCATGGTGTCTGCCCCTACACCATTCTGCTCCCAGATTACAGATTCCCTTTAAGGCCAAATTCAGATGTTAGAGTACAGACTAATTCAGACTAGCCTCGGGTCTATCAAGAGTTTACGTGGATTTAGGAGCAGAATCCACAGGACTCAGATTAAATGAGCACGTAGCCCAATGATCACTCCTTATGTTGAGCAGTTAATGTATATAACTAGCTTTACTACTAACAACCGGTTAAAATGAAGTTCACTCTGAGTTCACAGAGGCTACCCATAGCATTATGGGAAACTATCTTACAAAACATTCAGGGTTTTAAGAGCAGGGCAGGAAAATGTTCAAACAGCTTATTAGTAGTGATGAGCGAGTATACTCATTGCTCGGGTTTTCCCAGAGCAGCTCGGGTTGTCTCCGAGTATTTAGAAGTGCTCGGAGATTCAGTTTCTGTTGCCGTAGCTGCATGATTTGGGGCTATTTGAAAGCCTGAATACATGTGGGGATTCCTTAACAAGCAGGCATTCCTCACATGTATTCAGGTTGTCCAGCAGCCATAAATCATGCAGCTGCGGCAACAGAAACTAAATCTCCGAGCACTTCCAAATACTCGGACACCACCCGAGCTGCTCGGGGAAAACTTGAGCAACGAATATACTCACTCATCACTACTTATTAGCCATGGTGTCCAGTTTCCTAGCTGTACCCATCTATTCCTGTGCATCTCTCTGCTACAGACAGCACTGCCCTGCTGGTGGTCTGATCACAGACATTCATCCCTCTCAGGCTGAGTAACACCCAATTTGCATGCACAGACTCAATTACTGGGTCCATGCATGCGCCGCACTTGAGTTCAGACCCCAGTCCCTCAACCTCAATTTGGCGGCCGGATAACCAGCGCCTGAGTAATACTGTTTTCTAGTCTCTATCTGTCTTTGAAGTGTATTTGCACTAATTATTTCATTAGGATTAGCGACATTTCAGTTTTCAGGTTTGTGTTTGGTGTTGCACAGCCAAAAGCTATTTACACAGGTGTACTGCTAGAGACCCTGTAAAAATAATTCTTAGATATTACTATTAGCAGAATACACTTCTTTGAAGATAAGTATTAGTGAACATTTTTATTGCTATCAAACAGGATGGACAAAGTTGGATACGACTTCCTTTGCTTTAACCCCTTTAGCCTACAGCCTGTTTTCACCTTCATGACTAGGACAAATTTTACAATTGAATACTCTACATACAGCTTGGAAAAAAAAACCTTCTGCAGGCGCCGGCGGTGACACCAGCACTGCAGCATGATCGCATATGTAATGTGCATATAATTCATTTGTTTCATGTTATACTGATAAAAAAAATTCATTTGAAAATGACTCCGGTCATGCCTGCGCAGTAGCCGCTATCGGTGATCCGATAACTGCTACTGTGCATGTGCTGGCAGCACCATCTTGCTATAGAAAAAAACCCAAATTTCCTCCTCCAAGATGGCACCGCTGGCGCCAGCACAGTAGCAGCTATCGGCGATCGCGATCAGTATAACGGCGCCGACCTGACACTGTCTGTGGGTTACTGTGCACAATCCTGCTGACTGGGTCCCTTTAAGTTTATGTCCTCCATTTGAATTTGTTTCCCTGTTTTTCTATATATTGTAAAGATATTGTAAGGTCCTGTCAGTGCAAAACACAAAAAGACAGGTCTTTAAGGAGTTAAAATAGAGACCAGAAAAATGTAATGCAGCAAAGGTAACAAGTCTCATATAAGGTGTTTTACTATACATTGTTGTCCCAGTATAAAAGTTAATATATTCAGTTATTAACAATCAATTAGAATAACTCACCAAGCCTAGAATGCAATGTGCCATCTTCGGTAGAGGCCATGTCATTGAGTCTTAAAAGACCTCGGCCTCTCTCTACCCAGGATTGAGACGTTTTATCAAATACAAACAGCTTGCACTGAATCTAAGGAGAAGGTAGACAACATGGAAATAAACTGTAACCATCCATTTATATAAAAATTACATGTCACTAACATTTGTTTCCTAGCAATTTCTCCTTAAACTTTTCATTTCATTTGATCCTACTATGTCTTATATTTTGGTGTACACCTCTTTATGAACCAGTTGCATCTGACTCCGTCCCATTTCCTCATTAAGAGGGAGCTGAACAACGCCGGTCTTGATGTACAGAGCCCAAAGATTGGCAAACACTGACCAGTTTACCAGCCAAAAGTGGATAGGAATCAAACATTACCACTCCAACCACAAATAGGGTTTGGGCCTTCCGCTAAGTGATTGTTGGGGATGGTCTACCTTTACCATCTCCATCTACAGTACATGGACTACTTTGAAATGTTTCACATTGAGATGGACACACCATGTAATAGTGGCTGATAAGCAGATTTTTTTTTTTTACATAAAAGTTTGCCTTTTTATTAAGGAGATAACTGTTACTCATTAAATGCCAAATACTTTGCTAAGTCCAGGTGGGTGTTATTAGATACTTTTCACTGAGGAGGTGTGCTTCTTCTCCCTGTATGGAGTCATCTGATAAAACCCATTATATACACATATAATATATATATATATATATATATATATATATATATACACACAAACACACACGCTATGAACCCGTTCTACGCCCGGTGGCAAGCATTTTTATTGGCATATGGTCTCCCATCCTGGTATGTGCTGCCCCTCTCCTATACTGGTATGCATGATCCCCTCACCCCCACCCAATCCTGGTATGCATGGCACCCCATTCCTCATCCTGGTATACATGGTACCCCCTCATCCATATCCTGGTATTCATTGTTCCCTCACCCCCCAATCCTGGTATGCATGGCCCCCTCACCCCCCCAATCCTGGAATTCATGGTCCCTCTCCCCCCAATCCTGGAATGCATGGTCCCCTCGCCCATCAATCTCGGTATGCATGGTCCCCTCACCCCCAATCCCGGTATGCATGGTCCCCCCTCCCCCCAATCCCGGTATGCATGGTCCCCCCTCCCCCCAATCCCGGTATGCATGGTCCCCCCCTCCAATCCTGGTATGCATGGTCCCCCCCCCAATCCTGGTATGCATGGTCCCCTCACCCCCCAATCCCGGTATGCATGGGTCCCTCACCCCCCAATCCTGGTATGCATGGCCCCCCCCCTCATCACTATTGTAGGATGTATGGTACCCCCACACCCCCCAATCCTGGTGTGCATGGTCCCCTAACCCCCAATCATGAAATGCATGGTCCCCTCACCCCCCAATCCTGGTATGCATGGTCCCCTCACCCCCCAATCCTGGTATGCATGGTCCCCTCACCCCCCAATCCTGATATGCATGGTCCCCTCACCCCCCTATCCTGATATGCATTGCCCCCTCACTCCCCAATCCTGATATGCATGGTCCCCTCACCCCCAATCCTGATATGCATGGTCCCCTCACCCCCCAATCCTGATATGTATGGTCCCCTCACCCCCCAATCCTGATATGCATGCTACATCTCACCCCTCTATCTTGATATGTATGGTCCCCCTCACCCCTATTAAACTGCACACATACACACACAAAAAAAAAAAAAAAAAAAAAACCATTTATACTCACCTTTCTTCCCTGTGCTCCAGCGCTGTCCCGTTCTGCTGGAGGCTGGGGGAGGAGTGTGGCGCCGGAGTAAGCACATACCCGGCGACATATTGCTGAGGACACACTGCAAATGTGTATTCAGTAAAATGGCGCCGGATAGCGCTATGCGCAATTCCAACGTGCACTCCCGCCCTGGTCCCTGGCAAGAGAAGCACCGCGGCAACACTCCTCCTGGTCAGGTAAGTATGGCGCCGGAGTCAGCGGTATGCATTCAGTGTCTACGCATACCGCAATCTCCGGCGCTATAAACAATCCTCACCACTGGATGCAGTCTTCTGACTGGAGCCAGACAGCTCCAGGCAGATGTGTGTGTATATATATATATATATATATAGATATATATGTATATATATATATATATATTTATTTTAGGAGATATAATGAGGATACCGTATATACACGTGTGTAATCCGAGTTTTCCAGCACTTTTTTTTTTAGCTGAAAATGCCCCCAAAAGGCTTATACACGAGTCACTGTCCAAGAAGACGGCGGGGGAGGGTGAGCGGCAGGTCACAGGAGGCAGGAGCCGGCTTCTGCGGCTAAAGCCTGTGCCCGCTGCTAAAGAGAAATGAATATTCACTGCACTGGCAATGAATATTCATTTCTCTTATAGCGCGCACAGTGTCAGCAGCAGCCGCCGGCTTCCAGCAGCAGCTGGGTTATGACGGGTGCGCACTAAAGAGTTATGAATATTCACCTCTCTCCTCTGAAATACTGATCATGTGCACAGCACTTCAGGATTCTCATAGACTTTGCTGGCATAAGGATTCCCTAGCTTTTCTGGTCCTATTCCGTGTGAAAAAAAATGCCGCAAAAATACGGATTTTTGTGTTACTCACCGTAAAATCCTTTTCTCCGAGACGCTCATTGGGGGACACAGGACTGTGGGTGTATGCTACTGCCACTAGGAGGCTGACACTAAGTAAACATAAAAAAAGGTTAGCTCCTCCTCCGCCGTATACACCTCAGCACTGGCCGCAGGCAAACCCAGTTTAGTGCAAAAAGCAGTAGGAGGCTAAAAAATAAATCAGAGTTAACACAGATACAGTATATCCAGAAGAAAAAACTGCTGATACAGATTAATCAGAGAATAAAGTTAACTCAAAACAAAGCCATCCGGCTCTTAGGGAGGGTGCTGTGTCCCCCAATGAGCGTCTCGGAGAAAAGGATTTTACGGTGAGTAACACAAAAATCCGTATTTCTCCTTCGTCTCATTGGGGGACACAGGACTGTGGGACGTCCCAAAGCAGTCCCTTGGGTGGGAAACCGACTCCACAGTGTAATTTATAATCAAGCATTGCTTATAGGTGCGCAACCGCGCCCTGAAGAATCCTTCTACCCAGACTGGCATCCGCAGAAGCCTGGGTATGGACATTATAATGCTTGGAAAAGGTATGCAGACTGGACCAGGTTGCTGCTTTACAAACCTGTTCCACCGAAGCCTGATGTCGAAGGGCCCAGGAGGCACCCACCGCTCTGGTGGAGTGAGCCTTGATCCCTGCAGGAACCACCGCGCCTCTGATGCGGTAAGCCTCCTGAATGGCTAACCGAATCCACCTAGCCAAGGTTGATTTAGAGGCAGCGAGTCCCTTCCTGCGACCTTCAGGGAGGACAAACAGCGTGTCCGTCTGTCGAAAGGACGCCGTCCGAGATACATATCTCCTGAGTGCTCTCACCAGATCCAGCGTATGGAGAGCCTTCTCCACTCGGTGCGTCGGAGCTGGGCAAAATGAGGGCAAAACAATGTCCTCATTAATATGAAATGAGGACACGACTTTAGGCAAAAAAGGTGGAGTAGGTCTGAGCACTACCTTATCCTGATGGAAAAGCAAGTACGGAGCTCGACAAGACAGTGCAGCCAGCTCCGAAACCCGCCTTATGGATGTTATGGCTACCAAAAACACCACTTTCCAGGAAAGAAATGACAGAGACACCTCCTGCAAAGGTTCAAAAGGAGACTCTTGCAGGACTCCCAGGACTAGATTGAGGTCCCAAACCTCTAAGGGAGCCTTGTAGGGAGGAACTATATGGACAACCCCCTGAATAAAGGTTCTAACCTGAAAATTAGACGCGATCTTTCGCTGAAAAAGAACCGACAAGGCTGATATCTGTCGTCTAAGAGTACTAGGCGCTAGACCTGAATCTAGGCCCGCCTGGAGAAAAGATAGAATGTTTGGAATTGAAAAGAGAAGCGGGGAACAACCATGTTCCCTGCACCAATCAAAAAAGACCTTCCAAGTACCGTGGTAGATGCGAGCCGAGACGGGCTTTCGGGCGCTAGCCATCGTCGCGGCGACCTTTTTAGAGAATCCAGCCCTGGTCAGGACCCAAGATTCAACGGCCAGGCCGTCAAACACAGGACCGCTGAGTTCTGGTGGTAAACTGGGCCTTGGGAGAGAAGGTCCGCGCGCTCTGGCAGTCGCCAGGGTGTGTCGGCGAGCAATTGTACCAGCTCCGCGTACCATGAGCGACGCGGCCAATCCGGAGCGATTAATATCGCTGGGACCCCTTCTAACCTGATCTTTCTGATCACCCTTGGGAGCAGAGCTATTGGTGGAAACAAGTATGGAAGATTAAACTGATTCCACGGTAGAACCAGGGCATCCACTGCAATTGCCTGCGGATCCCGGTACCGGGAAACAAAGTTGGGCACCTTGGCATTTATCTTGGAAGCCATCAGGTCCACATCTGGGGTTCCCCAGCGTCGGCATATCTGCTGAAAGATCTCGGGATGTAGAGACCATTCCCCTGACGCTATGCCGTGACGGCTGAGAAAATCTGCTGCCCAGTTTTCCTCGCCCGGAATGTGGACTGCTGAAATCACAGAGTGATTTACCTCTGCCCAGGTCAGAATCTGTTTTACCTCGTGCATGGCCGCCCTGCTGCGGGTACCTCCCTGATGGTTTATGTATGCCACCGCCGTGGCATTGTCCGATTGTATTCGGACTGGACGGCCCGCCAGATGCTGGTGAAACTGCCTCAAAGCCAGCCGAACAGCTCGGATCTCTAAAATATTGATCGGGAGAGTCGATTCTTGCTGAGACCAAGTTCCCTGAGCTGTGTGGTGACGAAACACTGCTCCCCATCCGAGCAGGCTGGTGTCCGTTGTGACTACCAACCAAAAATTTGGAGGAAACAAATGACCCTGTCGAAGATTGGTGTCCCTCGTCCACCACGTAAGAGTCTGTCTGACCTGCAGGGACAGACGACACCGCAGATTGAGGGAGTAAGGGCTTCCGTCCCATACTGCCAAGAGTGCATGCTGAAGGGGGCGAAGATGAAACTGGGCAAACGGAATAGCCTCGATTGCCGCCACCATCCTTCCTAGGACCCTCATGCAAAACCGGATGGTGTGAGGAATTGGTTGGCGAAGGATCCGTACCTCTTGGCGGAGAACTAAGGCCTTGTCCTGAGGAAGAATTATCAACCCTTGAGCGGTGTCGAAATTCATCCCTAAAAAGGTGATCTTCCGAGATGGAACGGGAGATGATTTCCTCATATTCACCAGCCACCCCAAGCGAGCAAGGGTGTCTAACGTAATGTTGACACTTTCCTCGCAGGTCTGAAAAGACGGACCCTTGATGAGGAGGTCGTCTAAGTAAGGCAGAATGACTATCCCCCTGGAGTGCAGAATGGACACAGCAGCCATGACCTTTGTGAACACCCTGGGGGCTGTGGCTAACCCGAATGGCAGGGCTGCAAACTGAAGATGAAGTTTGCCAATGGCAAACCGAAGAAACCTTTGATGAGGGGGAAATATGGGAATGTGAAGATAAGCATCCTGTATGTCTATTGATGCTAGAAATTCCCCTTTTTCCATGGCTGCAATGACCGAACGGAGAGACTCCATTCGGAAATGTCGAATTTTGACAAAACGGTTCAGTCGCTTTAGATCCAGAATGGGCCTTACGGTACTGTCCTTCTTGGGTACAATGAATAGGTTGGAATAAAACCCCTGACCTCTTTCGACCTCCGGTACAGGTACGACAACCCCGCTGTGCCGAAGAGACTCGACCGCCTTGAATAAGGCGCGAACCCGAGACTCTTCCTTGGGAAGGCGCGAGGGAAAAAAATGATTTGAGGGAAGGCTGGTAAATTCTATTTTGTACCCCGAGGAGACTAACTCCCTGACCCACTCGTCGTGAGTAATTGATAGCCAAATGGGGCGAAACCAGAGTAAGCGGCCGCCTACTCTGGATAAATTGACCGGATTCTGCCTCCAGTCATTTGTCCGAATATCTTTGGGGTTTGGACCCTCTAGATCTTGGCTGTTGAGATCGCCCTCTTCCCAGAGGGTTGGTCCTGTAGGAGACCTGGCGATCTCTGGCCTGATTAGGTCGACCTGAACCGCTGGAGGTGGCAGGTGCGGCCCAACCTGGGTTACGAAAGGCTCTAAAGCGAGGCTGAAGCTGTCGACGAAAAGGCTGTCTAATCTTCTGCTGAGGAAGGAAACTGCTCTTCCCTCCCGTAGCATCAGATATGAGCTGATCCAGCCTTTCGCCAAATAACCGACCACTCTGATAAGGTAAAGATGTAAGAGATTTCTTTGAGGTTGAGTCCGCTCGCCAAGCTCTTAACCACAGGGCTCTTCTGATAGCAATTGCATTAGCAGCAGATAGAGCTGCGCAATTTGCCGCATCCATGGAAGCGTTAATTAAGAAGTCTCCTGCAAGAGCTATCTGATTAGAGATCTCAGTTACCTCAGACGGTACTTCTATACCATGGAGAGCTCTATTTAGAGACTCCGACCAGGATATCATGGCCTTAGCAACCCAAGTTGCTGCAAAAGAAGGAGAGAGAGCAGAGCCTGATGCCTCAAACACTGAGCGGGCCAAGCTCTCAATCAGACGGTCCGTTGGATCCTTGATCGAGGAACCGTTGGGAAGGGAGAGAAGCGTCTTAGACGCCAAACGCGACACAGGAGGGTCGACCGCAGGAGATTCCGCCCACTTCTTCAGAAGTTCGGGAGCAAAAGGATATTTAGTATTAATAGCCTTTTGTCCTGAGAAGCGCTTGTCCGGCTTCTCCCGATGGCGCTGCACGAGCTCTTCAAACTCAGGATGAGCACCAAAAACCTTATGAGTTTGCCTGGCTCGTTTGAAGGACACCTTATGACCAGAGGTCAAGGTGGACTCATCTTCTACCCCAGGGATTGATTGACAGCTTCAATCAGACTGTCAATTGTCTCCTGACAATTTGGTGCTTCTAAATTGAGGGAACCTTCAGAATCGGAGTCTGAATATTGATCACTCGCCTCCAAAGGTGAGGGAGAGCGAGAAACTGAACTGAAGGATGCCGAGGCCTCGGACGGCATAGGCGACGCAGTGTGGGTTCGCTTCCCCTGTGTCTGCCTGGTGAGAGCGCGGCCCCTGCAGGCCGGAGGTTCTTGAGACGTAGCCAAGACGGTTGAACCACTGTCCCTGCTCCTATCGGGAGCTTGAAGGGACTCGATTGCTCTCGTTAAAGACGCCATAGATTGCGACAGAGATAGGGCCCACTCCGGGGGACCTGACGCACTGGGCTCTGCTACAGGTGAGGGCTCCTGAGCTCGTTCGGAGTTACAGGCTTCACAGACACGACTAGTCTGGGCGTGCGGAAAAGGGGACCTACAGGCAATGCATGCCGTATACAGCACCGTGTGAGTCTTAGCCTTTCTGGACATACTGGATCTGTCACAGAGTCCTTTTTGCAATTTATCTGGATGTGGCGGTGCGATGTAGCGGAGCGGAGCGCGGCGAAGCAGAGCAACCAGGCTGGAGGTAGTGGCACTTACCCCAGTCCTGTATCCCCGAACGTCTGAGAATGATGGTGCGAAGCGCTTGCGTAGAGGGTCACTGGGCGCAGGAGGAAGACTTGAGGCTTCAGACTTCAAAAAAGCGCGCTCCCCTTTCAGGGGGGCGTGCCTAAATAGCCACAGCCTTAAGGGGAGGGGTCACGAGGTGCGGCCTAGCGCTGGCCGAAACCGCGGCCTAAATTTCTGGCGGAGGCCGCCCGAGAAACAGGGGGAGGGCCACCGGAGGTGTCGCTGCTGGGGGCGGAGCCCGGTCTATCTTCCGGCCCAAGCCGGAAGCTAAATTAGACACCGCGGCCTAGTCCCCGCCGAAGCCGGGGACTAAATTTCGCCGCGGTAGTCCCGGCGAAGCGGGGGCTAAATTTTTGGCGGCCGCCGCCCAGAAGCCTGGGGGGCGGGCCGCCGGAAGATGACGCTGTTTTAGGGGGGGAGCTCAGGCCAGGGACCGGAGACCGGCCTCCTGCTCCTGGCTGAAGCCAGGCTGAATCACCTACCGCCCCAGCGAAGCGCTTGTTTCTGATCTCCAGCACATTCCTCGGCCCCACACCGATACCATGGCTTCACTGAAGGTGGGTCCGGGTTTCTTCTCTGCCGTAGCTGCTTGTAGTCTCTGTCCCTTCAGACAATATTCCCAGCGTCTCGCCCAGTCTCAAATTAGAGGGGGGCTTACGGAACAAAAAAATGGGGGACGGTGCAGGCACCCTAACTCCATCACCCCTTCAGGGGGCGAGGAGAGGGACCGTCCGCCTCCTTGCAGCACCGCAGTCTAGCATTGGTGGTGCAGTGGGGGCCGCACGGACTATCTCCTGCCTCTGTACAACCTAGGGTTTCAATACCTTAGGGTGGTCAGGGCTGAGTCCGGCATTCGTGTCCCACGTCGCGGGAGAGGATACGTTGGAGGCTTTACTCCACGTGCTCGCCCGTTGATGGTTTGGGGAGATCGGACCCTTTCAATAGGATCCGTCGCCCCTATCTCATCTTCGTGGGAAAAAAAAAAAGGTCTGGAAAAGGAACCAGACGTGTGCCTCCATCAGACACTAAGCAATAACTGGGTTTGCCTGCGGCCAGTGCTGAGGTGTATACGGCGGAGGAGGAGCTAACCTTTTTTATGTTTACTTAGTGTCAGCCTCCTAGTGGCAGTAGCATACACCCACAGTCCTGTGTCCCCCAATGAGACGAAGGAGAAAAACACACCATGTGCACAAACCCTAAATGTTCCATCAGTGATTTTCATGGATAGTGCACGTACCCATTATAGTCTATGATGCTGTTCAAAAGTCCATGTTTTTATTTGGACAACAACCTATTTGAGTCTATGGGTCCATGAACAACTTTGATGGCATCCTAGTTTTAGCCTAGTCTTTTAGGCTGTCTGTTTTTTTTCATTGATTTTCATATAAGCTTGGGAAACTTTCAAACAAAACTGACACCCATATTAAACGCTGGATAAATTTTTGTTTTTGCCTACATGAAATTTTTTTTTGTCTCAATGAGAACTTAGACAAATACGAACCATATACACTTTGCCGAAAATATAAATAAAATGTGCACTCATTTTGGTGTAATCCTATTTTAAAACTGGTACACATTCCATGCACCAAATTTTTAAAGTAATTTACGATTAATTTTTGGCAGAAAATGCAATGCTAAATATCACTCAACTGCAGGTTAATACAGCATTTTTTTTGACATGACGGGTTGTCTTTAATGCAATTTTCTTTTATTCTGGTATTAGGTAATTTGCTGCCCAATCCCTGGTATTTCCTTACCTGGAGCACATTGCTCTCTGCTTCTTCTCCAGTGATAACCTCTACTTTCTCCAGTAGACATCGTTTAGCTGTGGCTTTTGTGTAAGCAGCTGCAGATTCCGCCAGTGATTCAGAGATATTGTTAGCTGTAATTTGCACACAATACATTTATGAAATAAAACCTTAATGTCAGGTATAACTAAAATTTAACGCTAGCATTTTCGTGAAATTTCAGTGAAAACCATTGTAAATACGGTATGACCTACTTTTAATTAGAAATATCGATGTTTATATGTCTAATACTAAAAACTGTTAAGACATTATGCTGTATATAATTCCCATGCAAACCCACATTTCTCTGGAGTGTTTTCCAATGAAGATCCTTCAGCTCCAGAGTCTCCAGCATTTTCCTTGTTGCTGTCAGAACTTGCTTCTGTTTTGGGCGGACTCTGAAAATGATGAGTAGACCACAAGGTTAATTTTAGGAAGAAATAACTTTAATTTGTTTTTATTTTTAGTCTGAAGAGTTTTCCACCTAGTACTGCTTACGATAAGCAAAAAAAAAAAAAATCCCAGTTAGGAATCCACTTTTTAATAAAAACAGAGGCATTTAAACAGACACCAGTTCATCGATCATAAGCCTTTATTTTCTGCAATTTTAATTTGGGAAGAAATATAACACTTACCAAAACTCTCTCAATCATGTTTTGCCCAAATACAAATTTGTTACAGACGGCTTCTGCTTTGTGCGCGGAATTTTCAAGGCTGTAAAATAAAATAAAGTGCATATGTGAAGCTTTAGCTCTATATATAAAAGGAGGAACATAAACTGTGAAATAGACATACAATGATGCAATCAGGCACACACTTTAGTTAACTATTTAACCCACAGATTTATTCTCCTCGAAGACCAAGCTGGCCAATGTATTTGTGGTGTTCGAAACTACTGCCATCAATAGAGGGCATGCTGCCATCCATATGTAGACATCAAGAGAGCCAATGGGAACAATCAAGTTATTAAAACCTTGCTTCTTCAAAAGTAATGCACAACTATAGGCCAAATTATTGTAAGTACACATGCTAGGGGTTACCTCCAATTTTTCAAAGAATTGGGTTATGTGAAGGACAACCCCCGTCCTCCCACGTCACCAATGTGACGTAACTCCACAGGCACAGCTCTCCCGCGCCCCCTTTGTCTCTCAGGCTAGAAAGGAACTGCACCTAGAGCAAATGGCCGCCGGGGAGGGTGTCCTGTTACCCACTGGGTATTCTAAGATTCGTGATCAGAGTAAAAGCATCAGCCCAAGATTAATATTATGGTTTAATTGCCTTAAGGGCGCACTAGATAATTACAGAAATATACAGTAAGCTATACAACGGAATTACAAGGGATTTGCAGTCAGAGTAAAATACAACAATAATGTACAAGGCTTAGAGGTATTAGCTAGAGGTCAATATTACCAGGTTGTAGGGACATGTGGAGGGAGCTCTGCGATCCACAGGTGAAAGTCTTAGTTGCTGGACAGTCCCCCAAAACGTGTGCCGCTGCTCCCTTGGCAGATATGTCCCTTGTTGCTTCTTGGCTTCTGTGAGAATGGATCTAGTCTGCCCATAGCTCACAGTTCTTAAACCTGCTAGGTTCCTCCCCTCGGTGTCCGAGGGTGGGATGATAATCTCCACCCTTAGCTCCCTGAAGAATTTATTCCCAATATCTAAAAAAGGGGTTAACTTTCTCCAGGACGATCGGATCAGGACACAAGAGGTACCAGCGGATGCAGTATGTTTTGCCTGTCGCATGGATATCAAACCTGGCCCGATTGGGTCTCGTTGGAGGGCCAATCTCTATATCTCAGCCCCGAGCAATCACCGACTCGGGAGTTGCACCGTCAAATGCCCAGGTCCGCCGGGTCACACAGATATTTTTATGAGAATGTACCTACAAAGATGTGCTCATAATTCATAATCCTAGAACGGAGCCTTTGTGTCTGTGGAAACATACAATGGATGTGTTTTCAGTGTCTAGCTGGCAAGTATAATCTAACTGAAGCCTCTAGCTTTGAAGTACTGTTCTGGCCTGGCCTACTTAGCATATTAACAGGCCTGACTATTCATTATCATACTAACCGACCTTGCTATTCAACATTGGGCCCGAGTCACTTAGCATACTAAAACACGGATTTTGGTAAGAACTTACCGGTAAAATCCTTTTCAGCGAAGGAAGGGAGGGAGACACAGGAATTCATTACTGATGGGTAGGCGGAGCCCCAGATCAGGATGTCACCTCAGATCAAAAGCGTGCTGACTGGCTGGCCCCTCCAGCTCGGGCTCCTCCTACTCAGCTCCAGTCGTACCAAAGCTTTAGGGAAGAACCAAGATCACCAGCGGAGCAACATAACCCCTTCTGAAGAAACTTCAGAGCAAAACACAAGGATACAGGTTATGCATGCAAAGTAAGCCAAAAACCACAGAGTTCCAGGTACTATTCACTGAACCTGACTACTGCGATGAGCTGGCGATGCTGGAACAGAGCCTTAGCGCGCTGACCTCAGCCCAGATATCGCAATCAGACAAGGGTCGCGCTGCATCTGAAAACATCAACACACTTCTGCCTTGGGAGGGTGCTGTGTCTCCCTCCCTTCTTCGCTGAAAAGGATTTTACCGGTAAGTTCTTACCAAAATCCGTGTTTCAGCTGCAGATGGAAGGGAGGGAGACACAGGAATTCATTACTGATGGGACGTCCCAAAGCAGTTCAAAAAATAAGGGTGGGAAAAAAACCAACAAAAGGCAGAAACCCAACAACCTTAACAACAAAGCGCAACCAGCGCTAAACACAAGTTCATCCAGAACTTTAAACTACAGCTGCCTGCAGGACCCTACGTCCGAGGGCTGCATCAGCGGAAGCACTGACGTCCACTTTATAAAACTTCGTAAACGTGTGGACAGAGCGCCAAGTTGCCGCCGGCAGAGCTGCACTGCCGAAGCACCTTGATGAAAAGCCCACGATGAAGCCACAGCCCTCGTGGAATGGGCTTGAATCTTAATCGGGCAAGATTCACCCTGAAGACGGTAAGCTTCCAATATAGCTGACCGGATCCAACGAGCTATAGAATCCTTGGAAGCTCGTTGACCACGCCGACGACCAACTGGAACCACAAATAGGGAGTCCGTCTTACGAAAACCTTGAGTAAAAGATAGATAAAACTTCAAGGCCCGCACTAAATCCAAAGTGTGTAAATCTCGCTCTTTCACATTCTTCGGATCCGGGCAGAATGAAGGCAACACAATATCCTGGTTGACATGAAATTGTGACACCACTTTAGGTAAAAAATCACCCCGAGTGCGAAGCACTACACGATCCGGAAAAAAACTCCAGAAAAGGAGGCGAACAAGAAAGAGCTGCCAACTCAGAAACTCTCCTCAAAGAAGTGACTGCAACAAGGAAAGCCACCTTCCAAGAAAGTAAAGAAAGGCTAGCAGAAACCATAGGCTCAAAAGGTTTATGCTGAAGAGCCTCCAAAACAAGGTTGAGCCGCCAAGGAGACACGGGTGCCTTCCGCGGCGGAAACTTACGAGATAAACCTTGGAAAAAGGAGAGCACGTCTCTATTCGAAGCAATGGTTCTCCGGAACAATAAGGACAGAGCAGAAATCTGACCTTTCAGGGTGCTGACTGCCAAACCCTTGTCTAGCCCATGCTGCAGAAAAGCCAACAGATTGGGAATGGAAAACTTTCTCGGGTTCCGAGAGGACCCCAAACACCACGAAAAGAAGGTTTCCCAAATTTTGTGGTAAATCCTAGTAGTAGCCGGACTTTTTGCAGCACGAAGGGTAGCAATGACCTCGGCTGAGAAACCTCTACGGGTCAAGATTTCGGTCTCAAGAGCCACGCCGTCAAACGCAGGGACATCAAGTCCGGATGACAAACGGGCCCCTGAGTCAACAAGTCCGGTTGAAGAGGGAGTGGAAAAGGAGGTGCCGCCAACAGCGACATTATTGTCGAGAACCACACCCTTCTTGGCCAGTCTGGAGCTATCAAAATAGCTGGAATTCTCTCTAGTCTGATCCGACGCAGTACTAGAGGAAGTAAGGATATCGGCGGGAATACATAGATCAGCTCGAACTGATCCCACTGAGCCACTAGAGCATCCACCGCCACAGCCTTCGGGTCCTTGTACCTGGACATGAACGTCGGTAACTTGGCATTGGACCTGGATGCCATC
Organism: Oophaga sylvatica; assembly: GCA_033576555.1. Taxonomy (NCBI): domain Eukaryota; kingdom Metazoa; phylum Chordata; class Amphibia; order Anura; family Dendrobatidae; genus Oophaga; species Oophaga sylvatica. Next base: position 332,209,559 of record JARQOD010000001.1, on the reverse strand, counting down.
AAATCCACTTGGGGAGTTCCCCAACGAGAGCACAGTAGTGCAAAAACTTCCGGGTGGAGGCTCCATTCCCCGGGATCCATCCTTCTGCGACTGAGAAAGTCCGCTGTAATATTCTGAACCCCTGGAATGTGAATCGCCGAAATGGCTGGTACACTGGCCTCTGCCCAAATCAGAATTCGGGACACCTCTACCATGAGTCTGGAACTCCTTGTCCCGCCTTGGTGATTGATATACGCGACAGCCGTCGCATTGTCTGTCTGCACTCGGACTGGCAGACCGCTCAAAGGGACCGTCCAATGTTGGAGGCAAAGGAAAATCGCCCTCAATTCCAGGATGTTGATCGGAAGAACAGACTCTTCCGATGACCATACCCCCTGAATCCAGAGATTGTTCCAAACACCCCCCCAGCCCGTCAGGCTGGCATCGGTGGTTATGACTGACCACTTCGGAGGGAGGAAAGACTTCCCCAGGGAGAATGCCCTGGACGTAACCACCATTCTAGAGAATCCCGCACCGCGCGAGAAATGGTGACACTGCAATCCAGCGATTGCGACCGGTTCCATCGACTCAAGATGAACCTTTGGAGAGTCCTGGAATGGAACTGGGCAAAAGGAATTGCCTCCATGGACGCCACCATCAGTCCCAGAAGACGCATACACTCCCGCAGGGACATTGCTGTTGAGGATTTCATAATCTGCACATGTCGAAGAAGACATGATTGTTTGTCTGATGGTAGAGAAACTACCGACCGAATCGTGTCGAGCTGCATCCCCAGAAAGAGGATTGCCCTCGATGGTTCCAGAAAACGACTTCTCCCAATTGACCAGCCAACCAAAGTCCTTCAGAAGCTGAAGAGACAAGTCTCGAGCCGTCACTGCCTCTTCTTCCGAGGAGGCCACTATCAAAAGATCGTCCAGATAAGGCAGAATCGTAATCCCCTGTCTTCGAAGGATTGCCATGAGGGGCGCCAGAATTTTTGTAAAGACTCTGGGCGCTGAGGCTAAGCCGAACGGCAGAGCCACGAACTGATAGTGATCCTGACCTATGGCAAACCGAAGAAAATGCTGATGAGCCCTTCCGATGGGAACATGCAAATAGGCGTCGCGAATGTCGATTGACACCAGAAAATCGTTCTGTGACAGAGCTGCTACGACGGAGCGGAGTGACTCCATGCGAAATTTCCGGGCGTGGACATGCCGGTTTAATCGCTTGAGATCCAGAATCGGGCGAAATTTGTTCTCCTTTTTGGGAACTACGAAAAGGTTGGAATAAAAACCTTTTCCTCGGTCCTCTGACGGAACCGGTATTACTACACCCTTTTGTAGCAGAACTTCGACCTCTCGCTGTAGCGCGACAAAAAGCTCGGGTTCTGACGGAACGCGAGACTGACAAAAAACATTTGGGGGTCGAGAAGCAAACTCTATGAAATAGCCTGCCGACACTACCCGCGTTACCCAGAAATCTGGAACGCGAGCCGTCCAAGTCGCCTTGAAATGAAGTAGGCGACCCCCCACTCGAGAGTCCTCGAGTGGACCCCTGGCGTCAATCTGACTTGGCGGGCTTCTTGTCGGATTCCCGCTTGTCCTGGCGGAAATTCTGCTTCCAAGGAGTACGGGTTTTCTGAGAGGACTTTTTTCCTGAGAAAGAGGAACGACCCGATCCCCACGAGGAGTGACTAAGTCGTCCTCGGCCCCGAAAGGACCGCCGACCGCTATAGCCACCAGGCTTACCGGATACCGAAGCCATGGCCCTACGCTGTGGCAATGCTGCTTCCTTCGCCTTAGCCTTGGAAATCAGCTCTGTGAGGTCGGATCCAAAAAGGAGGCCACCCTTGTAAGGTAAAGCCAATAAACCCTGTTTGGAAACTGCGTCCCCGGCCCACTGTCTGAGCCATAAAGCTCTTCTGACTGTGACCGCTAAAGCCTGCGCTCTCGCCAGCAGGGATGCCGTATCCAGACCGGCATCAAAGATATAACGGGCTGCAGTTTCTAACAATTCGTAAGTTTCCCGTATATCAGGTAACGGAGATCCGTTCTGCAACTCCGTCTTTAAACGTGCCAACCAGCCTAGAGAAGCTCTAGCAGCACACATGGATCCTAGCACCGCTCGGAATCCATGCCCCGCAGCCTCATAGCTTGCTTTTGCCGCCATTTCCGTTTTTCTGTCCAACGGCTCCTGCAAACTCGCTTTCCCCTTAACAGGGAGTAGAGAGGATTTACTAAGCTGGGATAAGGAAACATCCACTTCAGGAGCAGAAATCCAATTATCCTTTAACTCCGCAGAGCAAGGATAAAGTGCATCAAAGAAATGCGTTCCGTGAAAACGCTTATCTGGGCACAGACGTTCCTCTTCTATTACACTATTAAGCTCCCTCAGAGCTGGTAATGTTGTACGCGAAGCACGGGACTCCTGGAACATATGTGCTGATTTACCAGGACGACTAGTTACCTCCTCTGGTAACTGTAACATCTCTCTCATGGCTTCAATCAATGCCTCTGTACGTTTCGCCAGAGAAGAACGCCCCTGCGGTTCGTCCTCATCTGAATCGGATATTTCTTCCGAATTTAAAGGGGAACTCTGTCCAAAATCGGATACATCTGACTCGCTCCGTGTAGAGGCCGGTAACTGCCTGCGTCGCTTCC
>JARQOD010000001.1:332162167-332206817 GCA_033576555.1 Oophaga sylvatica | reverse complement strand
AGCTGAAAATTAATATTTGTGTCATTCTCAAAACTTTTGGCCATGACTGTATAAATCAAGGTTGGAACACAACTTTGGCCAAGTTTTTTTATTTCGGTTCTCTGTGTATTGGAGTCTAACATACATGTCCTAGTGTGTTTGATGATCTCAGCTATTCATAACAAAAGTCTGATAGATGAAGGTCCAACACTTATGTCAAAAACTTTGACCCATCTTGTGCTGTACAGAAGAGGGTTGGACATGCATGTGTAACTATCCATTCACATCTATTTGTGTTTTAAAAACAGCAAAGAGGCAGTCTTTTTTTTTAACCCCAAAAAGGATAATATAGTCCCAGTTACCACATACATCCAATTACCGTTTTGGGGGGGGGGGGGGGGATTTATGGTTCAGACGCAAGCCCCGACGGGAGCCACTGAGCAGGTGTCTAAATGCAGTATGAAAGGTCCCCTAGGGATAACATAATTTCAAGAACAAGGGCGCGAAAGACCACAGCATAGAGTTGCTAACCAAAGAAGTCAAATTATCTTCGCAAAATTCCTTCAATGACTGTTTTCCAAAGAGATGACAGCACCTGCAAGGTGAACAATTCATACAGCCTAGCCAACCCGAAAAGACTAGTCACATTTAGGACTGAGGTAGCTTTTTCTAGTGCGCTGCTTACCTGGTTCAGAATCAGAGTTCCCGGTGGAAGGCTGACAGAAGCTGGATGGCATAAAGACATTGTTCTTCGTCACTACAACATAAATTTCACAAGTCATAAAACTAATTCAGGCAATTAGTTAGTAGACAGTTATTCACGCTACCAATTATTTAAAATCACAAACTCAAAAAGGACATTAGATAAGAACTCCCTTTAATCTAAAATCTTTCTTTCCAAGTCACTGCTGCACAAATTGCAGGCAGCAAAATCAGCCGTGCTGCACGATTACAGTGTTTCAGATAAAACAGTTTACAGGGACTCCGTTAACACAGATGACTGTTCAAATCAGATAACGTGATCTGTGTCAGATCACCTCAGGTCAGCAGGGGACTCTGCGCAGCCTCAGTGACGTCAGTGGTAGTCACTGAGGCTGCGCGGAGTCCCTGGCTGACCTGAAGTCAACTCGATAGCGTGGGAAAAAGTTCAGAAACTTTCCCACACTAATCAGTTGTGAAGTGAAGCAGTCTATATGGGCATGTAGGTCGCAAAGTTAAGTAAAATGATACCTTGATATCTGTGATCCGATGACTCATCCCTGAGAAATCCATGTTTTTCCTAATATGTAAATGAGCTGTTAAGATTAGAGATGAGCGACTTTGCCTTTTGGAGGGTCGAGTCGAAAGAAATCGGCCGACTATCGGGAAAAGTCGGAGGTGCGACAGAAACACGAAAACCAATGCGAGTCAATGGGGAAGCAAAGTCGGCAGCGAGTGGAGAACAGTAAACACACCTACAGTGCCCATTTGAATGCCAACTACATCAATTCTTATTACTTAAGCTTGTCAACCTTAATTTACTTTATAACAATAGTAACGCATTGAAAACTGGGGGTTATTTGGCTAAAGTTGTGGGGGGGGCAGGGCTGGCTCAAGGTTTTCGTGGGCCCCGGGTCAAAGAGTTTCAGTGGGCCCCTTTAACTCATACCACAATTCATGATGCTCTGATACGGCAGAGAAATATAGGTATAGTACAATGCCAAACACTTCACTTCTTACATGACATGACTGATATCCACTTTAAATTCTACAATAGCTCAAAAACCGGTCAGTATATTCCTCCATACAGTATTATGGCCACCACACAGTGCGCCATACAGAATAATGAGCCTGATATATTGCTCCATACATAATTGGTCCCATATAATGTTCCATACAGTATATGAGCTCCACATAATACAGTATATGATGGTCCCCATATAATGTGCCACACAGTATAGGAAGGTCCCCATATATTGCTCCATACAGAATGGGCTCCATATGATGGGCCACATTTATAATGCTCGAGTGTATGATGGGCCCCATGGATAATGCTCCAGTGTATGTTGGGCCTATATAATGCTCCATATATAATGGGCCCCATATGATGCTCCAGTATATGATGGGCCCCATGGATGATGCTCCAGTGTATGATGGGCCTATATAATGCTCCATATAATGGGTCCCAGTGTATAATGGACCCTATCTATGATGCTCAAGTGTATGCTGGGCCCCATATATAATTCTCCAGTGTATAATGCTCCCCATATATTGCTCCAAATATTAAAAACAATGAAATACCTCTCCTCAATGGGCACTGCTCTACTCTGGACTCCACAGCGTCGCCATCTTCCAGCTCTCTGCACTCGGACTGTTCAGGCAGAGGGCGTACAGAGGTGACGTCATCGCGCTCTCAGACCTGAATGTCACTGTCAGGAAACGCTGAAGACGTCACAGCGGTGGAGCAGAGAGAGGTAAGTATTGCAAGTGCTGGGGCCCTGAGCAAGCAAGGGGGGCCCACTCGTGGGCGATGGCACTGGCACGGGGCCCCTCATAGTAAGCCTGTGTCTGACGGCGAGTGGGCCCCCCCACCGTCAGAGACACCAGCGTACTATGAGGGGCCCAGTTTGGGATGTGGAAAAACTGGCATATGTTGAGGCGTAGGCTGGACGTTCAGCATCTGCAAATGGAGGAATTGAAGAAGTCGGAGGAAGAGGAGAACATTTTGCTGGCAACCTATGTGTCATCAGTAGAAGGTGGGACAAAATCCTTTGAAACCCAGGCATGGTTCATTTTAATGAAGTGAGATCACCTACATTTTGGGTCGACAGCCAGGTCCTTCTTTCTGTCAGGATTGATCCAGCAGCACTGAAGACTCTTTCTGATAGCACACTACCAGCAGGGCAAGAGAGCTCCTGTAAGGCATATTGTGCCAATTCAGGCCAGATGTCCAGTTTACAGGCCCAGTAGTCAAAGGGGAATGAACTGTGAGGGAGAACATCGATAGGGGAGGAGAGGTAATTTTGAACCATAGTTGACAACTGCTGTCTCCTGTCTGTTGCAATCGATTCAGTATTATCAGTCGTGTGAGCGTTACTCGAGAAATCAGTCCACAACATGGTCATGAAACCCCTGTCTCCAACGCCACTTCAACTGTGTGCACCACGAACACCTCTTCCATTTGGCCCAGTACGGCTCGTGGTAGAACCTGCACCGCTGCTGTGTGCTGGGAATGCCTCTAACAAACGATTTACCAGAGTTGCTTGTTTGTTCGCCAATATTAGCTCTAGGTTCTCTTGTGGCATGATGTTCTGTAATTTCCCTTTATAGCGTGGATCGAGGATGCTGGCCAACCAGTAGTCGTCATCCTTCATAATTTTGGCTATGCAGGGGTCCCTTTTTAGGATCCGCAAGACATAATCACACATGTGGGCCAATGTTCCAGGTGTCAATGATACACTGCCAGTGGTGGGTGGAGGAGCACTTTGCCAAATCCAAATCCCTCCAGTCACGCACAAACCCTGTACCTGACCTTGTCAAGCCAACATTTTCTCTTTCCCCCTGAGAAACATCCTCCTCCCCAAAATAATCATCCCCCTCATCCTCCTCTTTTTCCTACACCTCGTCCAGGACAGTTCCCTGAGCAGACAATGGCTGACTCATCAAGGCTTCCCTCCTCCTCCTCTGCAGACGCCTGATCCTTAATGTGCGTCAAAGTTTGCATGAGCAGACGCATAAGTGGGATGCTCATGCTTATGATGGCGTCGTCTGCGCTTACCAGCCGTGTGCATTCCTCAAAACACTGAAGGACTTTACAGAGGTCTTTCAGCTTGACCACTGCACACCCGACAACTCCATGTCTGCCCTCTAACTGCCTGCCCGTGTATCCTCCCACAAATGCATTGCAGCCTGCCTCTGTTCGCACAGCCTAAGGCAAGGCAAGAGTTCCACCTTGTTGCAACGTCTGATTAGGCAGTGCTTGGGGAGGTGGAGCGATCGATGCAGCCTCTGCATACGACTGGAGTCTACGGGCGAGCGACGGATGTGCGAGCACAGTCTTCGCACCTTATGGAGCAGGGCTGGTAACTCCAGATAATTAAAGGGAATCTGTCACCCTAAATTGGCGGGATATTTAAATGATGGCAGTCAGGTCAGATGGGGGGTGTTTTGGGTACTTGCCTTAACATGTTGTTCGCCGCTGTCTCCATAATTTCTGGGAATTGTAGTCGTTGCCCTCCATATAACGCGTCTGCGCATTGCAATCAGCGGATAAAGCATACTGCAGGTGCGCAATTCATGATTGCAATGCGCAGGCGCGTTATATGGAGGGCGACGACTACAATTCCCAGAAATAATGGAGACAGCGGCGAACAACATGTTAAGGCAAGTACCCAAAACACCGCCCATCTGACCTGACTGCCATCATTTAAATATCCCGCCAATTTAGGGTGACAGATTTCCTTTAATTAGGAAGCACTGCACCACCAGGTTTAAGGTGTGAGCCAGGCAAGGTATGTGTCTGAGTTTTGCCAGGGCTATGGCCGCCACAAAATTACGGCCGTTATCACTGACTACCTTGCCTGGCGCAAGATGTAGACTGCCCAGCCATGACTCAGTTTCTCGCTGCAAGTAGTCGGCCAGTACCTCCGCGGTGTGTCTGTTGTCGCCCAAAGACATCTTTAAAACAGCCTGCTGACGCTTACCACTAGCTGTTCGATAGTGGGACACCTCGTGTGCAACACTGGCAGCTGCGGATGGAGTGCTCGTGCAACTGCGCTCTGTCGACGAGCTTTCGCTTCTGGAGGAGGATGAGGGTCGAACGCCTACAGCCAACTGTTGCCTATACTGCGGGCTAGGCAGCACTGTCCCACCACCGCTGTCCCCTGTGGACCCTGCATCCACCATATTAACCAAGTTCGCAGTGATGGACACGTAACGGCCCTGTCCATGCCTACTGGCCCATGCATCTGTTGTGAGGTGCACCTTTCCACTCACTGATTGTTTGAGTGCATGGACAATGCGGTCTTTCACATGCAGGTGGAGGGCAGGGATGGCTTTTCTAGAAAAGAAGTGCCGACTGGGTAGGTCATAGCGTGGGACAGGGTAGGCCATGAGCTCTCGGAACGCTGCGCTTTCAACCTAACGGAAGGGCATCATCTCGAATGAGATCAGTTTGGCAATGTAGGCGTTCAAAGCCAGTGTATGCGGATGAGAGGAGGAGTACTTTCTTGTCCTACTCAGAGTGTCTGCTAGGGTGAGCTGGACTTGAGAGCTGTATATAGGGGAACTAGCGGTGGACATGACGGTGGGCTTACAGTGGGGGAAGCGATGGAGCATTGCTGGCTACCTTCAGTCGGAGTAGGTGCACATGTGCTACCTGAGGTTTTGTAGTCAGTCCACGCTTGCAAGTGCATGTTGATTAAACGTCTAAGCATGCAACTGGTATTCAAATTTCAGAGATTTTTCCCTCGGATAAAAGGTCCTTCCACACTTCTTGCAGATAACCTTAGCCTCATCAATAGGATTTTGGTCAAAAAAGTGCCAATCTTAAGGGCTTGCACGCTGTGCTAATTTAACCATCTGGCCAAGCTGCCCTGCAATTCTTTTTGCTTTTTTAACACATTTTTTGGACAGCTACGGGCCTGCCAGATAACCGCTGCTGCGATGTCGATGCCTGCTGCGGATCCTTGTCCTCTCCTGATCTATTGCCAGCGGCACCCTCTTACCCCAATGGATGCCAATCTGGGTCAACAACTGGGTCATCCATCACCTGCTCTTCAATTTCATCTGCACCTTCCTCTGTGCCACCATGGAAGGTGGTATAGTATGCGGGGAGGGGCCCTTGAGTTTCATCAGGGTCAGATTCTGGCTCAGTAGACTGCGAGGGCAATGTAGTGTTCTGGATCAATGTACCAGCAGAATCATCTAGCAGTGGCTGTGCATCAGTGCACTGCATGTCAGATTCATCTTGGACTGGGGAATTCAGGATTTGACTTGATAACCCAGGCATGGTATGTGAAAAGAGCTCCATGGAGTAATCTGAAGTGTGGCCTGCCACATCCTTCACTTTTGGTGGGGGTGAAGGACACAAGGAAAGGGGCTGTTCCTGACCAGAAGCCTGCACTGACGACTCAGTGCTTGCATTTTTTGAAACTTCAGAAGAGGAGGCGATAGAGCTGGAGGCTGTTTCGGCAATGTGAGCCAAAACCTGTTCCTGATGCTCCGGCTTTAAAAGCGGTTTACCTACTCCCAGAAAAGGGAGCCTTCCAGGCCTTCTGGAGCCAGACGATGATGCAGGCTCAACACCTCCTGCCTTAGGTGCTATTGTGCTTTTGGCACTACCAGCAGATGCACCACCATCACCATCAGTACCAGCTGGCCCCCCACGCCCACGTCTGCGGCTTCTTCCACCATACTTCCTCATGTTTGTGAAAATGTACCCAAAATACCTGCAGATATATGGTACTGTATCAGAAGCGTACAGCTGTATATGGTGAAGGGGAAAATTTTAAATCTCCGTATATATTTCCAGAGTCAGACACAGACTCTCACAGGCTCAGTATAGATTAGACCAGAATATAAAAAGCAGAAAAAGGGTACTGTATCACAAGCGAACAGCTGCATACAGTCTAGGGGTAACTGTAAATCTCAGTATATATTTCCGGAGTCACACACAGATAATCAGCATGTATTTGTCCGTGATACCAGCCGGTACACGGTAGATACCAGACGCAATACGGTGTGGAAAAAAAATGAACGCTCGGTAACTGTGCAGAAAAAAAGAATAAAAGTATTAGTGCTGTGTAAAAAACACTCTGCACAGCAGTGTACACACAGCAATACAGCTAGCAGGCAGCCTAGTAACCAGCTCTGCTGCTGTACACAAGAAAAGACGGATTTTGGTAAGAACTTACCTGTAAAATCCTTTTCAGCGAAGAAGGAAGGGAGACACAGTCATTACTAGTGGGCAGGCGGAGCCCAGATGAGATAGACACCTCAGATTAAAAAGAGTGTTGACCGGCCCCTCCAGCTCGGGCTCCTCCTACTCAGCTCTCCAGTTGTACACAAGCTTAAGGAAGAGCAATATCACCAGCGGAGCAACATAACCCCTTCTGAAGGAATTCAGTGAAAAAAACACAAGAATACAGGTTATGCATGCATGAAGGCAAAAACCACACAGTTCCAGGTACTACTCACTGGACCTGATCACTGCGATGAGCTGGCGATGCTGGAACAGAGCCTTAGCGCGTCGACCTCAGCCCAGATAATCGCTATCAGAGAAGGGTCACGCCGCATCTGAAAACAACAACACACTTCTGCCATGGGAGGGATCTGTGTCTCCCTTCCTTCTTCGCTGAAAAGGATTTTACAGGTAAGTTCTTACCAAAATCCGTCTTTCAGCTGCAGATGAAGTAAGGGAGACACAGTCATTACTAGTGGGACGTCCCAAAGCAGTCCAAAAATTAAGGGTGGGAAAAAACCAGAAAAGGCAGAATCCCAACAGCCTAGATAAAATGCGCAATAGGCGCCAAATACAAGTTAACTAGAACTTTAAGCTACGGCCGCCTGCAGGACCCTAAGGCCGCAGCAGCGGAAGCACTGACGTCCACCTTATAAAACTTTATAAACGTGTGGACGGAACGCCAGGTCGCCGTTCGGCAGAGCTGAGCTGCCGAGGCCCCTTGATGAAAGGCCCACGAGGAAGCCACAGCCCTCGTGGAGTGAGCTTGAATCTTAATCGGGCAAGGTTCGCTTTTAAGTCGGTAAGCCTCTAAAAAGGCCGACCGAATCCAACGAGCTATAGAGTCCTTGGAAGCTCGTTGACCACGCTGACGACCTGCTGGAATCACAGAGAGTTCCGACTTCCGAAAATTTTGAGTAATAAACAAATAGAACTTCAAAGCCCGCACCAAATAAAATTTGTGCAAGGCCCGTTCCTTCGCATTCCTCGGCTCCGGACAGAGCGAGGGCACCATAGGTAGGAAGTCGCCCCGTGTGCGAAGTACTACACGATCCGGGTGAAACTCCAGGAAAGGAGGCAAGCAAGAAAGAACCGCCAACTCAGAAAAACCTTTCTCAAAAAGGTAACCGCCACTAGAAAGGCAACCTTCCAAGATAGCAAAGAAAAGCTAGCAGAGTCCATAGGCTCAAAAGGCCCATGTTGAAGAGCTTCCAATACAAGATTGAGCCGCCAAGGCGACACAGGTGCCTCCGCGGCGGAAACTGACGGGCTACTCCGCGAAAAAAGGAACGTACGTCCCTACGCGAGGCGATAGCCTTCCGAAAAGCAAAAGCAGGGCAGAACCTGACCCTTCAGAGTGCTAACTGCCAAACCCTTGTCCAGCCCGTACTGCAAAAGGCCAACAAATTGGGAATGGAAAGAATCCTCGGGTTCCCTGAAGAACCCGAACACCACAAAAAGAAGGCTTCCCAAGACTTTGTGATAAATCCTAGTAGTAGCCGGACCTCTGGCAGCCCGCAAAGTGGCAATGATTTTGGCTGAAAAACCTTGACGGTCAATATTTCGGTCTCAAGAGCCACCCCGTCAAACACAGAGACCTCAGGTCCGGATGACGAACGGGCCCTTGGGTTAACAGGTCCGGGCGAAGAGGAAGTGGAAAAGGAGGCGCTGTTAGAAGCGACACCAGTGTCGAGAACCACATCCTCCTTGGCCAATCTGGGGCTATCAACATAGCCGGGATTCTCTCCAGTCTGATCCGACACAACCCCAGAGGAAATAAGGGTATCGGCAGGAACACATAGATTAGCTCGAATTGGTCCAACGGAGCCACCAGAGCATCCACCGTCACAGCCTACGGGTCCTTGTACCTGGACATGAAAGTCGGTAACTTGGCATTGAACCTGGATGCCATCAAATCCACTTGGGGAGTTCCCCAACGGGAGCACAGCAGTGCAAAAATCTCCGGATGAAGACTCCATTCTCCGGGATCCATCTTCTCGCGACTGAGAAAGTCTGCCGTGATTCTGAACTCCTGAAATGTGGATCGCAGAGAAGGATGGCACTCTGGTCTCGGCCCATACCAGGATCCGAGAAACCTCCACCATGAGCCTGGAACTCCTTGTCCCGCCTAGATGGTCGATATACACGACCGCCGTCGCATTGTCTGTCTGCACTCGGACTGGCAGACCGCTTAAAGGGACCGTCCAGTGTTGGAGGCAAAGGAAAATTGCCCTCAATTCCAGGATGTTGATCGGCAGGAGACTCCTCAGACGACAATACTCCCTGAATCCAGAGATCGTCCAGACACCTCCCCAGCCCGTCAGGCTGGCATCGGTGGTTATGACCGACCACCTCGGAGGGAGGAAAGACTTCCCCAGGGATAACGCTTCCGGACGTAACCACCATCCTAGAGACTCTCGCACCCTGTGGGAGATGATGAGACTGCAATCCAGCGAAGTCTGCGATCGATCCCAACGGCTCAGAATGAGCCTTTGGAGGGCCCTGGAATGAAACTAAGCAAACGGAAGTGGCTCCATGGACCACCATCAAACCCAGAAGGCGCATACACCCTCGAAGAGACATCGCTGTCGAAGACTTCATAACCTGTACATGTCGAAGGAGACATGCTTGCTTGTCTGGAGGCAGAGACACCACTGCTCGTACTGTGTCGAAATGCATCCCCAAAAAACAGGATTGACTGCGACGATTCCAGAGACGACTTCTTCCAACTGAGCAGCCACCCGAAGTCCTCCAGGAGCTGAAGGGATAGATTGCAAGCAGTCACTGCCTCCTCCTTTGAGGGCCACAATCAAAAGGTCGTCCAGGTAGGGAAGAATCGAAACCCCCTGTCTTCGAAGAAATGCCATGAGAGGCGCCAGAAATTTTTGTAAAAACTCTGGGCGCTGAGGCCAACCCGAATGGCAGAGCCACAAACTGGTAATGGTCCTGACCTATGGCAAAACGAAGGAAGCGTTGGTGGGCCCTTCCGAATGGGAAGTGCAAATAAGCGTCGCGAATGTCGACACCAAAAAAGCGTTCTGCGACAGGGCCGCCATAACGGAGCGAAGCGACTCCATGCAGAATTTCCTGGCGTGGACATGCCGATTCAATCTTTTGAGATCCAGAAAGGGCCGAAATTTGTCCTCTTTTTTGGGGACCACAAAGAGGTTAGAATAAAACCCCCTTCCCGGCCCTCCGGCGGAACCGGCACCACCACACCTTTCTGCAGAAGGGAATCTACCTCCCGCAGCAGAGCGGAAAAAAGCTCGGGCTCTGACGGAACGCGAGGTTGACAAAAAAAAACTGTCTGGGGGTCGAGAAAGAGACTCTATGAAGTAGCCTGCCAACACAACCCGTGTCACCCAGGCGTCCGAAATGCGGGAAGCCCCAGTCGGTTTGAATTGGAGTAAACGACCCCCACTCGAGAGCGCTCAAGTGAGACCCAGGTGTCAGTCCGCCTTAGCGGGCTTTCTACCAGCTTCCCGCTTGTCTTAACGGAAGTTCTGTTTCCAGGGTATGCGGAATTTCTGAGAATTCCCCCTTTTTTTTTAAAAAAGAGAGTGACGACCCGAACCCCAGAGGGCTGACTGAATCATCCCCTGGACCGAAAGGACCGCCGACAACTACCGGCACTAGTCCTGCCAGACGCAGAAGTCACAGCTCTGCGGTAAAGCTGTTTCTTTTGCCTTTACCTTGGCAATCAGCTCCGTGAGGTCAGGTCCAAATAGCTGACCACCTTGCAAGCTAAAGATAGCAAACCCTGCTTGGAACCCGCGTCCCCGGTCCACTGTCTAAGCCACAGTGCTCTTCTGACTGTGACTGCCGAGGATTGCGCCCTGGATAGCAGTGACGCAGTATCCTCCAACAACTGGAAAAGCCCATCTACCTCGATAGAGGAGATCCACCTTGCCACGCCGTCCGTAGACGGTCCAACCGGCTCAGGGAAACTTTACAAGCACACATGGATCCTTAATACTGAATCCATGATCCGCGGCCTCGCAGATGGATTTTTCTGCCATCTACGTTTTTTTTTTTTTGTCCAGCGGGTCCTGCAGACTCGCCTTCCCCTTAACAGGAGGATTTTTCTAAGCTGGGATAAAGGAACATCCACTTCAGGAGAAGGATCCAATTATCATCAACTCCGTAGAACACGGATACGGTGTCTCAATTTTTTGGACACAGGCGCTCCTTCTCCACTGCCCCATTAAGCTCATCCAGTGATGGTAAAGCTTGATCGTGATTGAAAACATCCGGACCGACTTACCAGGACGTCCAGATACCTCCTCCGGTAACTGTAACGCCTCCAATAAAAACCTCTTTACGGCCCAAGAGAGAGGCAGAGTGTCCCTGCCGATCCTCCTTGTCCGAATCGGACATTTTCGTTACGCGGGAAGGAAGGCACCGGCTTGTGTCGCTTCCTGACATGAGAGGATCTAGCTGACACTCAATAATAGAAAATCAGACAGGCCATCAATAGAAACTAGCGAGGGCTGACACCACTGGAACCTCCGACCACTGCGCTTGACGCCGTCGAGGTCTGCGCGTCAGATACGCGAGACTGATCCTGTAGCGGATCTGGGAGACGGTTGCACAGAATATGGCAGGTTAAACCTGTCAGTAATTAGAAAGTGTGGTTTCTTAAAGAAAAAAACGAAACGCTGAAGGGTTAAAGCTCTTAAGGAGAGAGCTACCCCAGCTGTCCCCCATTAAGAGTTAACCGCCTAAGAAGGGGTTAAAGTCGCAGACTCCCCACAACCTTAATAATGAAAAGGGTGTGCGAGCCCCAAGTGCCTCTTATAAGGCAGCAGCTATAGGACAGCTATGCCACACTTAACAAGACGAAACGTTCACAATATCGCTAAAAAATTGCGCTATTTTGTAAATCGCAATGACCGCCAAAGTCATTAAGGGGATCGCTAACCGCTTATGCGTTGTTAATGAGATCGCCCAGATTGGCAGCTACTAGTGACATTAAAAATGATCACACAAACGATCGAATAGTATGCGTCGTCGTTAGCAGGAACGTATAGTGGCAGTATTACTGTCGCAGACTCCCCACAACCTCTTATATTGAAAAGGTGTGCGAGCTTTGAGATAAAAGCTGCAGGCAGCGCAGTCTGCCACCCATTTGTGCCTCAGAAAGGCGCCCGCGCTGTGGGGGTGAAGGGGTTAAGCTTCTGCCCTAGACGGGTAGAAGCGACTCACCCAGCTGGTCGCGGTGCAACGCTCCGAGAGGGGAGGAGAGCGATGTCCGAGGGAGCTTTCAGCCTGTCAGCATTACTCGGCTAATGGCCGCCGCGCTGTGCCTCCGTGTGCTTCATGAGGGAAGCCGGAAAAGGAGACTGCCGTAAAGCGCGCGCTCAGAGCGGCGCGAAATTCAAAAATAAAAAAGGCGCGCAGCTCCTCTCTCCCCCGTTCCTATGTCCTGCAGGCATCCACCTGCGGACAAAAAACACACAGTCACCGCATGTATATTGTAACAGCAACTGCCGCAGCAGTCGCTGAAAACACTCAAACACATATTAAATGTGGAGTACTCACCAGCCGAAAGCGCCACAGGGACCCCCAGGGGTTTCTGGCGCGTGCCCATGCTTCCCCCCAGGGCGGGGATCGCAGTGACCCCTGCAGCGCGGTTTGCGTCCCCGCCAGGGAAGCCATCCTCATCCCCCCGGGCCGGCAGGGTTCTGCAGGGACCACCATATAGGGTAATACAGATCCGCCAAGGGAGAGGTGGGAGTCCAGCAGCGCTGAGACCCCTGAGACCTCTAGACCACATTAGGTGATCCAAGTCTCTTGTCCGATCAAAAATAATAAAATCTTCTGAGGAGCGGCTTCCAGCAGCGACTATCTTCTCTGACCTCAAATTGAAAACTGGAGAGCTGAGTAGGAGGAGCCCGAGCTGGAGGGGCCGGTCAACACTCTTTTTAATCTGAGGTGTCTATCTCATCTGGGCTCCGCCTACCCACTAGTAATGACTGTCTCCCTTCCTTCATCTGCAGCTGAAATCCTCCCTTGTCACTGGCAGGCAGCCCAGCGCTGCTGCACACAACAAAATCCTTCCCTGTCACTGCACACTAAGGCTATGTGCACACGTTCGGGAATGTTTGCAGAAATTTCCTGAGGGAAAAACGAACTTTTTCAGCAAAAAAAACGCATGCGTTTTTATAGCGGTTTTACCGCAAAATTTTCCTGAACATTCTAGGTCAATAATATAGCGGGAAAAACGCAGATTTAACGCTAAATTAATGAACATGCCGCGTTTTTTTCCACCATGTGCACAAAAATTGTGGAATTCATTCTAAATAATAGGATGCTTTATTCATGCGTTTTTGCCGCGAAAAATACGCAACGTGTGCACATAGCCTCACTGTACAGAACTGCTATCAGCACAAGCACAGAATCACTTTTCTTTCCTGCCTAACTCTCTCCCTACTGATAAACAGCGTCAGCAACCTCTCCCTACGTTAACATCGGTAGAAGTAAAATGGCGGTCAGTGGTCAGGGCTTTTATAGCCACTGTGACGCCACACAAAGCAAGCCAATCACTACAATGCCCTTCTCTAAGATGGTGGTGGCCGCTGCCCATGTCATCTCGCTGCCCACAGTGTGCGTCCTTGCTCATTGGCTGAGAAAAGGCTCCTGCAAGCATTATGGGAAAACCGACTTTGGCGCTCGGGTCGACGGCCGCATGGCCGACCTCACACTATGGTCAGGTTTCGCTCGGTGAAACCCGACTTTGGTGAAAGTCGGCGATTTTTTAATCTGACCGACCTGTTTCGCTCAACTCTAGTTAAGATCTATGGGTGGGACATTCTCCGCAAGACTCGGCCTCTGAGGCCTATTTTAAATGGGGCATTACCAATAAGAAACATGCAATGAGTGAATCTGCTCTCCTAATCTACATGTGCCGCCCATAGATCTTAACAGCTTTTACGTATTAAGAAAAACATGGATTTCTCTGAAGACATCGGATGACATAAGGTATCACTTTATTCAGCTTACTATGTCCTACATGCCCAAATAGATGGCTTAAGAGGGCTGATCATACTGATAGATTACATTTAATAAAAAAAGAAAGAATGTCCCAGCACCCATCAGACAACAGTGCTTAAGTCACATTGTCCACTGCCCCTACCCTAGCCTTTAAATCCAAATAACAGGAACTCTAATGAGCAATTAATGTCTAAAAAAAAAAAAAAAAAAAAAGACAAAACAGGGCTTCTCAAATGGGACTACTGAGCAAGACGTGTGGGCCTGGGGGTGTTACTCAATGCGGGCTTCAATTCGCTCAAGACCCACATGGGGCTGGTGGTTCAGCAGTATCCACCTGACTTTGCATAGGTATTACACTACAAAAGGGAGAAAGGGAACAACACAATCTGATCCGTTTCAACGAGAACAGCTCTTGAGAATTCGCTCTTGAAAACACATTGCTTGTGTTGAATTTGAATGAATGTTGATAAGTTTGTAATCCATTTTCAATTTTGATCAATATAAGAGTTTGACTATTTTGTAACTACCTTGACTTACCGCTGAGTCAGAAAGAAGGATATGTGCACACGTTGCAGATTGATCTACAGAATTTTCTGCACAGAATCTGCATCTCTTGGCAAAACCGCAGGTCAAAATCCACTCAGTTTTTATCCTTTTTATTCTACAGATAGTTTTTGTGCAGATTTCCCCTGCGTTTTGAGAACTGTGGATTCCTATAATGGAGCAGGTCTCAAAACGCTGTAGATCTGCACAAAAGAAGTGACATGCTGCAGTTTTAAATCCGCACCAAATCTGCGCGGAAAACTCTGCAGCATGTACACTGCGTTTTTTTATTTCCATTGACTAGAATGGTACTGTACATCACTTGCAGTTCTGCTGCGGATCCGCAGGGCAAAATCCGCTACGGATCTGCAACAGAATCCGCAACGTGTGAACATACTCTGGTCTCTGCTTGAGAACTCTGCAGCTCCTTCAGTGTTACCTTTGGTCTCTGTGCTGCCTCTCCGATTAATGCCCTCCTTGCCCAGGCTGAGAGTTTTTGTGGGCAGCCCTCTCTTGACAGGTTTGTGGTACCATGCATGTTCTTTCTATCTGATAATAATGGATTTGATGATGCTACAGGAGATCATCAGAAAGGATTTTTTTTTTTAAAACCCAACCCCGATATGTACTTCTCAACAATTTTGTCCCTGACTTGCTTGGAGATCTCTTGGTCGTTATGGTATTATTTGGTTAGTGGTGACTCTTGCTTAATGGTGTTGCAGCCTCTGAGAAAAGGGGTGTAAATACTGACAGATCATGTGACACTTAGAATGCACACAGGTGTACTTGCTTTCTCTAAGCATGTGACTTATGAATAGAGATGGGCGGACACCTGGATGTCGGGTTCGGCCGAATAGTTACAAAAAGTTCGGGTACCAAATAGTACCTGGACCCCTTTCACTTGAATGGGGGGCCGACCATCCAGTGTTTGCCACGCTGTTATGTGCATGGCAGCCTGGCAAACACCACTTCTGATTGGCGGTGAAATCATCCCCGCCAATCACCGCCGGTCAGAGAGCCATGGTTCCCACGCTGTCAAAACACAGCAGGAGCATTGAACACTTGCCAATGGGAGTGGAGAGAAGTGCATATTAATTACCTTTATGAGCGGTACCACATGGCCCCTCAGCACAGGAAGAGCTGCCGATGCAGGGACGGAGCGAGGAGGGCGAGTATGATGTCTTCTTGAAGACGGCGGTGGCTGCAGCTGTCACTGTGTCACAGCCGCTGGCTCCTGCTGCTGCCCCCCCCCCCCCCCCCGGCATTTTAATCACAAAAAATTTGCTGAAAATCTCTTGGAATATACACGAGTATATACGGTACTAAAAGATCAGGACTTGTCTACAGCTTTCTGTGGCACACATTGTTGTAAGTGGCAATTTAAGCTAGATGGCAAGACAAACTCCATTGGAAAAGACGGATTTTGGTAAGAACTTACCTGTAAAATCCTTTTCAGCGAAGGAAGGAAGAGAGACACAGTCATTACTAGTGGGTAGGCGGAGCCCAGATAGGATTGACACCTCAGATTAAAAAGAGTGTTGACCGGCCCCTCCAGCTCGGGCTCCTCCTACTCAGCTCTTCAGTCGTACCCAAGCTTAAGGAAGAACAATATCACCAGCGAAGCAACATAACCCCTTCTGAAGGACTTCAGAGAAAAAACATAAGAGTACAGGTTATGCATGCATTCGGCAAAAAAAATCACACAGTTACAGGTACTACTCACTGAGCCTGACTACTGCGATAAGCTGGCAATGCTGGAACAGAGCCGTAGCGCGTCGACCTCAGTCCAGATAATCGCTATCAGAGAAGGGTCACGCTGCATCTGTAAATACAACAACACACTTCTGCCATGGGAGGGAGCTGTGTCTCCCTTCCTTCGCTGAAAAGGATTTTACAGGTAAGTTCTTACCAAAATCCGTCTTTCAGCTGCAGATGGAAGGAAGAGAGCCACAGTCATTACTAGTGGGACGTCCCAAAGCAGTCCAAAAATTAGGGTGGGAAAAAAACAAAATAGGCAGAAACCCAACAACCTAGATAAATGCGCCACAGGTGCCAAATACAAGTTAACTAAAAACTTTAAATTACCGCTGCCTGCAGGACCCTACGTCCTAAGGCCGCATCAGCGGAAGCACTGACGTCCACCTTATAAAACTTTGTAAATGTGTGGACGAAACGCCAGGTCGCCGCTCGGCAGAGCTGAGCTGCCGAAGCCCTTGATGAAAGGCCCACGATGAAGTCACAGCCCTCGTGGAGCGAGCTCAAATCTTAATCGGGCAAGGTTCGCCATTAAGACGGTAAGCCTCCAAAATGGCCGACCGAATCCAACGAGCTATAGAGTCCTTGAAAACTCGTTGATCACGCCTACGACCTGCTGTAATCACAAACAGGGAATATGACTTTCGAAAACCTTGAGTAATAGACAAAATAGAACTTCAAGACCCGCACTAAATCCAATTTATGCAAGTTCCGTTCCTTTGCATTCCCTGGGCCCGGGCAAAGCGAGGGCAACACAATATCCTGGTTAACATGAAGTTGCGACACCACCTTAGGTAGAAAATCGCCCCGTGTGCGAAGCACTACTCGATCCGGGTAAAACTCCAGGAAAGGAGGCGAGCAGGAAAAAGCTGCCAACTCAGAAACCCTTCTTAAAGAGGTTACCGCCACTAAGAAGGTAACCTTCCAAGAAATTAAAGAAAGGCTAGCAGAACCCATAGGCTCAAAAGGTATATGCTGAAGAGCCTCCAAGACAAGGTTGAGCCGCCAATGAGACACAGGCGCCTTCCGCAGTGGAAACTGACGGGTTACTCCGCGAAAAAAGGAACGTACGTCCCTATGCGAGGCGATAGCCTTCCGAAATAGCAAAGACAGGGCAGAAACCTGACCTTTCAGAGTGCTAACTGCCAAACCTTTTGTCCAGCCCGTACTGTAGCAAAGCCAACAAATTGGGAATGGAAAAAAATCCTCGGATTCCTTGAAGAACCCGAAACCACGAAAAGACCAAGTCTTGTGATAAATCTTAGTAGTAGCCGGACCTCTGGCAGCTCGCAGAGTGGCAATGACTTCGGCTGAAAAACCTCTACGGGTCAAGGTTTCGGTCTCAAGAGCCACGCCGTCAAACGCAGAGACTTCAAGTCCGGATGACGAACGGGCCCCTGGGTTAACAGGTCCGGGCGAGGAGGAAGTGGGAATGGCGGTGCCGCCAAAAACGACACCAGTGTCGAGAACCACGTCCTCCTTGGCCAATCCGGGGCTATCAACATAGCCGGAATTCTCTTCCAGTCTGATCCGACACAGCACCAGAGGAAGTAAAGATATCGGCAGAAACACATAGACTAGCTCGAAATGGTCCCACGGAGCCACCAGAGCAACCACCGCCACAGCCTTCGGGTCCTTGTACCTGGACATGAAGGTCGGTAGTTTGGCATTTGAACCTGGATGGCATACAATCCATTTGGGGAGTTCCCCAACGGAAGCACAGCAGCGCAAAAATTTTCGGATGAAGACTCCATTCTCCAGGATCCATCTTCTCGCGACTGAGGAAGTCCGCCGTGGTATTCTGGACTCCTGGAATGTGATCGCAGAGAGATGGCTGGAACCTTGGTCTCGGCACATAGCAGGATCCGAGACACCTCCATCATGAGGCTGGAGCTCCTTGTCCCGCCTTGGTGGTTGATATACGCAACGCCGTCGCGTTGTCTGTCTGCACTCGGGCTGGTAGACCGCTTAAAGGGACCGTCCAGTGTTGTAGGCAAAGGAAAAATTGCCCTCAACTCCAGGATGTTGATCGGTAGAACAGACTCTTCCGATGACCATACTCCCTGGATCCAAAGATCGTTCCAGACACCCCCCCCCAGCCCGTCAGGCTGGCATCGGTGGTTATGACCGACCACCTCGGAGGGAGGAAATATTTCCCCAGGAATAACGCTCCTGGACGTAACCACCATCCTAGGGATTCTCGCACCCTGTGAGAGATGATGACGCTGCAATTCAGAGAAGCTTGCGATCGATCCCAACGACTCAGAATGAGCCTTTGGAGGGCCCTGGAATGAAATTGGGCAAACGGAAGTGCCTCCATGGACGTCAAACCCAGAAGGCGCATACACTTCCGAAAGGACATTGCTAAAAATTGCGCTGTTTTGTATATCGCCAAAGTTGTTAAGGAGATCGCTAACCGCTTATGCGATGTTAATGAGATTGCCCAGATTGGCAGCTACTAGCGACATTAAAAAATGATCACACAAACGATCGCATTAGTATGCGTCGTTATCAGGATCGTTAGTGGGAACGTATAGTGGCAGTATTAAAATCGCAGACTCCCCACAAACTCTTTATTATTATTGAAAAGAGTGTGCGAGTCCCTTATGCGATAACAGCCGCAGGACAGCGCAGTCTGTCACTCATTAGTGCCCAGAAGGCACCCGCGCTGTGTGGGTGAAGGGGTTAAGCTTCTGCCTGCGGGCTAGAAGCGACTCACCCAGCTGGTAACAGTGTAACATCTTGCCGGGAGGGGAGGAGGGAGAAGAGCCAGAAGAAGCTTTCAGCCTGCTTCTTTAATGGCCGCCGCGCTGTGCCTCCGTGTGCTCCATGAGGGAAGCCGGAAATGGAGACAGCAGTAAAGCGCGCGCTCAGAGCAGCGCGAAAATTCAAATAAAAAAGCGCGCACTCCTCTCCTATGTCCTGCAGGCATCCACCTGCGGACAAAAAACACAGTCACCGACATGTAATGTACAGCGGCTGCCGCAGCAGTCGCTTAAACACTCACACACACACATTAATAAAAAATGTGAGATAAAAATGTGAGGTACTCACCAGCCGAAGCGCCACAGGGACCCCCAGGGGTTTCTGGCGCTATGCCCATGCTTCCCCCCAGGGCGGGGGACGCAGTGACCCCTGCAGCGCGGTTTGCGCCCCGCGAGGGAAGCCATCCTCATCCCCCCCGAGCAGGCAGGGTTCTGCAGGGACCACCATTAGGGTAATACAGATCCGCCAAGGGAGAGGTGGGAGTCCAGCAGCGCTGAGACCCCTGAGACCTCTAGACCACATTTGGTGATCCAAGTCTCTTGTCCGATAAAAAATAATAAAATCTTCTGAGGAGCTGCTTCCAGCAGCGACTATCCTCTCTGACCTCAAATTGTAAACTGAAGAGCTGAGTAGGAGGAGGAGGAGCTGGAGGGGCCGGTCAACACTTTTTAATCTGAGATGTCAATCCTATCTGGGCTCCGCCTACCCACTAGTAATGACTGTGGCTCTCTTCCTTCCATCTGCAGCTGAAATATTCTTAATTCGTGTAAAAAAAAGAAAACCCACAAGTCTTGTATTCCCTTTAAAAAGACTTACCGGACTGAGAAGGGGGAAACTGAGAAAAGGATGATGTACGTTCTCTCTTTGGAGGTGGACAGTAACCTCCATCCTCTTTGTCAGAATCTGAACAATAAAAATATTTTAATTAAAGACATTTCAGTATTGAGATAACTAGGAATTTTTTTTTTTTTTTTTAAATTTACCTTCACCTTGGTCTGGACTTGACCCGTCAGCAGACCTCTATAAAACAGGATACATACATCAGTTTTTTTTTGCATTTTTTTTTTTCTATAATGAGGAGATGTATGAGCAACACAAAGGTTCGGTAACTATAGGGGACACTTTTTTGGCCCATTCACACATAATGAATTGACGTAGTGAAATCTGCACCAAACCAGATCTATTACTTATATAGGTTCATTGGCCATAGATAATCTAAACCGCGTCACTCAAAGACAAACGATGCAGCTGTTCAATAAAGAACACGTCATTACATGCTCCAAGGGCAGCATGCAATACTCCCAAGAACGGACTGCAGCAGTCTCTTGTTTCCTCAAGTACAAATGTTGCATTCTGGAGAAAAACAATCCAGCTAGAATAAACTGGTTTTCCTCCGCTGCGTTTCCTTGCCCTGCTCCAAGACAGCCACCAAAGTGGCATTAGGGTGCAGTGGTAAGTCTGAACCAAGCCTCCCGACATACTTGTGCTGTAGGATCGGAAAGGTAGGAGAGGTAAGACTGACCACTGCACACCCCAATGCCACTGTGGTGGCTATCTTGAAGCAGGTGAAGGGACCGCTGAGGAGGCGGTGGGAGAAAAAAATGCCAAGTAGGGTGACTGTATATGAGAAATGTCTAGTTACTTTTCTGTCCTAGGGTGTGGTGTTGCTTTAACCTCTTCTTGATCTTGGGTTTTTCCGTTTTTTTGCTCCTTCCCAGAGCCATAACTTTTATATTTTTCTGTCAATATGGCCATGCGAGGGCTTGTTTTTCTGTGGGACTTGTACTGTACTTTTGAACGACACCATTTGTTTTAACAAACAATGTACTGGAAAACATTTCAAAGTGTGGTGAAATTGCAAAACAAAAGTGCAATTCCATAAAGGGTTTTTTTTTCTTTTTTTTTACCATGTTCACAAATGCTAAAACTGACCTATGATTTTCCAGGTCATTACGAGTTCATAGACATTAAACATGTCTATGTTCTTTTTTTATTTAAGTGGTGAAAAAAATCCAAAGTTTGTCAAAGTCACCATTTTTCCCCCCGAGACCCGTACCATCTCCAACTGGGGTGGGGTGAGGGCTTATTTTTTTGCATGCCGAGCGGATGTTTTTATTGATACCATTTTGGTATAGATACGATCCTACGTCCAAGGTCGCAAAGGGGTTAAAAGGTAATAGGGTCATTCCATGTCAAGTGGACCAGTGGTCCCCACTCGACCTTCTCCGATTTTGCTGAAAATTTATAAGGATGTACATGTATGTTTGAAAAGAGGTTCTGTAAATTTTTAGGGCCAGATCTCAAATACATTGGGCACTGTTGACCTTTCACTGGAGGTTCCACCAAGCCTGCGGCTTCAGCTAAGAGGATTTTGCAAACTTTGGCACATAGCCATTAGAGTTCTATACTGGCTGTGATGCTGAAATTTGGCATACTAGCTCAACTTTTGCTGCTAAACACGATAAAATTATTACCGGCTATGACAAAACAATATTTCGGCCGCAATTTTGTGTCAAAGTAGCTTGTAAAACGCGTCACATAAAATTTATGCCAAACTTTGCCCATATATAACTCAAGACCAAAAACCAATATTAACTGGTGCTTTGCCCTGTACACCAAACATCTACATGACTTTGCATTGCTGCAATATCACGGTCAAACCATATGTATTTGTGGAAATATTCACACCCAAATATGATGAAAAACTTAAAAAAAACCGAATTTTACCTATTTTTAGGTCAAATTTCTCAAAAAGAGTACCCCTAAAATATATTAATTCTGATATTATTAGAAAGAGCACATTTTTCTCTACAAGGATCATTGTTGTTTTTTTTTTGGAGTCTCTCAGTTTAAGAAAAGAAAAATGCCACTGAACATGGTGTTATTTATTAATAAGCAATGAATGGTAACTGCACTATTCAAACCCTTGCGTTGGTCCATGGTGGTTATACCACAACCAATTCCCTAAGAATTGGTATTATAATCCTATTAAGAATTGTAATAATGCTGTCTTTCGAGAATTGGCAGCCCCATCTCCTAGGAGCCATGGCCGATAGCCGTGCAAGGCCAGCCGCGGGCGGTCTCTTTATCGCAGGTTCCGAAGCCTGAGGGTGGGTGTCTTTGCCTAGGATCCCAAGCCTAATATTGGGTATCTTTTGTTGGTTCCCAAGCCATAATGTTCAGTCTAAGTGGTCTGGAATTGTTGCTGAATTTGCAACATAATTGGTTCAGAGAAGCTGTATTGTCGGCCCATTGCTGTTGCAGCTGGTGCTGGAATTATTGCAATGATTGACTGCTTGGGAATCCAGCATGTATCATTTCTCACAGACCAGTGAAAGAAGCTAGCTGGTCCATGAGGATGCATAAAATTTATTAATGCATCATGTTCGTCGACTGAAATTTCAGAAATATTTCCAATCCACCAGTTCCTATCGTAAATGCAGGCAATGTATTGCCCTGGCTGGAGGTTTGCAATTGGCACAAAAGGCATTTCTGATCTGACAGATCTATCTACATGGGCAATGAAAGATGATGGGTCATTTGACACCCTTGAAATGCAAATCTTTTTGTCATCAATTGGCACAAACTGGTGATTTTCTCTTGTTCCAGCAATTGTATGTCCATCTTTGAACCTTTCCTCTTGAACTACCCGTATTTCGTAAATTTTTTCTTTTGGAACAAAAAAATTTGATTCCATGCAGTTGCTCGTTGCAAAAGTTGAATAAATCCACCGGGGTCAGTATTTGGTTTTTAGTTGGGCGTTGAAGACTGGCACGAGCTGCCAACCTCTTTGCTGTCCCTCCAATCCCATCACAGGGCGACTTTCCATGACTGGTACCAAAAAAATTCCATTCAGCGCTGATATTGAAATCAGCATTGTGGTGGCACAAGTTGAGAAAATTTTAGAAATTTTTGTACTGGGCTGCAGATCCATCGCTGAAGTAGTGGATATGACGAATCCCATAGATGAGAGTCTTGAGATACTCCACAATTACTATTAAGAAAGTGTGGACTGCAACTGTGTCATGTCGTGAGCAATCACTGATTATGCACAAGCTGATGTTCTGCGCAGCTTCACCATTTAACTCCTTGAAGTAAATTACAAATGGGTGTACTGTAGCTTGACTATTTTCCCAGTGGAAACCTTGAATGGCATCTTGAACAATAAATGAGTAATTTTCAGCAAAGTCCATAAGGATCACAAGCTCTCCAGGTCTCAGATTTTCCTTCAACGATTTCAAATAGCTACTTTGATGCTTGGCGATGTAGTGATGGCTACAAAGTTTAGAAATTTTCAAAACCAATTCTTCAATGAAATCTACTATAGTCAGTTGTTTGGTATCAAGCGTGTCTCGATCAGTGTGAATCCATTGTTTGAACTCAATAATATCTTCAGGGTCACTGTTGACAAACAAATTGACTAGAAATTCTTTTAAAACTTCAGGACCCGGGCATTTATCACAACGGCCAAGCAAACAGTCCTTGGATTCAATTCCACAGACCATTTTGCATATGAGCTCTTTGTAGTCATCATTGATTGGGCATGCTGCAAGCATTAGTTTGACATTTTGGTGAATGGTACACACACAAACGGAATGTGTTCCAGCAGATCCAACGGTTACGCACCACTTTGGCCGAAGCTCACAAAAAAATCCAATTTTAGGGCCATTCCGATCCCGATAGGCAACAAACATTTCCCTCATATTGCTCAGTAATAGTCGCTTTTGCATCTGCTTTTTTTCTCCTATTCGCACTGATACATAGTCTTTTTTACCAGGGCACATTCAACTGAATTCATCATCCTCAAAAAATGTCTGCACCTTTTCTTCACTTCCTCAGAAACTTTCTTGCCACACTTGATTCTAGGTAAGGCTATGATCCCATGTTCACATTTAAGCTTTCGAGCTTGTTTGACCATTCGTTCAGAGACACCAAATTTGTCTGATATAGCCTTAATGGACCAACTTTTAGTTGCCAATGTCAAGATTTGGACCTTTTCTGCCCGACTGGACACCTGCAGCTTTTGCTTCAAATCTGCCAAAAGGTGATTGTAATCCAGACACATTTTGCACTGTGCTGTTTTTGTTTGCTCAATGTCTTTCGGCTCAAGCCCTCCAATTGAAGCAATCTTGCTAGAAAATGCATTTTGTACCTGGCTTATCTTTCTCCTTGCATATCCAAGTGAATCCCGCTGGCTTACCGTGGATATTTCAGAGAAGAGATGCCAATGGATGTTAAGCTTGAATTTAGACTTTCAGGAGAACATTCATTCCATCTGGATCTGATTCAGAGGAAACTGGATCAGCTGATTTTTTCCTGTTAGCAAATTCTTTTCGACATGATGCACACATCTTCTGGCCAGGCTTCACATCATTCTTTGTAAATTCGTTCAACTGGTCAGCTGCTAACAAATTGATAGCTCGCAAATTCTTTTTGGTGTTCTGACCTTTCTTCCCAAAAGGATTGCAACACGATTTTTGCAAATGCTCATATTTGGTCAAGAATGAAGCTTCATGGTGTAAACAGATTTGTGATTGTTCGTCAAAATTTAGTCCCACTCGTCGACGCAGCAATTTCTATTCATCCAATCCAAAGCTTGTAAACAATTTCAACTCATCCTTGCTATGGGTGAATGTCTTAAGGTGGCACTTCGAATTGTTCGCAAGGCCGATAGAGCACTGGGCCGATTCTTCATCAATTTCATTCTCCATCGCAAAAAAATAAATAATATATGCATTAAAATGTAATAATAGTCAATAACTTTTCATAAACAAAAAGGTTTATAGGTTTTTGATTATAATAGACATTGCTAACAGCAATACAACTCTGTAACATGTAATAAGAATCTGAAAATCAAACACAAAATCAATGCATTACGCGCATAAATAATACCATGTTCAGTGGCATTTTTCTTTTCTTAAACTGAGAGACTCCAAAAAAAAAACAACAATGATCCTTGTAGAGAAAAATGTGCTCTTTCTAATGATATCAGAATTAATATATTTTAGGGGTACCCTTTTTGAGAAATTTGACCTAAAAATAGGTAAAATTCGTTTTTTTTAAGTTTTTCATCATATTTGGGTATGAATATTTCCACAAATACATATGGTTTGACCATGATATTGCAGCAATGCAAAGTCATGAAGATGTTTGGTGTACAGGGCAAAGCACCAGTTAATATTGGTTTTTGGTCTTGAGTTATATATGGGCAAAGTTTGGCATAAATTTTATGCAACGCGTTTTACAAGCTACTTTAACACAAAATTGCGGCCGAAATATTGTTTTGTCATAGCCGGTAATAATTTTATCGTGTTTAGCAGCAAAAATTGAGCTAGTGTGCCAAATTTCAGCATCATAGCCAGTATAGAACTCTAATGGCTATGTGCCAAAGTTTGAAAAATCCTCTTAGCTGAAGCCGCAGGCTTGGTGGAACCTCCAGTGAAAGGTCAACAGTGCCCAATGTATTTGAGATCTGGCCCTAAAAATTTACAGAACCTCTTTTCAAACATACATGTACATCCTTATAAATTTTCAACAAAATCGGAGAAGGTCGAGTGGGGACGATTTTTAAAACTGGTCCACTTGATGCGGAATGACCCAATAGTCACCAGGTTTTTCGGACGTAATCCAAAATCAGCATACCGTATGGGCAGAGACACTGAATCCAGCGATGTGTCACTTACTGGACAGCTTAATGTAGTTTTTATAAAATCGCTGTGTTATCAGCAGATTATCACTAGAGGACTACTTGGCCTGCTGCCAGGTAGTGCAACCACAACCACACCCCACCACTAATTGTGCATTAGCAGAAAGCTGCCATTCAGTGGTGTAAGCGGGGTTAAACAGAGCTCAGCACAACACTGATTTAATTAAACCTGGAGCAAGTACTGTATTTTTCGGACCATAAGACGCACTTTTTTCCCCAAAAATTTTTGGGGAAAATGGGGGTGCGTCATATGGTCGCAATATACTTACAAATCCAGTGGGGGTCTGTGCTGCGTGGGGGGCTGCGCCGGCATTTCGTCATAGCCCGAAAGCCCCCTGCAGCTCCGTTGCTGCAACGCGGTGGCCTCCAGAAAGATGGCCGCCGGGGGCGGTGCATACTGAAATTCAAATCTCGGCAACGAGATCTCGGGACAAGATCTCGTTGCGGAGATCTGAATCTGAGCATGCGCCGCCCCCAGCGGCCATCTTTCCAGAGGCCCCTGGCGGCCATCTTTCCGGAGGCCTCCGCGTAATATAAAAGTATTCCATGTTCAAGTTTCCCAGGGGACAAAAAAATAGAATTACACTTACTGGTGATTGGGTTTCTAAGACCCTCCACGACAGCACACAGGAGGTTGCCTCCCCATCCTAATTAGGGACAGGAAAAAAAGAGGTTAAATAGCCCTCCCCGTTCTCTAATCCCCAGTGTTTTCCAAGGACCACAGAGTGAATGCTTGATTTATTATTTATTTACGTGAATCAAAAAATGAACATAACTTTATTACGGGGGGAAATTCCCCGTGCTGTCGTGGAGGGTCTTAGAAACCCAATTACCGGTAAGTGTAATTCTATTTTCTCTAATCTCCTCCACGACAGCACACAGGAGGTATACCAAAGAATAATGGCTAGGGAGGGGCAACAGCTTGCAGGACTTTCCAGCCAAAGGATAGATCTCGTACTGACATTAGATCTAATCTATAATGCTTACTGAAGGTATGGACTGAGGACCAGGTCGCGGCTTTGCAAATCTGCTCGATGGACGCATTTTTCCTTTCTGCCTAGGAGACGGAGACAGCTCTAGTGGAGTGGGCTTTCAAGGATTCAGGAGGAGGTAGATCCTGATTTTTGAAGCGTCCATGATTGCCTTCTTGATCCAGTTTGCTAAAGAGCTTTTGGAAGCTTTCCTTCCCATTGTTTGGTCGGCCATACTGAACAAAAAGATTTTGATCTCTCCTCCAAAGCTTCATTTCTTCCAAATAGAAAAGGACCACCCGCCGAACATCTAGAGAATGGAATCCTGCTTTTCTCTCATCTTTCTTATTATCACAGAAGGAGGGAAGTATTATTTCCTGGGACCTGTGGAAATCAGAAGACACCTTTGGTACAAAAGACGGGTGTAGACGGAATATTAATTTATCGTCCAGAATTCTTAGATAAGGTTCTCTGATGGATAGAGCCTGAATCTCGCCCATCCTTCTTGCCATTGTAATGGCTACGAGAAGTGCTGTTTTCCAGGATAGTTTATCTATCTGCATCTGGTCCATAGGCTCGAATGGAGGATCGCTAGACCTTTTAGCACTACAGTCATGGCCAAAAGTTTTGAGAATGACACAAATATTATATTTTCACATGATCTGCTGCCCTCTGGTTTTTATGTGTGTTTGACAGATGTTTTTATCACAGACAGAAATATAATTGCAAACATATGAGTAACAAAAGCTTATATTGACAGTTAGAATGAGTTAATGCAGCAAGTCAATATTTGCAGTGTTGACCCTTCTTCTTCAGGACCTCTGCAATTCTCCCTGGCATGCTCTCAATCAACTTCTGGACCAAATCCTGACTGATAGCAGTCCATTCTTGCACAATCAATGCTTTCATTTTGTCAGAATTTTTAGGTTTTTGTTTGTCCACCCGTCTCTTGATGATTGACCACAAGTTCTCAATGGGATTAAGATATGGGGAGTTTCCAGGCCATGGACCCAAAATCTCTATGTTTTGTTCTCTGAGCCATTTAGTTATCACCTATGCTTTATGGCAAGGTGCTCCGTCATGCTGGAAAAGGCATTGTTGATCGCCAAACTGCTCTTGGAGGGTTGGCAGAAGTTGCTCTTGGAGGACATTCTGGTACCATTCTTTATTCATGGCTGTGGTTTTAGGCAAGACTGTGAGAGAGCCGATTCCCTTGGCTGAGAAGCAACCCCACACATGAATGGTTTCAGGATGCTTAACAGTTGGCATGAGACAAGACTGGTGGTAGCGCTCACCTTGTCTTCTCCGAATGAGGCGTTTTCCTGATGTCCCAAACACCTACCTGCTTGGCATCATTTTCTGTCTCTGTCTGAACGAGAGCTGTGAAAAATTTTTCTGCCTTTCCCACCTTTAGGGTAACTCCATTGCCCGTTTTCCCTTTCCCCCTGTATTGAGGGGTCTGAGCCTGGAGTGGGCAAAAAGGCTTCTTCTTGGGTGGTTTTGGTTCGGGAAGATTTTTCTTATCGGTTACCTTATCTAGTAATTCATCCAGTGCAAGGCCGAATACGTATTCTCCCTTGAAGGGAATAGAGCATAGTCTGTATTTTGATAGAATATCCCCGTTCCACATCTTCAACCACAGAGCCCTTTGGGTAGTGTGGGAAAGTACTGATGTTCTTGCCGCAATTCGAACTGAGGCTACCGAGGCGTCCACCAAAAAGCCTGCTGCCTTCTGAAGGAGCGGTAGAGAGGATAGAAGATCTTCCCTCGGAGTTCCGCTTCTATGGCCCTCCAAATTGCTGTAGCCGAGGTACGGAGTTCGCGTTACGCAGGCGGATGCGACATTTGTTTTTAAGGAGGCTGCTGAAGCCTCCCAGGAGATCCTCAGTAAACTATCCATTTTGTGTTCAAGAGGGTCCTTGAGTTGAGAGGAATCTTCAAAGGGTAGTGTAGTTTTTTTGGCTACCCTAGCTACCTGGATATGTACTTTAGGGACTCTTCGTCTAGGGGAAACCGATCTTTCATCTCGCTTGGGATACTCAATTTCCTTTCCGGGAACTCCTATTCTTCAAAGATTAGGTTCTGAACATTATCATGGATAGGAAAACCATTTTCTTCCTAGATTTCAGACCGCGAAATAGATCATCCTGGACTGAACGGGACGGTTTCTCCTCAACTCCCATTGTGTTTCTGACTGCTGAAAGCAACTCCTCTATATCGTCTGAGGAAAAGAACAATTTCCTATCCTCCTCCATCTGGCTTGGGGTCAGTTCACCTTCTTCCCTCCAATCCCCCAAACCCGAAGACTCGGGTTCTGAGTCAGAGATGTCTTCAGGGGCGTATTTTCTCTTTTTTGAGACTGTGGGCCCCTTTGTGAATGACTGGGAAAAGGTAGCCCGGGATCACAATCTCGTCGCACAATCACTCTTACTTCATCCATTAGGAATGGTTGTTCCTCCCGGACAATTTTTTCTGTGCAGAGCTGGCACAGGGTTTTTTTTGTATTTGAAGGGGAGCTTTTTACTACAGATGGCGCACTTGCAGCTTGTAGTCTTTCCCTTCGTTTTTGGTGCAGGATCCTTGTCTCCCTGAAAGAGAGGAGAAGGGGGGTCCCATAAGAATGGGTCCTGAACCAAAGACGATATACCCTTTTCCAAGTGTACTCACTGGGCCAGGGTTTTTGCGCTGGGCTCTGCAGAAGCAGCTCTCAAGGAAGACACATCCATCATGCAGACCTTAGTCCTACCTTATGGAGTCCGAGATCCAGCGTTTTTCCCCCCATCCAATCGGATGAGATCTCCCCCCTCAGGTAAGAAGCTTTCTGGTGCCATACTTAAATTTTTTTTTTTGAAAGTTCAAATTTCCTGCCAAAATGGCGGTGCGTTCCACAGTGGAACGCAGGGCGGAAGTGACGTCGCGCCTTCTGAGTCGGCGGTGTGTGTCACTTCCTATGCATGCCATCCGGCGCGAGGGGTAGAGCGTTTCTTGGGCTGGGGAGCTACGGGAGGCCCCCAGCCCGACCTTCACCATTCCAGCATTGCCAAAGCGCCGGAGGATGGTACGGGTCCCGCCAGCGGCAGGAGCAGTGCACTGGGAGGAAGGTCGGGGACGATCGACCCCGACTGTCCGGCTCAAGTTGCACCCCGGGATTTCGCTGGCCCGTCCACGGTGCACACAGAACCTCTTCATCCTGATTAGGGACAGGAAAACACAAGGGATTAGAGGAAGGGGAGGGCTATTTAACCTCGTTTCCAGTCCCTAATTAGGATGGGGAGGCAACCTCCTGTGTGCTGTCGTGGAGAGAATTAGAGAAAAAAAGCATAAGAAATTAAACCCCTACAATAATGTCAATGTTGTGGTCAAGAAGCAGGAGAGGAAGCCACAGGGACCTGCATGGAGGCTGCACGAGCTGAGCAGCTGAAGGACCTTCCACCCGATGAACTCAAGGACCTTTCAGGTCATGTGAGGAGTCACATGGCTGGATGGAACAGCAAGTTGTAGTAACGTACAGTGTGTCTATAAATCTGCATATGTAGAAGAGCTGTGTTTGGAGAATATACACACTGCAGAGAAACACTAAAAATAGATTTAGTACATCACTATTCTAACCTAGTAACATTATAATTTGTGATAATAACTCCTCCACTTTACACCACCAGGGATGTTTTAATTTACTGGAAGAATGTTTTTTCTATTTTCTGTTGTCTCATCCTGGGGTGCGAATTCTGGACCGAAAAATATTGTATATGAACTGCGTATTGTAGAATATTTTATTAGTACGCACAAATACATTTAATAGAAATTTAAAAGAGTTGAGCTGTCACCATACATGCAGTCATTTAAGAAAAAGAAACAAAACAAGAGACATAGTACATTGACTTATTTGAAGTCAGGATGGAATTTTTCTTTTCAGGGCGCAGTAAAGACAGCCATAAAAATATGAGCAAGATCGAAAAGGCAGTGCATGGACTGGCCGGCTGCTCTCCGACCTAAGCGTGACAGCTTTATGTATATCTATGCAGCCTTCACGTTCAGGAGAGCCGCTGGCCAGTCCGTGCTCTGCGTTCTGATCTCACTCTGATTTATATGGGAGTCTGACTGCGCCTTAGGCTGGTTTCACACGTCCTGATATTTCCGGTACCGGAAAAACCGGTACCAGACATAGTGTCCATGTGTGCACTACGTGTGGCACACATGTGCCACCTCAGTACCACACGGACGGACGCCGGGGAAGTAGCGCTACTGTAAACACTGTTCCCCTGCGTGAGGTGCTAAACGCGTCTGTCATTTTTCACTGCTCTGCCGGCGTTGCAGCACAAGCAGGGAAGAAAGAATGAATGAAAAAAAAACCCGACGTGGGGACCCCCTTATTTTTTGAAACACGACAAAAATCACAGGTGTGGGATGCTATTCTCAGACTGGCAAGGGGCCATGAATATTACCCCCCAGCCTAAAAAGAGCAGGCCGCAGCTGCCCAGAAAAGGCGCATCTGTTAGATGCGCCAATTCTGGAGCTTTGTCGGGTAATAGGGGGTTAATGTCACTATTGTAACGTGACATTAAGCCTGGCTTAGTAATCGAGAGGTGTAAATAAGGTCTCTATAAAGATCAGAACATCTACAAGGGGTAGTTTTTTTTCCTAGCTTGCAGTCTTGTTTTTTCTTCAACAGCTTACTAGCAGTGCCAAAAACATTCAATATGACAGCTTCATGAGAAGATTAACTTAAAATAGTTACAGCCAAGTCAAGCCAATTTAAGTGACCCCAAATATGTGGCAAACTTATATTTTACTTACCTTCTGGCCTTTGTCTTTTTGAAACACGAACACAGGAGGTGCTATAGCTGGTTTTTCTGCAAGAGGGAAAGAATTTAAATAAAAAAAAAAGTAAATACTTTTTTTTCTGGAAAAACTAAAACCCTCAAACTACAAAAAAAAAAGTGATGAACATCTGGATAAAGAACACATTCATGAAAGAAAAACCTATATATTGAAATTCAATATGTCAGGAGCCAAAAACAATCAGGCAAATGCTTTTAGGTGAGAGTCAGCAAACCTTTACACAAGATATTCACTGCCTGCAGTCCCAAGTAATTGAGGGGGTTGGATTTCCCACTATTGCTAATAATAATCCTATGCAAAAGCTAAAACCCACTGAGGAGCAGCATCATATCTCCAGTACAGCTGTTGATTTGCTAACTGTACTGTGACATTGAAGACTGGAGGACCACTGTGAACAAGCGATGGGAAAAGTACAATTTTCCTTTATTTCTAGCAGATTTTGCTGGGAATTACACCACAGATTCACATCAGATGTCACCACGGCTACATTAAAAGTCAGGAAATCTAGAGAAAAGTTAGCCAGACCCAACACATCGACCGACAGCTTAATGTGCATAGGGGTCAAGTGACTTCCCATACTCCCAGATGTGAAAGAGAAAGATCTAGCTTGATGAATTTCATTGGCTGATCATTTTGTTTATGTTGTAAATAACCCACCAAAACAGTGACAGTGGGTCTCTAAGGCTGTGTTTCCATGATCAGGAAACACAGCGCTTTGGATGGAGCGGAAAGTCCGCTCCGCCCAGAGCCTCGCCCCCTAGTGAACGCGCGGTGAATCCAGATGTGTTCATTGAACACATCCGGAATGACCGCAGCGCTACACAGGCATGTGTATTTCCCTTGTGGCGACGGAGCGTCGCCACAAGGGAATAGGACATGCTGCGATCTGAAAAGACGCGCCGCATGTCTGTTAACGCAGGTCTGCCGCCTGCGTGTTTTTACGCATAGTGGAGATGGGATTTCTTGAAATCCCCTCCACTATGCTGTAACATCTGGACGCTGCGTGTTTGACGCTGCGCCAACGCACAGCATCAACCACGCAGCAATTACTGAGTGTTTCCTGACCATGGAAACACACCCTAAATGAGTTCAGGAACATTTGTCTGAACATTTTTGTGAATGGAAAAAGTCAAGATTGTCTTGGTGAAGAAAAAATAATTACATTTCTTCCATTAAAATGTTGATTTAGACCCACATTTTTACATTTTTATAAGGGCTAATAGGAAGAAATAGACCTCTCAGTTTGTTGTGCAATTTCTTCTGAGTGTGCCAATACCGTGCATGTAATCGGGAACTTCTTTTGAGGCTCAGTGCAAGCCTCAGAAGGGAAGGAGCTCCATATTATTGTGCAGATGTTACGGTTTGAGGCAGAGCCCCTGAGGTGCCAGAACAGACGCATCCCTCGTAAGTGACCCTATGTTACAAAGTACACCTTTCAATGAATTCATCTAGGGGAGCAGTAATCATATTGAAACCAGTGATGGGTGACAGAATTTTATACAAAATGGACAGTAAAGAAAAAATAAATACATTTTTACCACAAAAATTTGTTTTAGCCCAAGATTTTACATTTTCACAACGGGAAATGGCTAGAAATAACAAAAAAATGTGTCACATTTTCTGTTGAATGTGGAATTACCCCGTATGTGACTGTACAGTACTGCTTAGCCATACAGAGAGACAAAGAAGGCACAGAGCGCTATTTGTCTCCTGAAGCGCAGATTTTCCTACAAAAGTTTGCGGACTGCATACACAGAACCCCTAAGTGCAAGAAGAGCAGAATCTCCCCTGAAGTGACCCCATTTTAGAAATTATACCGCTGCCAAACATGTTGACAATAAAGGTGGTTTAGGCACACTGGGACTCAGAAGGCGGGGGGGGGGGGGCATTTGGATTTGGGAGTACAGAATTTGCTGAATTTCTTTTGGGAGGGGCAAGAAACCATTTTGCTTTTCCAGAGCCTTTGTGCTACCAGTAACGTGAAACCCTCCTATATTTAACAGATGGACCAGAGTGGGGACTTTTTTTGTGGATTGAGTTGAAGCTTTTGTTGGGAACATTTTACATAACATTTTGAATCACATTTATCCTGCGCTATACACTGAGCATTTACTTCGGGGTTTCCATCCAAATCTGAGTGACGTGATTCAAATGAAACCCCGAGAGATCCAATCAATATATTGAGACAGCAGAGTTACTCTGGACTGTCTGACCTCTGTTCAGTGGAGTCCTTTTCAAAAGAGCACAAAACTGTGGCGGACCGTGTTTTTACGCACGCCTAAAAAAAAATCTGACACCGTCGCATCACAGGCAGCCAGACGGTGTCCACAGTGCCTCCATCTGCCTCATTATAGGAACCCCTGATGGAAGACTCCCGTCTGAATCATATATTTCAGAAATTTACATGGAAACCTCGGTTTAAACACTCAGCGTAGAGCGCAGGATAAATGTGACCCGAGCGCTACGGTGATCTTTGGGAGGCAAAATGAACAAATCAACAGCAGGTGAAGAATTGGTTTTATTTATTTTTTACACCGCTCTTCGTGTGGTATAAGTGATAAGGCAAGTTTAATCTTCGGGTCGATGCAATGACAGCGATACCAGATTTATATTGGGTTTTTCTTTTTGGCTGCTGTCACATTCTAAAAGACGCTTTTTATTGCAAACTGCATCACCATATTTTGGCTGACGGTCAAGCGAGGGCTTGTTTTTTTGCGGGATGAGTTGATGGTTTTTGATCACTTTCTATTCCAATTTTTGTGGAGGCACAATGAACAAAAAAAACATTTTTTTTTTTTTTTTTTTTATGCCATTCACCGTGTGGTAAAATAGAAAAGGCAGCTTTATTCTTCGTGTCTGTATGATTATAGCCATACCACATTTATAGTTTTTTTAAGCTTTGGTACTTTTACAAAAAATTTTTATAGAAAAAAAAATAATTATTTTTGCATCGCTTTATTCTGAGAACTACATTTTTTCCGCTGATGGAGCTGTATGGCGGTTTGTTTTTCACGGAACAAGATGACGTTTTCAGCTATACCATTTTTGTCATTTTGAATCACGTTTTATTCCACTTTTTTCAGTGGTATGATGATGAAGCATAGTTTGCTACATTTTTTTATGGCGTTCACTGAAGGGGTTAACTAGCGTGACACTTAGTTTTTCCAGACGTGGCAATACCAAATATGTATTTTATTTTTTAACACATAAAAATGTGTATTTTAGAGTACCGTATATACTCGAGTAAAGAGTAAAAACCGACCCGCGTATAAGCCGGGTATGCACTGTCCCCTTATCCCTATCCTGCTATGCGTGGCTCTCCCCGTCCTGTCCTGCTATGCGTGGCTCCCCGGTCCCACATGGCTCACTCCCCCCCGCCTCATCATTGTATGCATGGCTCACATCCCCCTGTCCTACTCACCCTGCTCGCGCCATCGCTGCATCTCCGTTGTCCCGGCAGCTATTAACCCCTTCAAGACCCAGCCTATTTTGACCTTAAAGACCTTGCCATTTTTTGCAATTCTGACCAGTGTCCCTTTATGAGGTAATAACTCAGGAACGCTTCAACGGATCCTAGCGATTCTGAGATTGTTTTTTCGTGACATATTGGGCTTCATGTTAGTGGTAAATTTAGGTTGATAATTTTTGCGTTTATTTGTGAAAAAAATGGAAATTTGGCGAAAATTTTGAAAATTTCGCAGTTTTCAAAATTTTGAATTTTTATTTCTGTTAAACCATAGAGTTATGTGACACAAAAATACTTAATAAATAACATTTCCCACATGTCTACTTTACATCAGCACAATTTTGGGAACAAAATTTTTTTTTGTTAGGAAGTTATAAGGGTTAAAAGTTGACCAGCGATTTCTCATTTTTACAGCAAAATTTACAAAACCATTTTTTTTAGGGACCACCTACATTTGAAGTCACTTTGAGGGGTCTATATGGCAGAAAACACCCAAAGTGACACCTTTATAAAAACTGCACCCCTCAAGCTACTCAAAACTACATTCAAGAAGATTATTAACCCTTCAGGTGCTTCACAGGAACTAAAGCAACGTGGAAGGAAAAAATGGTCATTTTAATTTTTCCAACAAAAATTTTCTTTTAGCATAATTTTTTTCATTTTTACATGGGCAACAGTATAAATTGGATCCTAAAATTTGTTGGGCAATTTCTCCTGAGTACACAGATACCTCATATGTGGTCATAAACCACTGTATGGGCGCACGGCAGGGCTCAGAAGGGAAGGAGCGCCATTTGACTTTTTGAATGGAAAATATGCTGGAATATTTAGCGGTTGCCATGTCGCATTTGGAGAGTCCTGTGTGCCTAAACATTGGAGCTCCCCCAAGTGACCCCATTTTGGAAACTAGACCCCCTAAGGAACTTATCTAGATGCATAGTGAGCACTTTGAACCCCAGGTGCTTCACAAATTGATCCTTAAAAAAAAGATACTTTTTTTTCACAAAAAATTTCTTTTGCCTGTTTTTTTCATTTTCACATGGGCAACAGTATAAATTGGATCCTAAAATGTGGTGGGCAATTTCTCCTGAGTACACAGATACCTCATATGTGGTCATAAACCACTGTTTGGGCGCACGGCAGGGCTCAGAAGGGAAGGGCGCCATTTGACTTTTTGAATGGAAAATATGCTGGAATATTTAGCGGTTGCCATGTCGCATTTGGACAGTTCCCGTGTGCTAAACATTGGAGCTCCCCACAAGTGACCCCCATTTTGGAAACTAGACCCCTAAGGAACTTATCTAGATGCATAGTGAGCACTTTGAACCCCAGGTGCTTCACAGAAGTTTATAACGTAGAGCCGTGAAAATAAAAAATCATTTTTTTTCTCAAAAATGATTTTTTTAGCCCACTATTTTTTATTTTCACAATGGTTACAGGAGAAATTGGACCCAAAAGTTGTTGTCCAGTTTTTCCTGAGTACGCTAGTACCCATATTGTGGGGGGGAACCACTGTTTGGGCACACGTCAGGGCTCGGAAGGGATGTAGTGACACTTTGAAATGCCGATTGATGGAATGGTCTGCGGGCATCTTGTTACGTTTGCAGAGCCCATGATGTGCCTAAACAGTAGAAACCCCCCCCAAGTGACCCTATTTTTGGAAACTAGACCCCGCAAGAAGTTATCTAGATGTGTGGTGAGCACTTTGAACCCCCAAGGGCTACACAGAAGTTTATAACGCCCGGGCATGAAAATAAAAAAAATCATATTTTTTCCACAATCAGGATCTTTTAGTCCCCAATTTTTTTATTTTCCAAGGGTAACATGAGAAATTAGACACCAAAAGTGTTGTCCAATTGTCTGAGTACGCTGATACCCCATATGTGGGAGAAAACTACTGTATGGGCACACGTCGGGGCTCGGATGGGAAGTAGTGACGTTTTGAAATGCCCACTTGATGGAATGGTCTTCGGGCGTCATGTTACGTTTGCAGAGTCCTGATGTGCCTAAAACAGTAGAAACTCCCCACAAGTGACCCCATTTTGGAAACTAGATCCCCTAAGGAACTCCTATAGATGTGTGATAAGCACTTTGAATCTCCAAGTCCTTCACAGAAGTTTATAACACGAGCCGTGAAAATATTAAAATCATTTTTTTCCACAAAAATAATTTTTTAGTCCCCAATTTTTTTTCCCAATGTTAACAGGAGAAATTAGAACCCCAAAGTTGTTGTGCAATTTTTCCCGAGTACGCTGATACCCCATATGTGGGGATAAACCACTGTTGGGCATTACGTGGGGGCTTGGAATAAAGGGAGCACTGTTTGACTTTTTGAACGCAAATTTGCAGGAATAATGGTGGCGCCATGTCGCGTATGGAGACCCCCTGATGTGCCTAAATATGGAAATCCCTCAATTCTAACTCCAACCCTAACCCCAACACACCCCTAACTCCAACCCTAACCCTACACACACCTAACCCTAATACAAACCTAACATAACCCTAACCCCAACACACCCTAACCCTTTTTCAAAGATTTTATTGTGTATTTCAAACAGTAAATGAGGCAAGACAGGCTTATATCTTGTAGAATATAACATTCCAACTTAACAGTAATAGGGCAATGATCAATAGTATAATCATGAAAGTAATAGAATTAGTCTTTAGATTAAGTCATGTAGACAATAATAGGGTTGATGATTAAAGTGCATCATAATGCAAATAAAGACCTTAGCGGTCAAACTTAACAGTAATAGGCAATAATCAATTTTAAAATCTGGTAGCTTAAAAACAAAGTTGAGATGGAGTAATACATCATACTGCAAACAAAGCAGTGTCAACAAAACAGTAGTGGAAATCAGTGTAGGTCAATCAAGTGAGATTAATTTGTGAGAGGGTATATAGGGGGTCAAGTCAATATAGGAAGATTTAGGAAGTCAAGCTTGCCAGGGTGTCCATTTTTGCTGAAGGAAGCAAAGCCATTATTAGCCAATGCATGGCTTTTTCATATGCCATGTGTAGGGTAATTTATAAAACTATGTCAGATACTCTGGGGACTGCTTCTCTTTCCAGAGGGAAGCATTTTGATTTTTGGTTACTAGAAATAAGTGTATAATCAAAGGTCTATATGAATGAGGGATTACATTAGATCAAGGGACAGAAGGGCTAATTGCGGGGTTAGATTTACTTTTTCTGAGGTAATCTTATTACTAAATCAGAGATATTTGACCATAGAGGCCTAATCTTGGGACATTCCCAAAAAACATGTATGAGATTTCCTGAGAAACCACATTTCTTCCAACAGTCAGGAGCACTCCGGGAAGATTTTTGCTAACTTAGCGGGGGTAAAGTACCAACGAGAAATTAGCTTGTAATAGACTCATGGAGTGAGGAGCATATGTTCGAAGAGTAAGTTGCTTTTTATGCTTTCCCCCATTGATCGCATGAAACATTCAGTTCAAAATCTTTCTGCCAGTTGGATTCAAAAAGGGCCTCCCTAGGGAATTAGATCTTCGTTCATAAAATTGTATATGAATTTGGACTTCCAGTAGATGTTATTTTTGGGTTGCAAATTAATAAATTGTCATTTCTGTGACAAAAGACTTTTTTCTAACAAATTTGGAAATGTGTTTTTTATTTAAGCTCAGAATTTGGATATCTTCAGGAGGGATTTTATTATGACACCATTGTTTCACGTTCGATGAATTTTTTGCCATCAAAGATATCTCGTTACTGTCCCTTTGATTTGCCAATATCAGGATTGGGGATTTCTTTATCCACTATCAAGCCAAAGAATTTTAATGAGATGCCTTTAATTTGGTCGTATCTTAGTCTCTTTCTGCTTGAGTTTGACG
The DNA here is from genome assembly GCA_033576555.1 of Oophaga sylvatica. Lineage (NCBI taxonomy): Eukaryota > Metazoa > Chordata > Amphibia > Anura > Dendrobatidae > Oophaga > Oophaga sylvatica. The sequence continues at coordinate 332,168,005 of JARQOD010000001.1, read as the reverse complement.
CTTGGCCATATAGTTCCAAGCTGCCAATGTAGCAGAAATAGTCGGTAAGTTATGCGTGACAGGGGGCGGATGACAGGACGTTACTCAAGATTAGTTTCGCTAGAGGAAAGTTCCCATTGTATTGTCTCTCAATTTCTGACCAAGTCGGTTCATTTTCCAGACTAAGCCAAGTGCGAGATTGTTTAACCAGGAGGAAATTAGTAGTTGGCCAAGTTTGAGAGTGCAAGGCCCCCATTTGTTTTGATTTTTGTAATATTAGTGAAGAGACCTTGCTCTCCTTCCCTTCCATACAAAGGTATTAATAGTGCTTTGTATTTTTTGATTAATTTCAATGGAATGAGAAGAGGCAACGTCTGAATGTGTACAAGATTTTGGGAAGAGTGAATAGCTTAAACAGAAAAATATTTAGAGTTGAGAGTCTCAGTGGTGATACCTTTTAATGGCTAACTGAAAAGATGGTAACAAATTGGCAAGCTTTCGAGACTACTCAGGTCTCTTATCAGGCTGAACTAATACATATTTATACACAAAAACACAGAAAAAATGCAATAGGTAAGACAAGTGACGTGAAGCAGAATAGTCATTATGGCAGAGGGATGAGCATAAATATTGGAACAATTCATAGATAAGGAGAGAAATTTTTATTACCCTCTGATTGGGGTCTGGTAATGTTTTGTGATGTTTTCACAGGGTATTTGGAGTAAATTCCCTTAATTGATGTAATAGGCCATAAAACCATGTGACAGGTTCATTCCAGCATTAAGAGTGTCAAAGGTCACCATCAATTTGTATTCGCAAATTCTTCTCTGCCTCTGAGATGTGAATCTGCTTCTTAGTACCAGTATTTTCATATCTGACATGCTATGATCAGGGGAGCAAAAATGTTTTGCCACAGGTAGATCCATTCTTTTTTCTCTTATTGCGTGGCGATGAGAATTCTCCTTGTTCTCAGTTTTTGCCGGTCTCCCCCCATACAGACCCCCAGTTGGACATTTGTACATTTAATTAGGTAACAACTTAGATGTGATGCAGCTGAAAGTACTGGTATCTTGTAGTCCTGATGTGAGTTGGGGATCTTTATCTTGTCCGTGGTCATTATAAATGGACGGTTTTGCATTTCTTCTTATTGCAAGGCAAGGTTCTGCAGCTGTGGGGAGGACAGGGAACTTCTGACAATGATGCTTCTTAGATTTGGGGGCTGCCTAAAAACAGTAGTGGGGGTTGGAAATATGGATTGTAACCGGGCATCTTTTTGTAGTAAAGGTTGTGTTTCGTGCAGCTCCCTTAGCACTCCTTAGTGGTCACCTACAATCCAAATCTGGAGGTGCTAAGGGGAGCTGCACGGAAAACTACAACCTTTACTACAAAAGATGCCGGTTACATCCATATTTCCAGACCCCCACTACTGTGTTTTAGGCAGCCCCAAATCTAAGAAAGCATCATTGTCAGAAGTTCCTGTCCTCCCCAACGCTGCAGGACCTTGCCTTGCAATCAGAAGAAATTGCAAAACCTGTCATTTATAATGACCGGACAAGATAAAGATCCCCAACTCACATCAGGACTACAAGATCCCAAAGGTACTTTCAGCTGCATCACATCTAATGTTGTGTACCTAATTATATGTACTAAATGTCCAAACTGGGGGTCTGTATGTGGGGGGAGACGGGGGCAAAACTGAGAACAAGGATGAATTTCATCGCCACGCATAAGAGAAAAAAGAATGGATTACTGTGGCAAAACATTTTTGCTCCCCTGATCATAGAATGTCAGATTGAAAATCTGGTACTAAGAAGCAGATTAATCTCAGAGGCAGAGAAGAATTTGCGAATACAAATTGATGGTGACCTTTGACATCTTAATGCTGGAATGACCTGTCACATGGTTTTATGGCCTTTACATCAAATTAGGAATTTACTCAAATACCCTGTGAAAACATCACAAAACATTACCAGACCCCCAATCAGAGGGTAATAAAACTTTCTCTCCTTATCTATGAATTGTTCAATATTTATGCTATCCCTCTGCCATAATGACTATTCTGCTTCCGTCACTTGTCTTACTATTGCATTTTTTTCTGTGTTTTTGGTATAATATGTATTAGTTCAGCCTGATGAAGAGGACCTGAGTTAGTCTCGAAAGCTTGCAATTTGTTACATCTTTTCAGTTAGCCATTAAAAGGTATCAACCATGAGGACCTCTCAACTCTAAATATTTTTTCTATCTATGGCTAACACGGTACGAAGATATACATCTTACTGTAGCTTAAACAGAGTAATTCTTCCAGTCCAGGAGATCTCTTGCTTCCAAAGTTGCTAAGTTCAGACTGTACCTCCTTGGTTATTTTTTGCAAGTTGAGGTCAATCGTCTTGCGAAACACCTGGTGATAAGGATGCCAGAAAGTCAGGGACTCCTTTCCCAATCAAAATTAGTGTTATTTTTGTACACAGACATCATCCCGACTCAAGAAAAAGTCCAGAATTTTTGATTTTGATTCGTTGATTTTAAATAATGATGCCCTTGAAAAGTCCCCAAAATCCTGGAGGACATGCTTAATGGGCATGCAGGATTTGTGAGGCTAAGGATAACATCGTCCTGCGAATAAGCTAATTTTGTATTCTTTGCCCCTATCCGGATTCCCCTAATCGACCCATTCTCTCTTATTTTTCAGCTAGTGGTTCCATTACGATAGCGAATAGAGAGGGGAATAAAGGGCATCCCTGTCTTGTTCCATTCGTTATCGGGGATGCTTTTAGATAAATGGTGGTTTACGTATACATTCGCTGAGGGATATGCGTAAAGGGCCATGATTGTTTTGATTATGTTAATATTAATCCGATTTTTTTAAGGGCGCTACTAGGAAATCCAGTTCACTCTGTCAAAAGCCTTCTCGGCATCAATGCTAGGGAATTGAGGGGGTTCTTTTAGTTTGAAGAGTGAATAAGATTTGAAAATTTTCCTGTACCGTCGCTGGTCTGACGACCCGGATAAAGCCCCATTTGGTCTTGTGGAATGATGCTGGGGAGAATTGTTTAATTCTGTCGGCCATGATTTTTGCGTATATTTTGACATCAGTATTGATTAATGAAATTGGTCTGTAGTTTTAACAGATTCTAGGTCATTACTGTTTTTTGGGGATTAGGATTATTGGGCTTCAACATCTCTGGTGGGAATTCGCCAATTGATGAGGCTTTATTGAACAGCGAGTCGAGATGGGGAACAAGAGGGGGGCAAATGTTTTAAAATATTTCACTTGTGAACCCATCAGGTCCCGGTGTGATTTTTTGAGTTTTAATTTATTGATCGAATCAGAAATTTCTTGTTGTGTAAAAGGAGCATCAATGTCTGCCAATTGATCTGGTGAAAAAGTTTGGGTAGATTAATATCTGATAGGAATTTATGGATATGGAGTTTTTTTGGTTGGGATGCGTTGGGTCATATTTCAGATTGTAAAGGGAAAATAATAATCGCGAAATGGTCTGCTATTTCATTGGGAAGGTCGGAGGTCATTCCGTTGTATTTTTATTCTTTTAACCCTATTTCTCACTCTCGTGGCTTGAAATCTTGGGCCATGAGCTTAGATGGTTTATTAATGAGGAATAGAAGTTCCCTCTCATCTTCTTGGCATATCTATCGTAGTCCTCAAATAGAGCTGCTCTTAGAGCAATTTGAGGTTGATGATTTCAGAGTGAAGCTTGATGAAGGAATGCTAATTTTTTGCTGAGTTTCTTCTTTGTATTTAAGGTCCATTTGCAAATTTTGGATCCTTTCTCTATCTTGCTTTTTTTTTGGCTAAGTAAGCCCATCATCACACCCCTGACAACGCATTTGTGGGATTCACAAGGTGAACGGATTTATATCTTCCGACTTATTCTCTTTAAAGTAGTTTTTGATGGCTATCTCAATTTTTTCCTTGAAGGATGGATTATATAAGAGAGTGGAAATTGCTTTCCAAAGGAAGTCTCTCTTAGGTGACGAACCAAGGTTATTCACAGATCACGGAGAGTGATCGAGAAGGACTTCGGTTAGTATATCGATTTTCCCAAACTGGAATCGAGAAATAAATCAGCAAGGATTAGGTCGATTCTCGAGAAGTTTTGTGTACTTCGGAAAGTGTGTATACTCCAGCGCAGTGGGTATTTATGCACCTAAAAACATTCAAGGTATTCATGACTATGTAGCCATCCTTGAGAACTGGATAAGATGATCTAGATCTGCAAGTAGAGTCTTGTTGGGCGTCAGGAACAATGTTGAAGTCACCTACTAAAACACTATCCCCTTCTTTACCTCCTGTACTTTACTGTCAATTCATTAAAGAATTTGATTGGCGTTTTGAGGTGCATAAACGTTACAATAGTGGTCGGTGATTATTAATCATGGCTATCGTATTAGATATTTCCTTCTGGATCTGAATGGGTCTCTATGTATTGAAAATCTAGTGAATCTTTAATGAGGGTAATTACCCCCCCCTTCTTTTTGTCATTTAGGGCTTTGAAGATATGGGGATATTTTTTATTTTAAATTTTGGGTGGACTAGTTTGGCAAGCTTGATTCCTGTAAACACACAATCTGGCCCGCTTTTTTGATCTTTCCATGTTGAATGCCTCTTGGAATGGGCTATTTAGACCTCTCCATTGAATGTTAGAATCTTAACCATTTTACTAATAGTAGAAAGATAAAAAAATAGAACAAAGATCAACAATAGAACATAGAAACAAAGTTCAACAATAAACAATCTTGCGAAGAATCCTTGAGTTCAAGGATAATTCCTTTAGTGGGAATGTCGTGGATGGGCATTAGAAGCCCCTGCAATGAAAACATAAATTCTGAAGGAAAAGGTACATATTTTATCACCCGGGCTATTCCATTTTTCTTCAGAGGGATATGAATGACATCCATCCTGCGGTGTGAGTAGAACAACAACTCCATTACCCTGTCAACGAGTAATTTTGTTGGAAAACCCCATCGGTATTGTATCCTATTTTTACGTAAATTTGAGGTAACTTCCCGAAGTTTTCCTTAATTGTATTGTGTCTTTCGAAGGTCAATGAAAACTTTGATGTGATCAAAGGGGGAGGGAAATTGTTTTTTATCCCTCATGTGGCTAAGAGCCTTTCTTTAGTGGGGTAGAAGTGGAACCTAAGTATGATATCTCTTGGTAAACCTTCTGGAATAGATCTGGGCTTGGGTATAGTCTTGAATCTATCGATCATAAGCTCGAGTTCCGGAGGTCGGGAAAATTTTTTTCAGAAGCCCATGGTGTAATTAGCAATTTTGCCTGACCCACCTTCTCAGAGATCCCCTTAGCTTGATGTTATTCCGCCTTACTGCGGTCCTCCATATCAGCAAGCTTGGTTCTTAGGTAATGAACCCTTTCTGTGTGTCTGCTTGCTGTTTTTGAAGGGAGGGAAGAGCTTTTTCTAAATTTACAATTTTTTTTGTCAGCTTATCAATGCGTGAGTCTATAACATCAAATTTGGCCTGTAGCGATTTGTACTCTCCTCTATCGTCAATCTGAGTATTGTTAAGAGCTATCATCAAATCTTTTACATATGCTTGGGAGACACTCGTATCGAAGCGTGAATTTCCTCAATAGGGCAAACCCTGGGGGCCCCTTCGGAGAATCTTGGTCTACTTTTATCTGGGCTCTGAATAGGAGTGGTATCGTGATACTCTTCTCAGAGTCAGACCAGGCCTTAGTTAGCTTCTCTTTTTTGTGACAGATGTATCCATATCTGTCTGATTGTCTATATATCTTGATTTCTTTTAGCATATTTGTATCGTCCTTTAGGCCAATCTTATAACCTCGCAGGTGAATTATTAGGGGGTGTAATATGGTTT
>JARQOD010000001.1:332078156-332162067 GCA_033576555.1 Oophaga sylvatica | reverse complement strand
TTACATTTCACAACGGAAATGGCTAGAAATAACAAAAAAATGTGTCACATGGCTCACTCCCCCCCGCCTCATCATTGTATGCATGGCTCACATCCCCCTGTCCTACTCACCCTGCTCGCGCCATCGCTGCATCAGCTATTAACCCCTTCAAGACCCAGCCTATTTTGACCTTAAAGACCTTGCCATTTTTTGCAATTCTGACCAGTGTCCCTTTATGAGGTAATAACTCAGGAACGCTTCAACGGATCCTAGCGATTCTGAGATTGTTTTTTCGTGACATATTGGGCTTCATGTTAGTGGTAAATTTAGGTTGATAATTTTTGCGTTTATTTGTGAAAAAAATGGAAATTTGGCGAAAATTTTGAAATTTCGCAGTTTTCAAATTTTGAATTTTTATTCTGTTAAACCATAGAGTTATGTGACACAAAATACTTAATAAATAACATTTCCCACATGTCTACTTTACATCAGCACAATTTTGGGAACAAAATTTTTTTTTGTTAGGAAGTTATAAGGGTTAAAAGTTGACCAGCGATTTCTCATTTTTACAGCAAAATTTACAAAACCATTTTTTTTAGGGACCACCTCACATTTGAAGTCACTTTGAGGGGTCTATATGGCAGAAAACACCCAAAAGTGACACCTTTATAAAAACTGCACCCCTCAAGCTACTCAAAACTACATTCAAGAAGATTATTAACCCTTCAGGTGCTTCACAGGAACTAAAGCAACGTGGAAGGAAAAAATGGACATTTTAATTTTTCCAACAAAAATTTTCTTTTAGCATAATTTTTTTCATTTTTACATGGGCAACAGTATAAATTGGATCCTAAAATTTGTTGGGCAATTTCTCCTGAGTACACAGATACCTCATATGTGGTCATAAACCACTGTATGGGCGCACGGCAGGGCTCAGAAGGGAAGGAGCGCCATTTGACTTTTTGAATGGAAAATATGCTGGAATATTTAGCGGTTGCCATGTCGCATTTGGAGAGTCCCTGTGTGCCTAAACATTGGAGCTCCCCACAAGTGACCCCATTTTGGAAACTAGACCCCCTAAGGAACTTATCTAGATGCATAGTGAGCACTTTGAACCCCCAGGTGCTTCACAAATTGATCCTTAAAAAAAAGAATACTTTTTTTTCACAAAAAATTTCTTTTAGCCTCAGTTTTTTTCATTTTCACATGGGCAACAGTATAAATTGGATCCTAAAATGTGGTGGGCAATTTCTCCTGAGTACACAGATACCTCATATGTGGTCATAAACCACTGTTTGGGCGCACGGCAGGGCTCAGAAGGGAAGGAGCGCCATTTGACTTTTTGAATGGAAAATATGCTGGAATATTTAGCGGTTGCCATGTCGCATTTGGACAGTTCCTGTGTGCCTAAACATTGGAGCCCCCCACAAGTGACCCCATTTTGGAAACTAGACCCCCTAAGGAACTTATCTAGATGCATAGTGAGCACTTTGAACCCCAGGTGCTTCACAGAAGTTTATAACGTAGAGCCGTGAAAATAAAAAATCATTTTTTTTCTCAAAAAATGATTTTTTAGCCCACTATTTTTTATTTTCACAATGGTTACAGGAGAAATTGGACCCCAAAAGTTGTTGTCCAGTTTTTCCTGAGTACGCTAGTACCCCATATGTGGGGGGGAACCACTGTTTGGGCACACGTCAGGGCTCGGAAGGGATGTAGTGACACTTTGAAATGCCGACTTGATGGAATGGTCTGCGGGCATCTTGTTACGTTTGCAGAGCCCATGATGTGCCTAAACAGTAGAAACCCCCCCAAGTGACCCTATTTTGGAAACTAGACCCTGCAAAGAAGTTATCTAGATGTGTGGTGAGCACTTTGAACCCCCAAGGGCTACACAGAAGTTTATAACGCCCGGGCATGAAAATAAAAAAATCATATTTTTTCCACAATCAGGATCTTTTAGTCCCCAATTTTTTTATTTTCCCAAGGGTAACATGAGAAATTAGACACCAAAAGTTGTTGTCCAATTTGTCCTGAGTACGCTGATACCCCATATGTGGGAGAAAACTACTGTATGGGCACACGTCGGGGCTCGGATGGGAAGTAGTGACGTTTTGAAATGCCCACTTGATGGAATGGTCTTCGGGCGTCATGTTACGTTTGCAGAGTCCCTGATGTGCCTAAACAGTAGAAACTCCCCACAAGTGACCCCATTTTGGAAACTAGATCCCCTAAGGAACTCCTATAGATGTGTGATAAGCACTTTGAATCTCCAAGTCCTTCACAGAAGTTTATAACGCAGAGCCGTGAAAATATAAAATCATTTTTTTTCCACAAAAATAATTTTTTAGTCCCCAATTTTTTTTCCCAATGTTAACAGGAGAAATTAGAACCCCCAAAGTTGTTGTGCAATTTTTCCCGAGTACGCTGATACCCCATATGTGGGGATAAACCACTGTTGGGCATACGTCGGGGCTTGGAATAAAGGGAGCACTGTTTGACTTTTTGAACGCAAAATTTGCAGGAATCAATGGTGGCGCCATGTCGCGTATGGAGACCCCCTGATGTGCCTAAATAGTGGAAATCCCTCAATTCTAACTCCAACCCTAACCCCAACACACCCCTAACTCCAACCCTAACCCCTACACACACCTAACCCTAATACAAACCCTAACCATAACCCTAACCCCAACACACCCCTAACCCTTTTTCAAAGTATTTTATTGTGTATTTCAAACAGTAAATGAGGCAAGACAGGCTTATATCTTGTAGAATATAACATTCCAACTTAACAGTAATAGGCAATGATCAATAGTATAATCATGAAAGTAATAGAATCTAGTCGTAGATTAAGTCATGTAGCACAATAATAGGGTTGATGATTAAAGTGCATCATAATGCAAATAAAGACCTTAGCGGTCAAACTTAACAGTAATAGGCAATAATCAATTTTAAAATCTGGTAGCTTAATAACAAAGTTGAGATGAGTAATACATCATACTGCAAACAAAGCAGTGTCAACTAACAGTAGTGGAAATCAAGTGTAGGTCAATCAAGTGAGATTAATTTGTGAGAGGGTATATAGGCGGGTCAAGTCAATATAGGAAGATTTAGGAAGTCAAGCCTTGCCAGGGTGTCCATTTTTTGCTGAAGGAAGCAAAGCCATTATTAGCCAATGCATGGCTTTTCTCATATGCCATGTGTAGGGATAATTTATCAACTATGTCAGATACTCTGGGGACTGCTTCCTCTTTCCAGAGGGAAGCTATATGATTTTTGGTTACTAGAAATAAGTGTATAATCAAAGGTCTATATGAATGAGGGATTACATCTAGATCAAGGGACAGAAGGGCTAATTGCGGGGTTAGATTTACTTTTTCTGAGGTAATCTTATCTACTAAATCAGAGATATTTGACCATAGAGGCCTAATCTTGGGACATTCCCAAAAAACATGTATGAGATTTCCTGAGAAACCACATTTCCTCCAACAGTCAGGAGACACTCCCGGGAAGATTTTTGCTAACTTAGCGGGGTAAAGTACCAACGAGAAATTAGCTTGTAATACGACTCATGGAGTGAGGAGCATATGTTCGAAGAGTAAGTTGCTTTATATGCTTTCCTCCATTGATCGCATGAAACATTCACGTTCAAATCTTTCTGCCAGTTGGATTCAAAAAGGGCCTCCCTAGGGATTAGATCTTCGTTCATAAAATTGTATATGAATTTGGACTTCCAGTAGATGTTATTTTCTGGGTTGCAAATTAATAAACTTGTCATTTCTGTGACAAAAGACTTTTTTCTAACAAATTTGGAAATGTGTTTTTTAATGAAGCTCAGAATTTGGATATCTTCAGGAGGGATTTTATATACTGACACCATTGTTTCACGTTCGATGAATTTTTTGCCATCAAAGATATCTCGTACTGTCCTTAGATTTGCCAATATCCAGGATCTGGGGATTTCTTTATCCACTATCAAGCCAAAGAATTTTAATGAGATGCCTTTAATTTGGTCGTATCTTAGTCTCTTTCTGCTTTGAGTTTGACGCTTGGCCATATAGTTCCAAGCTGCCAATGTAGCAGAAATAGTCGGTAAGTTATGCGTGACAGGGGCGGATGACAGGACGTTACTCAAGATTAGTTTCGCTAGAGGAAAGTTCCCATTGTATTGTCTCTCAATTTCTGACCAAGTCGGTTCATTTTCCAGACTAAGCCAAGTGCGAGATTGTTTAACCAAGGAGGAATAGTAGTAGTTGGCCAAGTTTGAGAGTGCAAGGCCCCCATTTGTTTTGATTTTTGTAATATTAGTGAAAGAGACCCTTGCTCTCCTTCCATTCCATACAAAGGTATTAATAGTGCTTTGTAATTTTTTGATTAATTTCAATGGAATGAGAAGAGGCAACGCTCTGAATGTGTACAAGATTTTGGGAAGAGTGAATAGCTTAAACAGAAAAATATTTAGAGTTGAGAGTCCTCAGTGGTTGATACCTTTTAATGGCTAACTGAAAAGATGGTAACAAATTGCAAGCTTTCGAGACTACTCAGGTCTCTTCATCAGGCTGAACTAATACATATTTATACACAAAAACACAGAAAAAATGCAATAGGTAAGACAAGTGACGTGAAGCAGAATAGTCATTATGGCAGAGGGATGAGCATAAATATTGGAACAATTCATAGATAAGGAGAGAAAGTTTTATTACCCTCTGATTGGGGTCTGGTAATGTTTTGTGATGTTTTCACAGGGTATTTGGAGTAAATTCCTTAATTGATGTAATAGGCCATAAAACCATGTGACAGGTTCATTCCAGCATTAAGAGTGTCAAAGGTCACCATCAATTTGTATTCGCAAATTCTTCTCTGCCTCTGAGATGTGAATCTGCTTCTTAGTACCAGTATTTTCATATCTGACATGCTATGATCAGGGGAGCAAAAATGTTTTGCCACAGGTAGATCCATTCTTTTTTCTCTTATTGCGTGGCGATGAGAATTCATCCTTGTTCTCAGTTTTTGCCCGGTCTCCCCCACATACAGACCCCCAGTTGGACATTTAGTACATATAATTAGGTACACAACATTAGATGTGATGCAGCTGAAAGTACCTGGTATCTTGTAGTCCTGATGTGAGTTGGGGATCTTTATCTTGTCCGTGGTCATTATAAATGGACAGGTTTTGCATTTCTTCTTATTGCAAGGCAAGGTTCCTGCAGCTGTTGGGGAGGACAGGGAACTTCTGACAATGATGCTTCTTAGATTTGGGGCTGCCTAAAACACAGTAGTGGGGGGTCTGGAAATATGGATTGTAACCGGGCATCTTTTTGTAGTAAAGGTTGTAGTTTCCGTGCAGCTCCCCTTAGCACCTCCTTAGTGGTCACCTACAATCCAAATCTGGAGGTGCTAAGGGGAGCTGCACGGAAACTACAACCTTTACTACAAAAGATGCCCGGTTACAATCCATATTTCCAGACCCCCCACTACTGTGTTTTAGGCAACCCCAAATCTAAGAAGCATCATTGTCAGAAGTTCCCTGTCCTCCCCAACAGCTGCAGGAACCTTGCCTTGCAATCAGAAGAAATGCAAAACCTGTCCATTTATAATGACCACGGACAAGATAAAGATCCCCAACTCACATCAGGACTACAAGATACCAGGTACTTTCAGCTGCATCACATCTAATGTTGTGTACCTAATTATATGTACTAAATGTCCAACTGGGGGTCTGTATGTGGGGGAGACCGGGCAAAAACTGAGAACAAGGATGAATTCTCATCGCCACGCAATAAGAGAAAAAAGAATGGATCTACCTGTGGCAAAACATTTTTGCTCCCTGATCATAGAATGTCAGATATGAAAATACTGGTACTAAGAAGCAGATTCACATCTCAGAGGCAGAGAAGAATTTGCGAATACAAATTGATGGTGACCTTTGACACTCTTAATGCTGGAATGAACCTGTCACATGGTTTTATGGCCTATTACATCAATTAAGGAATTTACTCCAAATACCCTGTGAAAACATCACAAAACATTACCAGACCCCAATCAGAGGGTAATAAAACTTTCTCTCCTTATCTATGAATTGTTCCAATATTTATGCTCATCCCTCTGCCATAATGACTATTCTGCTTCACGTCACTTGTCTTACCTATTGCATTTTTTCTGTGTTTTTGTGTATAAATATGTATTAGTTCAGCCTGATGAAGAGACCTGAGTAGTCTCGAAAGCTTGCAATTTGTTACCATCTTTTCAGTTAGCCATTAAAAGGTATCAACCACTGAGGACTCTCAACTCTAAATATTTTTCTATCTACTGGCTAACACGGTACGAAGATATACATCTTTACTGTAGCTTAAACAGAGTAATTCTTCCAGTCCAGGAGATCTCTTGCTTCCCAAAGTTGCTAAGTTCAGACTGTACCTCCTTGGTTATTTTTTGCAAGTTGAGGTCAATCGTCTTGCGAAACACCCTGGTGATAAGGATGCCAAGATAAGTCAGGGACTCCCTTTCCCAATCAAAATTAGTGTTATTTTTGATACCACAGACATCATCCCGACTCAAGAAAAAGTCCAGAATTTTTGATTTTGATTCGTTGATTTTAAATAATGATGCCCTTGAAAAGTCCCCAAAATCCTGGAGGACATGCTTAATGGAGCATGCAGGATTTGTGAGGCTAAGGATAACATCGTCCGCGAATAAGCTAATTTTGTATTCTTTTGCCCCTATCCGGATTCCCCTAATCGACCCATTCTCTCTTATTTTTTCAGCTAGTGGTTCCATTACGATAGCGAATAGCAGAGGGGATAAAGGGCATCCCTGTCTTGTTCCATTCGTTATCGGGATGCTTTTAGATAAATGGCTGTTTACGTATACATTCGCTGAGGGATATGCGTAAAGGGCCATGATTGTTTTGATTATGTTAATATTAAATCCGAATTTTTTAAGGGCCGCTACTAGGAAATCCCAGTTCACTCTGTCAAAAGCCTTCTCGGCATCCAATGCTAGGAGAATTGAGGGGGTTCTTTTAGTTTTGACAGAGTGAATAAGATTGAAAATTTTCCTAGTACCGTCGCTGGTCTGACGACCCAGGATAAAGCCCATCTGGTCCTTGTGAATGATGCTGGGGAGAATATGTTTAATTCTGTCGGCCATGATTTTTGCGTATATTTTGACATCAGTATTGATTAATGAAATTGGTCTGTAGTTCTTAACAGATTCTAGGTCATTACTGTTTTTGGGGATTAGGATTATTGTGGCCTTCAACATCTCTGGTGGGAATTCGCCAATTGATGAGGCTTTATTGAACAGCGAGTCGAGATGGGGAACCAAGAGGGGGCAAATGTTTTAAAATATTCACTTGTGAACCCATCAGGTCCCGGTGATTTTTTGAGTTTTAATTTATTGATCGAATCAGAAATTTCTTGTTGTGTAAAAGGAGCATCAATGTCTGCCAATTGATCTGCTGAAAGTTTGGGTAGATTAATATCTGATAGGAATTTATGGATATGGAGTTTTTCTGGTTGGGATGCGTCTGGGTCATATTTCAGATTGTAAAGGGAAGAATAATAATCAGCGAAATGGTCTGCTATTTCATTGGGAAGGTCGGAGGTCATTCCGTTGTATTTTATTCTTTTAACCCTATTTCTCACTCTCGTGGCTTGAAATCTTTGGGCCATGAGCTTAGATGGTTTATTATATGAGGAATAGAAGTTCCCTCTCATCTTCTTGGCATATCTATCGTAGTCCTCAAATAGAGCTGCTCTTAGAGCAATTCTGAGGTTGATGATTTCAGAGTGAAGCTCTGATGAAGGAACTGCTAATTTTTGCTGAGTTTCTTCTTTGTATTTAAGGTCCATTTGCAAATTTTGGATCCTTTCTCTATCTTGCTTTTTCTTTTGGCTAAGTAAGCCCATCATCACACCCCTGACAACGCATTTGTGGGCATTCCACAAGGTGAACGGATTTATATCTTCCGACTTATTCTCTTTAAAGTAGTTTTTGATGGCTATCTCAATTTTTTCCTTGAAGGATGGATTATATAAGAGAGTGGAATTGCATTTCCAAAGGAAGTCTCTCTTAGGTGACGAACCAAGGTCTATTTCACAGATCACAGGAGAGTGATCCGAGAAGGACTTCGGTAGTATATCGATTTTCCCAAACCTGGACATCGAGAAATAATCAGCAAGGATTAGGTCGATTCTCGAGAAAGTTTTGTGTACTTCGGAATAGTGTGTATACTCCAGCGACGTGGTATTTATGCACCTAAAAACATCAAGGTATTCATGACTATGTAGCCATCCCTTGAGAACTGGATAAGATGATCTAGATCTTGCAGTAGAGTCTAGTTGGGCGTCAGGAACAATGTTGAAGTCACCTACTAAAACCACTATCCCCTTCTTTACCTCCTGTACTTTACTGTCAAGTTCATTAAAGAATTTGATCTGGGCGTTTTGAGGTGCATAAACGTTTACAATAGTGGTCAGTTGATTATTAATCATGGCTATCAGTATTAGATACTTTCCTTCTGGATCTGAATGGGTCTCTATGTATTGAAAATCTAGTGAATCTTTAATGAGGGTAATAACCCCCCCCCTTCTTTTTGTCATTTAGGGCTTTGAAGATATGGGGATATTTTTTATTTTCAAATTTTGGGTGGACTAGTTTGGCAAGCTTGACTTCCTGTAAACACACAATCTCGGCCCCGCTTTTTTTGACCTCTTTCCATGTTGAATGCCTCTTGACTGGGCTATTTAGACCTCTCACATTGAATGTTAGAATCTTAACCATTTTACTAATAGTAGAAAGATAAAAAATAGAACAAAGATCAACAATAGAACAATAGAACAAAGTTCAACAATAAACAATCTTGCGAAGAATCCTTGAGTTCAAGGATAATCTCCTTTAGTGGGAATGTCCGTGGATGGCATTAGAAGCCCCCTGCAATGAAAACATAAATTCTGAAGGAAAAGGTACATATTTTATCACCCCGGGCTATCTCCATTTTTCTTCAGAGAGGATATGAATGACATCCCATCCTGCGGTGTGAGTAGAACAACAACTCCATTACCCCTGTCAACGAGTAATTTTGTTGGAAAACCCCATCGGTATTGTATACCTATTTTACGTAAATTTGAGGTAACTTCCCCGAAGCTTTTCCTTAATTGTATTGTGTCTTTCGACAGGTCAATGAAAACTTTGATGTGATCAAAGGGGGAGGGAAATTGTTTTTTATCCCTCATGTAGGCTAAGAGCCTTTCTTTAGTGGGGTAGAAGTGGAACCTAAGTATGATATCTCTTGGTACACCTTCTGGAATAGATCTGGGCTTGGGTAGTCTATGAATCCTATCGATCATAAGCTCGAGTTCCGGAGCGTCCGGGAAAATTTTTTTCAGAAGCCCCATGGTGTAACTTAGCAATTTTGCCTGACCCACCTTCTCAGAGATCCCCCTTAGCTTGATGTTATTCCGCCTACTGCGGTCCTCCATATCAGCAAGCTTGGTTCTTAGGTAATGAACCTCTTTCTGTGTGTCTGCTTGCTGTTTTTGAAGGGAGGAAGAGCTTTTTTCTAAATTTACAATTTTTTTGTCATGCTTATCAATGCGTGAGTCTATAACATCAAATTTGGCCTGTAGACGATTTGTACTCTCCTCTATCGTCAATCTGAGACTATTGTTAAGAGCTATCATCAAATCTTTTACATATGCTTGGGAGACACTTGTATCAGAAGCGTGAATTTCCTCAATAGGGCAAACCCTGGGGCCCCTTCGGAGAATCTTGGTCTACTTTTATCTGGGCTCTGAATAGGAGTGGTATCGTGATACTCTTCCTCAGAGTCAGACCAGGCCTTAGTTAAGCTTCTCTTTTTTGTGACAGATGTATCCATATCTGTCTGATTGTCTATAATATCTTGGATTTCTTTTAGCATATTTGTATCGTCCTTTAGGCCAATCTTATAACCCTCCGCAGGTGAAGTATGAGGAGGGCTGATACATATGGCCTCGTCAAGAACAGTAACATCTTTCCAATTAGTATGTTTTTGTGATGATTTTTGTGACGATTTATCCCCCTGGGATTTTTTGTTGCTTTTGGTGCTCATTTTCAAGGAGGGGTATACAAACAACCAAGAAGATATAAGCAGGTACAATACAGAATAGTATACACGAAATAATATGCAAACTATATGCCCTCTTTTTTTCGAAAATCAGCTCACAAAATTTTGCTGAAATATGAGCGGCCAGGATGTTGAGCTCCCTGAGTGGTTTCAGCGAGTTCAGTTAGTGTATATGTAGAGTATATTACAAAATGTATGTATATGTATGTGTAAAGAAATTTGCTAATCTCTGTGTAAGTAAGTTATGTGGGGTGAGTCAGCAGGGGAGACAATCAGTAAGCTTCAACAAAGTATGAAATTGTTGAGTCTTCTTGAAAGGACCACCGGTCTCAAAGAATTTATCAATCAAGTAAATAAACTTCCTTCTGTCAGTGTTGTATACCTAGAAGATGAAAAATCTATTTTTGCCACAGAAAATTGAACTCGCTGAATGATTTTAGCGAGAGTAGTTAATTGATGTGTCTGTAGAGTGTTGTGCAGATGTATGTATATGTAGATTGAACTGTTAAACCCTGTATAAGCAAATTATGCAGAGTGAGTCAACAGAGAATTAATCAGTGAGCTTCAGCAACTAGTGAAGGTAAATGGGTTTCTTTGACAAATCCCCTAGAGATTTCTAATCAGAATAGACAGTCAGGCAATATAACAAGATTTCTAGGCAGTCAAAAGCTGTTACTATGAAAGAGGTACAGAAGCTTATATGACACTTAAAATTGAGCAATCGAACATCAGGCAGACAGACAGTCCTCTGTCAGAATTGCGTAATCAGAGTATGGAAATATTAACAATTATAGCTTGTCGTTTCTTAAGTGACCGTTAATCCTCTGCTCTAAGGGGTGTCCCCAAACTCAGAAGGGTCTCCTCAAACCGGGTGGGCTCCTTATTACAGGGCACAAGCTTCAATAAGGTTTGGGAAGCAAGGTCCCTGGCAGTGGATGCAGGGGGATCTCCGTCCCCGTCGGTTTGCACCGCCGGCTATCCCAGCTCAGCGCTTATATGTGCCAATGATTTTCCGGCTCTAAGGGGTATCCCTGAGCCTAGATTTATCCCTCAGAGCCAGGAAGGTACTTTGCGGTAGGGCACAAGCCCCCAAGAAGGCTCCTGGAGCAAGACTTCTGGCCGCAAGCGCAGGGGGAGCTGCCAATCAAGCTCCGTCCCCGCCGGTTCGCGCCTCTGATGATTTTAGCTTACCGCTTCCAGATGCCGGTAAGTCCGAGGCTCCAAGGGGTATCCCCAAGCCCAGAAGGGTCCCCCAAAGCCGGGTGGACTCTTTATTGCAGGGCACAGGCTTCAAAGATGCTCCGGGAGCGATGTCTCAGGCAGCGGGTGCAGGGGATCTCCGTTCCCGTCGGCTCGCACCGCCGACCACTTCAGCTCAGCGCTTCTATGTGCCGGTGAGTTCTCGGCTCCAAGGGGTATCCCCGAGTCCAGATGGGTCTCCCAAAGCCGGGTGGGTTCTTTTCGGCAGGGCACAGGCCTTAAGAAGGGTCCGGGAGCTTGAGTGACGTCAGCAGCTCGCAGCTAATCTAGGCCGCGGCTTCCCGCTCTCCTGCAGGCCGCAGCTAGTCTTCACCCAATCTGGGCATAAAGGCCTATAAAAATAGGATTTTTATGATCCACAAGTGGTCAGGCGTCCTCCAGAAGTAATTATTCGGCCACAAATCTCCTCCAAGTGTCGCTTTTTAGTAGTTTAGAGCAGGGGGCTTCAGGAGCCCAGCAGATGCACGTCTGCTCACATGCAGCAGCAAACCACGCCCCCACACCCCTAACCCTAATCCCAACTCTAACCATAAACCTAACCACAAGCCTAACCCAAATTCCAGCCCTAACCCTAATTCTAACCTTAACCCTAATGCTAACCCTAACCCTAAGGCTGGGTTCATATTGCGTTTTACCAGCCCGTTCAACACGTAGTGTTGACCGGCTGGTAACGGTATAGCATAACGCGATCGCGTTATGCTATACCCGCTAGCGCAGATGAATCAGCAGATGATTCATATGTGCTAGCGGTGACGGAGCCCAGACGCTGCAGCCCGTGTCCAAGGCTCCTTCACTGAATGACGGCACGTCGCGAGGATCCCCAGCAATATCCGCCGCGGATCCGCAGCAAAATCAGCCGCGGATCAGCAGCAATATCCGCTGCGGATCAGCAGCAATATCCGCCGCGGACCAGCAGCAATATCTGCCGCGGATCCGCAGCAGAATCAGCAGCAAAATCCGCCACGGATCAGCAGCAACATCCGCCGCGGATCAGCAGCAAAATCCGTCGCGTCGCGATACCGCGCACCAAAAATCCGCCGCGGATCAGCAGCAAAATCCGCCGCGGATCAGCAGCAAAATCCGCCGCGGATCAGCAGCAAATCCGCCGCGGATCAGCAGCAAAATCCGCCGCGGATCAGCAGCAATATCCGCCGCGGATCAGCAGCAAAATCCGCCGCGGATCAGCAGCAAATCCGCCGCGGATCAGCAGCAAAATCCGCCGCGGATCGCAGCAAAATCCGCCGCGGATCGCAGCAAAATCCGCCGCGGATCCGCAGCAAAATCCGCCGCGGATCCGCAGCAAAATCCGCCGCGGATCCGCAGCAAAATCCGCCGCGGATCCGCAGCAAAATCCGCCGCGATCGCAGCAAAATCCGCCGCGGATCAGCAGCAAAATCCGCCGCGGATCCGCAGCAAATCCCGCGATCACAGCAAAATCCGCCGCGGATCAGCAGCAAAATCCGCCGCGGATCAAAAGCCGCATGCAAAATCCGCCGCGGATCAGCAGCAAATCCGCCGCGGAGAGAATCCGCCGGAGCAAAATCCGCCGCGGATCAGCAGCAAATCCGCCGCGGATCCGCAGCAAAATCCGCCGCGGACCCGCAGCAATAATCCGCCGCGGATCCCGCAGCAAAAATCCGCCGCGGACCCGCAGCAAAATCCGCCGCGGACCCGCAGCAAAAATCCGCCGCGGACCCGCAGCAAAATCCGCCGGACCGCAGCAAATCCGCCGCGGACCCGCAGCAAAATCCGCCGCGGACCACAGCAAAATCCGCCGCGGACCCGCAGCAAAATCCGCCGCGGACCCGCAGCAATATCCGCCGCGGATCCGCAGCAATATCCGCCGCGGATCCGCAGCAAAATCAGCTGCGGATCAGCAGCAAAATCCGCTAGGAAAAAAAATGTTCTTTATTTTTTTATTTGTCCCTACCTATGATAAAGGGGGGTTCATTTACTTTTTTTTATTTTGATCACTGTGACAGTTTATCACAGTGATCAAAAAAAATTTTTGAACACTGGGGGCGCACTGCGCATGCGCCGGCCGGCAGGCGCACTGCGCATGCGCCCGCCATTTTCCAAGATGGCGGCGCCCATGAAGAAGCCCGGGCGGACGCCGGGACCGATCCAGGGACATCGGTGGATCGGGAGAGGTGAGTAGGGGGTCGGAAGGTTAGGGGGGGGGATAGGAAGGTGGGGGCAGCGGAGGCCAGGACGAGGGGAGCTGTTAGTGGCGGCGGTGACCGACCGCTGCCATCTTTCGGTGGCGGCGGCCAATCGCCGCCGTGAGTACGTGTGGGGGGGTCAGTGCTCGGTGTCCAGCCATGGCAGATGCTATTGCAGCATCGGCCATGGCTGGATTGTAATATTTCACCAATTAAATTGGTGAAATATTACACATTGCTCTGATTGGCTGTTTCACTTTTAACAGCCAATCAGAGCGATCGTGGCCACGGGGGGGTTAAGAAAACCCCCCTGTGGTGAAGCACAAAGGGTCCTGTAACTGCGGGTCGGGTGACCTTTGAGTGACCCCGGTCTCCCGGCCCGCAGGGACGAGATCCTTTCATGACGCAGGGTATGCGTCATAGGTCGGAATGGCACCGACTTTCATGACGCATACGCTGTGTCAAAGGTCGGGAAGGGGTTAAGGTAATGAATATGCACACCACGCCTATGGGAGTGGAGACGAGTGCATATTCATTACCTTAATAAGCGGTACCACGTGACCGCTGAGCACAGGAAGAGCTGCCGCGATGGAGAAGCAGCAAGGCGGCGAGTATGATGTCTTCTGTTAGCCGGCAGCTGCAGCGGTCACTGTGCCACAGCCGCCGGCTCCTTCCGCTGCTCCCCCTCCACGGCCGGCTTTCAGCACAATATTATATATATATATATATATATATATATATATATATATATATATATATTTACTTTTTATTTTTAACTTCATCCCATAGAGAGCCTTTCAGGTTTTTTTTTCTTTGATTGCAGGTATAATAAATTACAATGCACCAGCACTACAGTGATTATACCGATACTAAAAGCATGTTCTCAGAAGCTTTCCGTAGCTTTGTGACCCAAGGGTCGGCGATCTGACGGCAGAGGGAGCTGCTCCCTTTTGTACATTGAACAAATCCGGAATCACCACATCCTATCCATAGATTGGTTATTTATCTTGCGGAGAGACGGAGCGTTTTCGCAAGATAAATAGACATGCTGCGGTCTGGAAAGAAGCACTACATGTCCGGATGCGGCCCTGCACGCATAGTGGAGACGGGATTTTATAAAATCCCCTCCACAATGCAATAACATCTGGACGCTGTGGATTGGACGCCGTGGCTGTACGCAGCGTCCAATCCGCAGCAAATCCTGAATCTTTCCTAACTGTGGAAACATAGCCTTAGGGTTTTAACAGCCAGGGGCGGTGCTGGAACCAATCCTGGTTGTTAGTGGGCAGAAGCTCAGTCACTGGCAATGCTGAGCTCCTGAACGGATTCGGCAGGAGGTGCAGGTATTTCAGCATCTCCAGCGTGATCATGCTGTGAATGGTCAGTCAGATTGACTGACCAGTAACAGTGATCTGTGTGCGGTGACCCACGGCACAAAATCTCTCCCCACCCCCCCACCTCTTACCTTACCTCTCATGACCTGCTATGTCTGTCTTTGGTCATAAAGGGGTTAAGGGAATAAAAATTAAGTTTGAAAAGTGCAAAATTTGATGAATTTTCACAAATAAAATAAAATAAGGTTGAGCTAAATTTACCATTACCATAAAGTGTAATATGTCACACACACAAAAAAAAACAACTATCAGAATCACTGAAATATGTTGAAGCGTTCCAGAGTTCTTACCGCATAAAGTAACACTAGTCAGAATTGTAAAATTTGACTTGGTCAGGAAGGTGAAAACAGGCTTTGGTGTGATGGGGTTAATAGATAGAAAGCAATTTCTGTATAACACAGCAACAGACATGGATACTAGAGGTATGATTTATACTATAGGTATGATTTATACTATAGGTATGATCTATATTAGACCAAGTCCTCTACAAATTGCTGTACTTCGCAGAAATAGATATTTTGTGCTCACATACTCCTTTTAAATAGATCAGAGCCCTGATGAGGATGATATACTTATTTTAAAAATTGGTGTCATGGCTGTACACATTGATAATGATATTTGAAAGTGAACAAGCCTGTCATTAAAATAAGCAGTTTATGAGTTCATCTATAACTGCACTCAAAACTGCTCAATGTCATTACTATACAACCATTCTGACAATTCTCTATTTAAACGGCATCTGTCAGCAGGTTTTTGCTATGTAAGGGCCCCGTCTCACATAGCGATCTCGCTATGTCTGACACGTACAAGCGATCAGGCCCCTGCTGTGAATCGCTGGTCGTGTCAGAAATGCCAGGACTTTTTTTTTATCCGATGCGTGCTGGCCAGCGGGAGACCAGCGATCTCCTGGTAACCAAGGTACACGTCGGGTTTCCAGGCACCGCGCAGCGCCTGGAAACCCGAAGTGTACCTTGGTTACCAGCTCCCTGCATCAGCGGGCTGGTATCCAACGTACACTGCGGGTAACTAGGCGATGTTACCCGCAGTGTCGCTGTGCTTATTGCTGCCTGTTTGGCAGCTCAGCAGCGATCATGTAGCGACACACCAGCGATCCTGATCGTTGTCGGGATCGCTGGTGTATCGCTATGTGAGACGGAGACTTTAGTTGCAGGCCGCATGCTTTAAGGATTAAAACACAGATTTCAGGAATGCCTCTCTTATCAAGCTCTGTGTTTTTGTTTGGATTATTGACTGTTTTGGCACCAGGAGCTTATCATTGCTGTGACTCAGGAGCCCCAAATACCTGGTCCACAAAGCCAACTCCTGTGATAAGCAGCTCACTTTCTATGGACATTATATATAAGGCTAGGTTCACATCGCGTTAGGGCATCCATTTAACGGATGCGCTAACGATGAAGTCATTTTTTACATCTTTTTAACCCCTAGCGCTAACGCATGGTAGCATTTTGTTACCATGTGTTAGCCATACAGGTCTATGCACAGCGAACCCGACACACCCCAAAACGCTGTAGACCGCATTCGCGTCACAAAGTAACGCATCATCGCTAACGCATGCCGAATTTGGCATGTGCTAGGATGCGTTACTATAATGGCGGCCAATGGGTGCGTTAACGCATCCGCTACATAGCATTAGTGCCGCTATGTAATGGATGCGTTAAACGGATGGCACCTAATGCGATGTGAACCCAGCCTAAAGTGGTCAGTGTCCTCAGCTCAGCTTCATGCTAAATCTAAAAGCTCTGGTTGTGTGAGAACAGCAGCACCTTCTCTTAGCCTACATCATGTTGCTCTCAGATGAGTCAAAACAAAAGTCCTTGCAAATGACAATAGCACATCATTCAGGGGGGCACTTCCAAAACGACTATACCACATTACTTTTTGTATATCCTATCAATCAATGATTTAGGATACAAAAATAAATTAAAGTGACCAAAAAGTCAATATAAATCATAGAAATTTTTAATAATTCCTTTAACCCCTTCATGACCCAGCCTATTTTGACCTTAAAGACCTTGCCATTTTTTGCAATTCTGACCGTGTCCCTTTATGCGGTAATAACTCAGGAGCGCTTCAACGGATCCTAGCGATTCTGAGATTGTTTTTTCGTGACATATTGGGCTTCATGTTAGTGGTAAATTTAGGTCAATAATTTTTGCGTTTTTTTGTGAAAAAAATAGAAATTTGGCAAAAATTTTGAAAATTTTGCAATTTTCAAATTTTTAATTTTTATTCTGTTAAACCAGAGAGTTATGTGACACAAAATAGTTAATAAATAACATTTCCCACATGTCTACTTTACATCAGCACAATTTTGGAAACAAAATTTTTTTTTTGTTAGGAAGTTATAAGGGTTAAAAGTTGACCAGCGATTTCTCATTTTTAGAGCAAAATTTACAAAACCATTTTTTTTTAGGGACCACCTCACATTTGAAGTCACTTTGAGGGGTCTATATGGTAGAAAATACCCAAAAGTGACACCATTATAAAAACTGCACCCCTCAAGCTACTCAAAACTACATTCAAGAAGATTATTAACCCTTCAGATGCTTCACAGGAACTAAAGCAACGTGGAAGGAAAAAATGGACATTTTAATTTTTCCAACAAAAATTTTATATTAGCATCAATTTTTTCATTTTTACATGGGCAACAGGATAAAATGGATCCTCAAATTTGTTGGGCAATTTCTCCTGAGTACACTGATACCTCATATGTGGTCATAAACCACTGTTTGGGAGCACGGCAGGGCCCAGAAGGGAAGGAGCGCCATTTGACTTTTTGAATGGAGATATGCTGGAATATTTAGCGGTTGCCATGTTGCATTTGGAGAGTCCCTGTGTGCCTAAACATTGGAGCTCCCCCACAAGTGACCCCATTTTGGAAACTAGACCCCTTATGGAACTTATCTAGATGCATAGTGAGCACTTTGAACCCCCAGGTGCTTCACAAATTGATCCGTAAAAAAAAGAAAGTACTTTTTTTCACAAAAATTTTCTTTTAGCCTCAGTTTTTTTTATTTTCACATGGGCAACAGGATAAAATGGATCCTAAAATTTGTTGGGCAATTTCTCCTGAGTACACAGATACATCATATGTGGTCATAAACCACTGTTTGGGAGCACGGCAGGGCCCAGAAGGGAAGGAGCGCCATTTGACTTTTTGAATGGAGATATGCTGGAATATTTAGCGGTTGCCATGCTGCATTTGGAGAGTCCCTGTGTGCCTAAACATTGGAGCTCCCCACAAGTGACCCCATTTTGGAAACTAGACCCCTTATGGAACTTATCTAGATGCATAGTGAGCACTTTGAACCCCCAGGTGCTTCACAAATTGATCCGTAAAAAAAAGAAAGTACTTTTTTTCACAAAAATTTTCTTTTAGCCTCAGTTTTTTTTATTTTCACATGGGCAACAGGATAAAATGGATCCTAAAATTTGTTGGGCAATTTCTCCTGAGTACACAGATACCTCATATGTGGTCATAAACCACTGTTTGGGCGCACAGCAGGGCTCAGAAAGGAAGGAGCGCCATTTGACTTTTGAATGGAAAATATGCTGGAATATTTAGATGTTGCCATGTCACATTTGGAGAGTCCCTGTGTGCCTAAACATTGGAGCTCCCCCACAAGTGACCCCATTTTGGAAACTAGACCCCCCAAGGAACTTCTCTAGATGCATAGTGAGCACTTTGAACCCCCAGGTGCTTCACAAATTGATCCGTAAAAAAAAGAAAGTACTTTTTTTCACAAAAAATTTATTTTAGCCTCAGTTTTTTTTTTTTCACATGGGCAACAGGATAAAATGGATCCTAAAATTTGTTGGGCAATTTCTCCTGAGTACACAGATACCTCATATGTGGTCATAAACCACTGTTTGGGCGCACAGCAGGGCTCAGAAAGGAAGGAGCGCCATTTGACTTTTTGAATGGAAAATATGCTGGAATATTTAGATGTTGCCATGTCACATTTGGAGAGTCCCTGTGTGCCTAAACATTGGAGCTCCCCCACAAGTGACCCCATTTTGGAAACTAGACCCCCCAAGGAACTTCTCTAGATGCATAGTGAGCACTTTGAACCCCCAGGTGCTTCACAAATTGATCCGTAAAAAAAAGAAAGTACTTTTTTTCACAAAAAATTTATTTTAGCCTGTTTTTTCATTTTCACATGGGCAACAGGATAAAATGGATCCTAAAATTTGTTGGGCAATTTCTCCTGAGTACACAGATACATCATATGTGGTCATAAACCACTGTATGGGCGCACGGTAGGGCCCAGAAGGAAAGGAGCGCCATTTGACTTTTTGAATGGAAAACTAGCTCCAATCGTTAGCTGACACCATGACGCGTTTGGAGAGCCCGTGTGCCTAAACAGTGAAAAAAAAACACGTGACACCATTTTGGAAACTAGACCCCTTATGGAACTTATCTAGATGTGCTGTGAGCACTCTGAACCCCCAAGTGCTTCACAGACGTTTATAACGCAGAGCAGTGAAAATAAAAAAATCATTTTTTTTCCTCAAAAATTTTTTTAGCCTGCTATTTTTTATTTTCACAAGGGTAACAGGAGAAATGGGACCCCAAAAGTTGTTGTACAGTTTGTCCTGAGTACACTGGTACCCCATATGTGGGGGGGAACCACTGTTCGGGCACACGTTGGGGCTCGGAAGGGAAGTAGTGACGTTTTGAAATGCCGACTTTGATGGAATGGTCTGCGGGCGTCATGTTACGTTTGCAGAGCCCCTGATGTGCCTAAACAGTAGAAACTCCCCACAAGTGACCCCATTTTGGAAACTAGACCCCGCAAGGAACTTATGTGGTGAGTACTTTGAACCCCCAAGGGCTACACAGAAGTTTATAACGCCCGGGCATGAAAATAAAAAAATCATTTTTTCCACAAACATGATCTTTTAGTCCCCAATTTTTTTATTTTCCCAAGAGTAACAGGAGAAATTAGACCCCAAAAGTTGTTGTCCAATTTGTCCTGAGTACACTGATATCCCATATGTGGAGAAAACTACTGTATGGGCGCACGTCGGGGCTCGGAAGGGAAGTAGTGACGTTTTGAAATGCCGACTTTGATGGAATGGTCTGCGGGCGTCATGCTATGTTAAGGCTAGGTTCATATTGCGTTTTATCAGCCCGTTCAACACATAGCGTTGACCGGCTGGTAACGGTATAGCATAACGCGATTGCGTTATACTATACCCGCTAGCGCAGATGAATCAGCAGATGATTTATCTGTGCTAGCGGTGACGGAGCCCAGACGATGCAGCCCGCGTCCAAGGCTCCGTCACTGAATGACGGCACTTCGTGAATGCATGCCACTTTACGGCATGCGTCGCGATGCGCCCGACAATGGGGGTGAAGGGCAGCGTTAACGGACTGCGTTACACCGCGTTATACCGCGGTGTAAAGCAGTCCGTCTAACAGACTGCCATAATGCAATATGAACCCAGCCTAACCCTAAGGCCCCGTGCACACATTGCGGATTCACTTGCCGATTTTTCCGTGCGGATTTTGCTAAATCCGCAGGTAAAATTACATTTGTTTTACCTGCAGATTGAGCGCGGATTAAGGGCCTATGCACACGTTGCGGATTTAATGCGGTTTTTGTGCGGATTTGCCCTGCGGTTTTACACCTATAATGGAATAGGTGTAAAAACGCTGAGGAATCCGCACAAAGAATTGACATGCTGATGATTTAAAACTGCACCAAATCTGCGCGGAAAAATCCGCAGCATGTGCACAGCGTTTTTTTTTTTTTACAATTTATTTGCATTGTACTGTACATGGTTTCCGGATCTGCTGAGGATCCGCAGTGCCAAATCCGCAGCAAAATCCGCAACGTGTGCACAGGAAAAAAAAAAATTCTTTATTTTATTATTTGTCCCTACCTATGGGGGTGATAAAGGGGGCGTTTATTTACTGTTTTTTTATTTTGATGACTGTGAGAGAGTATCAGAGTGATCAAAATAATTTTTTTTACACTAGAGGGCGCACTGCGCATGCGGCGGCCGGCGCTCTGCGCCCGCCATTTTCCAGGATGGCGGCGCCCATGAAGAGTCCCGGACGGACGCCGGGACGGATCCACGGGCGCCAGAAGGCCGGGAGAGGTGAGAAGAGCGGAGGGGGGTGATCGGAAGGCGGGGGAGCGGACCAAAGCGGAGGGGAGAGGATCGGAGCGCAAGGCAGCAGAAAGTAACGGCGGTGACCGATCGCCGCCATGAATCGCTGGCGGTGGCCGATCAACGCGGTCACTCGGTGTGGGGAGGGTGGGAACACGGTGTCCAGCAATGGCAGATGCTATTGCAGCATCGGCCATGGCTGGATTGTAATATTTCACCAGATTTCAGTGGTGAAATATTACAGATTGCTCTGATTGGCTGTTTCACTTTTAACAGCCAATCAGAGCGATCGTAGCCACGTGGGGGTTAAGCCACCCCCACTGTGGTGATGCACAAAGGGTCTTGTGCCTGCGGGTCGGGTGACCTTTCAGTGATCTCGGTTACCCGACCCGCAGGAACATGATTTATAGCATGACGCCTACGTTGGCGTCATGGGTCGGGATGCCACTGGTTTTCATGACGCCAACGTAGGCGTCATGAGTCGGGAAGGGGTTAAAACACAGGATCAAAGGTAACTGGAAAAATGGAGTATGATCAATAAATGTCCCTATCACATCATTTATATGGCAAAGAAACATTAAATATTGTCCCCAGTAATAACATCAAATTCGAATAAAATTTCGAAAAATATAAACAGCAACAAGATAAAGTGCGTAGTGTTATATATCATATTACATGTGCTCTCCACAGTGCAGCACCCCCCTACGTCTCCTCCCTCATTTCTATCTATCGGCCTAACCGACTGCTGCGCTCTGCAAACAACTTTCGACTAACCTCTGCACTAATCCGTACCTCCCACCCCCGATTCCAAGACTTTTCCCGATCTGCGCCAATCCTCTTGAATGCTCTACCCCAAGAAATTAGGACTATCCACAATTTGCATGGTTTCAAGCGCTCCCTCAAAACACATTTGTCCTATCACATTCACTAATCAAAGTCAGTGTGTGGTGTGTGTGTGTGTGTTGTGTGTGTGTGTGTGTGTGTGTGTGTGTGTGTGTGTGTGTGTAGCCCATTCACTATCTCCATCCATCCCTCACTCCCTCAAGATGGCTGGACCATCATTGAAAATGCACCATTGTATATACACACCTGTACTTTGTATTCCCCCACCTCATTGTAGATTGTAAGTTCTCACGAGCAGGGGCGGCTTATTTTGCTTTAATTATTGTATTGTTAACGTTGTTACTTATGACTTGTGTTTTGAAACTCTTAAACTGTAAAGCGCTGCGGAATATGTTGGCGCTATATAAAGATTATTATTATTACATATGTGCAACACAAACTAAAACTCAAAAGGTTGGTGTAACTGTAATTCAACTCAAAGACCACTAGGTGGTACTGTTGCTAATTTTAAGTTAATACAGGACAATCATGTATGTTTCAGTTTAAGGCTATGTGCACACGTTGCAAAAATGCTCTGTAATTTTGCGGAGCATTTGCCAACCACCCGCTGCGAGTAAAAGGCATACGTAATTAGTATGCGTTTTTCCGCAAAACACAAGCATTTTGCAAGCGTTTTTAACTTGCAGAAAGCTAGCGTTTTCCAAGCGATCCGTAGCATCGCTTGGAAAACTGATTGACAGGTTGGTCACACTTGTCAAGCCCAGTGCTGACAAGTGTGACCAACTGTTTAATAATGAGTAATGTCGCAGGAAGGTGAGAATATCAATATTTTTTTATTTTAATTCAATTTTTGACAGGAATATGGTACCCAGGGCCTGGAGGAGAGTCTCTGGGTACCAAGCGCACATGAAGCGCTCACTTCACACTTGGTGGGAGAGCTTCAATGCAATCCTATGGCGGCGTAATCGCTGCGATTATGGAAAAAGAATGGACATGCTGCTTATTTTTGTGCAAAGCGATTACACTCCGCAAAAATACGCAGCATGTGCACAGCAATGCGTAATCCCATAGGATTGCATGGGATGCGTTTTGTAATGTTTTTTTAACCCCTTCCCGACCTGTGACGCCACGTAGGCGTCATGAAAGTCAGTGCCAATCCGACCCATGATGCCTATGTGGCGTCATGAAAGGATCGCGTCCCTGCGGGTCGGGTGACCGGGGTCACTGAAAGGTCACCCGACCCGCCGGCACAGGACCCTTTGTGCTTCACCACAGGGGGGTTGGCTTAACCCCCTCGTGGCCACGATCGCTCTGATTGGCTGTTAAAAGTGAAACAGCCAATCAGAGCAATCTGTAATATTTCACCAATATAATTGGTGAAATATTACAATCCAGCCATGGCCGATGCTGCAATAGCATCGCCATGGCTGGACACCGAGCCCTGACCCCCCCACACGGATTCACGGCGGCGATCGGCCGCCGCCACCGAAAGATGGCAGCGGTCGGTCACCGCCGTCACTAAAAGCTCCTGGCCTCCGCTGCCCCCACCTTCCGATCCCCCCCCCCCTCACTTCCGACCCCCATACTCACCTCTCCCGGTCCACCGATGTCCCTGGATCCTTCCCGGCGGCTGCCCGGGATTCTTCATAGGCGCCGCCATCTTGGAAAATGGCGGGCGCATGCGCAGTGCGCCCGCCGGCCGGCGCATGCGCAGTGCGCCCTGCCTAGTCAAAAAATTTATTTTGATCACTGTGATAAACTGTCACAGTGATCAAAATAAAAAAAAGTAAGTGAACCCCCCCTGTCATAGGTAGGGAAAAATAATAAAGAATTTTTTTTTTTTCCTATTAGGCCCTGTGCACACGTTGCGGATTTTGCTGCGGATCCACAGCTGATTTCTCTGCTGATCCGCAGCTGATTTCTCTGCTGATCCGCAGCTGATTTCGCTGCTGATCCGCAGCGGATTTCGCAAGTAGAAAAATCCGCAATTGAATCCGCAATGTGTGCATGGGGCCTTAGGGTCAGGCTGGGTTCATATTGCATTATGGCAGTCCGTTAGATGGACTGCGTTTCACCGCGGTATAACGCGGTGTAACGCAGTCCGTTAACGCTGCCATTCACCCCATTTGTGTGCGCATCGCAACGCATGCCATGAAGCGGCATGCGTTCGCGACGTGTCGTCATTCAGTGACGGAGCCTTGGACGCAGGCTGCAGCGTCTGGGCTCCATCACCGCTAGCACAGATGAATCATCGCTGATTCCTCTGCACTAGCGGGTATAGCATAACGCGATCGCGTTATGCTATACCGTTACCAGCCCGTCAACGCTACGTGTTGAACGGGCTGGTAAAACGCAATATGAACCCAGCCTTAGGGTTAGAACTAGGGTAAGGGTTAGAACTAGGGAAAGGGTTAGAACTAGGGTTAGGGTTGGAATTAGGGTTAGGGTTGGAATTAGGGTTAAGGTTGGGATTAGGGTTAGGGTTGGGATAAGCGTTAGGGGTGTTTTGGGGTTAGGGTTGGGATTAGGGTTAGGCTTGTGGTTAGGTTTATGGATAGAGTTGGGATTAGGGTTAGGGGTGTGTTGGGGTTAGGGTTATGGTTAGGGTTTCTATTAGGGTTAGGGGTGTGTAGGGGTTAGGGTTGGGGTTAGGGGTGTGTTGGGGTTAGGGTTGGAGAAGAATTGAGGGGTTTCCACTATATAGGTACATCAGGGGATCTCCATACGCGACATGGCGCCACCATTGATTCCTGCAAATTTTGCGTTCAAAAAGTCAAACAGTGCTCCCTTTATTCCAAGCCCCGACGTGTGCCCAAACAGTGGTTTACCCCCACATATGGGGTATCAGCGTACTCGGGAAAAATTGCACAACAACTTTGGGGGTCTAATTTCTCCTGTTACTGTTGGGAAAAAAAATTGGGGACTAAAACACGGATTTTGGTAAGAACTTACCGGTAAAATCCTTTTCAGCGAAGGAAGGGAGGGAGACACAGGAATTCATTACTGATGGGTAGGCGGAGCCCCAGATCAGGATGTCACCTCAGATCAAAAGAGTGCTGACTGGCTGGCCCCTCCAGCTTGGGCTCCTCCTACTCAGCTCCAGTCGTACCAAAGCTTTTAGGAAAAGAGCCAAGATCACCAGCGGAGCAACATAACCCCTTCTGAAGGAACTTCAGAGAAAAAACACAAGGATACAGGTTATGCATGCAAAGAAAGCCAAAAACCACAGAGTTCCAGGTACTACTCACGGAACCTGACTACTGCGATGAGCTGGCGATGCTGGAACAGAGCCTTAGCGCGCTGACCTCAGCCCAGATAATCGCTATCAGATAAGGGTCGCGCTGCATCTGAAAACATCAACACACTTCTGCCTTGGGAGGGTGCTGTGTCTCCCTCCCTTCCTTCGCTGAAAAGGATTTTACCGGTAAGTTCTTACCAAAATCCGTGTTTCAGCTGCAGAATGGAAGGGAGGGAGACACAGGAATTCATTACTGATGGGACGTCCCAAAGCAGTTCAAAAATAAGGGTGGGAAAAAACCAACAAGAGGCAGAAACCCAACAACCTTAACAACAAAGCGCAACCAGCGCTAAACACAAGTTCATCCAGAACTTTAAACTACAGCTGCCTGCAGGACCCTACGTCCGAGGGCTGCATCAGCGGAAGCACTGACGTCCACTTTATAAAACTTCGTAAACGTGTGGACAGAGCGCCAAGTTGCCGCCCGGCAGAGCTGCACTGCCGAAGCACCTTGGTGAAAAGCCCACGATGAAGCCACAGCCCTCGTGGAATGGGCTTGAATCTTAATCGGGCAAGATTCACCCTGAAGACGGTAAGCTTCCAATATAGCTGACCGAATCCAACGAGCTATAGAATCCTTGGAAGCTCGTTGACCACGCCGACGACCGACTGGAACCACAAATAGGGAGTCCGTCTTACGAAAACCTTGAGTAATAGATAGATAAAACTTCAAGGCCCGCACTAAATCCAATGTGTGTAAAGCTCGCTCTTTCACATTCTTCGGATCCGGGCAGAATGAAGGCAACACAATTATCCTGGTTGACATGAAATTGTGACACCACTTTAGGCAAAAAATCACCCCGAGTGCGAAGCACTACACGATCCGGAAAAAACTCCAGAAAAGGAGGCGAACAAGAAAGAGCTGCCAACTCAGAAACTCTCCTCAAGGAAGTGACTGCAACAAGGAAAGCCACCTTCCAAGAAAGTAAAGAAAGGCTAGCAGAAACCATAGGCTCAAAAGGTTTATGCTGAAGAGCCTCCAAAACAAGGTTGAGCCGCCAAGGAGACACGGGTGCCTTCCGCGGCGGGAACTTACGAGATATACCTCGGAAAAAGGAGAGCACGTCTCTATTTGAAGCAATGGTTCTTCGGAACAATAAGGACAGAGCAGAAATCTGACCTTTCAGGGTGCTGACTGCCAAACCCTTGTCTAGCCCATGCTGCAGAAAAGCCAACAGGTTGGGAATGGAAAATTTTCTCGGGTTCCGAGAGGACCCCAAACACCACGAAAAGAAGGTTTCCCAAATTTTGTGGTAAATCCTAGTAGTAGCCGGACTTCTTGCAGCACGAAGGGTAGCAATGACCTCGGCTGAGAAACCTCTACGGGTCAAGATTTCGGTCTCAAGAGCCACGCCGTCAAACGCAGGGACATCAAGTCCGGATGACAAACGGGCCCCTGAATCAACAAGTCCGGTTGAAGAGGGAGTGGAAAAGGAGGTGCCGCCAACAGCGACATTATTGTCGAGAACCACACCCTTCTTGGCCAGTCTGGAGCTATCAAAATAGCTGGAATTCTCTCTAGTCTGATCCGACGCAGTACTAGAGGAAGTAAGGATATCGGCGGGAATACATAGATCAGCTCGAACTGATCCCACTGAGCCACTAGAGCATCCACCGCCACAGCCTTCGGGTCCTTGTACCTGGACATGAACGTCGGTAACTTGGCATTGGACCTGGATGCCATCAAATCCACTTGGGGGGTTCCCCAGCGAGAGCACAGTAGTGCAAAAACTTCCGGGTGGAGGCTCCATTCCCCGGGATCCATCCTTCTGCGACTGAGAAAGTCCGCTGTAATATTCTGAACCCCTGGAATGTGAATCGCCAAAATGGCTGGTAAACTGGCCTCTGCCCAAATCAGAATTCGGGACACCTCTACCATGAGTCTGGAACTCCTTGTCCCACCTTGGTGATTGATATACGCGACAGCCGTCGCATTGTCTGTCTGCACTCGGACTGGCAGACCGCTCAAAGGGACCGTCCAATGTTGGAGGCAAAGGAAAATCGCCCTCAATTCCAGGATGTTGATCGGAAGAACAGACTCTTCCGATGACCATACCCCCTGAATCCAGAGATTGTTCCAAACACCCCCCCAGCCCGTCAGGCTGGCATCGGTGGTTATGACTGACCACTTCGGAGGGAGGAAAGACTTCCCCAGGGAGAATGCCCCTGGACGTAACCACCATTCTAGAGAATCCCGCACCGCGCGAGAAATGGTGACACTGCAATCCAGCGATTGCGACTGGTTCCATCGACTCAAGATGAACCTTTGGAGAGTCCTGGAATGGAACTGGGCAAAAGGAATTGCCTCCATGGACGCCACCATCAGTCCCAGAAGACGCATACACTTCCGTAGGGACATTGCCGTTGAGGATTTCATAATCTGTACATGTCAAAGAAGACATGACTGTTTGTCTGGTGGTAGGGAAACTACCGACCGAAACGTGTCGAGATGCATTCCCAAAAAGAGGATTGTCCTCGATGGTTCCAGGGACGACTTCTCCCAATTGACCAGCCAACAGAAGTCCTTCAGAAACTGAAGAGACAAATCCCGAGCCGTCAACGCCTCCTCCTCCGAGGAAGCCACGATCAAAAGATCGTCCAGATAAGGGAGAATCGTAATCCCCTGTCTTCGAAGGATTGCCATGAGGGGCGCCAGAATTTTTGTAAAGACCCTTGGCGCTGAGGCTAAGCCGAACGGCAGAGCCACGAACTGGTAATGATTCTGACCTATGGCAAATCGAAGAAAGCGCTGATGAGCCTTTCCGATGGGAATATGCAAATAGGCGTCGCGAATGTCGATTGACACCAGAAAATCGTTCTGTGACAGAGCTGCCACAACAGAGCGAAGCGACTCCATGCGAAATTTCCGGGCATGGACATGCCGGTTTAATCGCTTGAGATCCAGAATCGGGCGAAATTTGTTCTCCTTTTTGGGAACTATAAAAAGGTTGGAATAAAAACCTTTCCCTCGGTCCTCTGACGGAACCGGTATCACTACACCCTTTTGTAGCAGAGATTCGACGTCTCGCTGTAGAGCGACAACAAGCTCGGGTTCCGACGGAACGCGAGATTGACAAAAAACATTTGGGGGTCGAGAAGCAAACTCTATGAAATAGCCTGCCGACACTATCCGCGTTACCCAGGAATCTGGAACGCGAGCCATCCAAGTCGCCTTGAAAAGAAGCAGGCGACCCCCCACTCAAGAATCCTCGAGTGGACCCCTGGCGTCAATCCGACTTTGCGGGCTTCTTGTCAAGTTCCCGCTTGTCCTGGCGGAAACTCTGCTTCCAGGGAGTACGAGTTATCTGAGAGGATTTCTTTCCTGAAAAGGAAGGACGACCCGATCCCACGAGGAGTGACTAGATCGTCCTCGGCCCCGAAAGGACCGCCGACCACTATAGACACCAGGCTTACTGGACACCGAGGCCATGGCCCTACGCTGTGGTAATGCTGATTCCTTCGCCTTAGCCTTGGAAATCAGCTCTGTGAGGTCGGATCCAAAAAGATGGCCACCCTTGTAAGGTAAGGCCAACAACCCTTGTTTGGAAACTGCGTCCCCGGCCCACTGTCTGAGCCATAAAGCTCTTCTGACTGTGACCGCTGAAGCTTGCGCTTTGGCCAGCAGAGATGCCGTATCCAGACCGGCATCAAAGATATAACAGGCTGCCGTTTCTAACCATTCACAAGTTTCCCGTATCTCAGATAACGGAGATTCATTTTGCAACTCCGTCTTCAGACGTGCCAACCAGCCTAGAGAAGCTCTAGCAGCACACATGGATCCTAGCACTGCTCGGAATCCATGACCCGCAGCCTCATAGCTTGCTTTTGCCGCCAATTCTGTTTTTCTATCCAAAGGCTCCTGTAAGCTCGCTTTCCCCTTAATAGGGAGTAGTGAGGATTTACTAAGCTGAGATAAAGACACATCCACTTCAGGAGCAGAAGTCCAATTAGCCTTTAACTCCGCAGAGCAAGGATAAAGTGTATCAAAGAAATGCGTTCCATGAAAACGCTTATCTGGACACAGACGTTCCTCCTCTATTACACTATTAAGCTCATCCAGAGCTGGCAATGTTGTACGCGAAGCACGGGACTCCTGGAACATGCGTGCTGATTTACCAGGACGACTAGTTACCTCCTCCGGTAACTGTAATATATCTCTCATGGCTTCAATTAATGCCTCCGTACGCTTCGCCATAGAGGAACGCCCCTGCGGCTCATCCGCATCTGAATCGGATATTTCTCCATCCGAATTTAAAGGGGAACTCTGCCCAATATCAGATACATCTGACTCGCTCCGTGTAGAGGCCGGTAAGGGCCTGCGTCGCTTCCTCTGAGAGGAATTAGCAGACACATATTGACCTAAAAGGTCAGACAAGTTGTTGATCGATCGAGCGATATCGTCCAATTTTTCACCGCTGTCGACCGCAGCGCTAGACGCTGTGGAGGTCTGCGTATCTGATTGCCGTAATGGCACTGGGACATGGTCCGCGGCATCTGAACTCTGTTCAGACATGTCTCACCTGTATGAGCAGGTCAAAGCGGTAATACCAGCAAAAACTATGCGGTTTTTTTTTGTTTTTTTTAAACGCTGAAGGGTTAACGCTCCACCAGGCAGGGTTACCCCAGCGGTATTCAGTCAAAAAATTTAGCTGGTAGAAATAACCCTCAGAGGGGTTAATATTGCAAACTCACCACAATATATATTTGTGAGCCCCAGCCAATTTAATGTCTCTAATGAGACTGCAGCTGCAGGATAGCGATCGCTGCGCTGCGGGGTGAGGAATCAGCACTCACCCAGCTGGCCGTGGTGTCTTATGAGGAGAGGAGCGGTCTGAGGAGCCCAGGAGCCTGTGTAATGGCCGCCACAGTGGGGGAGTCGCAGGAGAAACGCCAGAGCGCGCGTCTTCCTGCTCAGAAGACCGGGAATCGTTAGGCCACGCCCCCTGCTAGCTCAAATAATGAGCGCGAACTCCCCCGCTCCTGCTCCCTCTCTGTCCTGCAGCTATCTGCCTGCGGACAAAAAATCACCACATCTACTATGTAACAGCGCTGTCACCGCAGCGCTGAAGCATACTGACATACAAGTAATAGCGCTGCTCACTCAGACGCTAAAGCACTCACACATAATAATAATAAAAAATTTGTGTGGAGTACTCACCAGCCAAAGCGCCACAGGGACCCTCAGGGGTTTCTGGCGCTGTGCCCATGCTTCCCCCCAGGGCGAGGAACGCAGTGACCGCACGTGTGGTTTGCGTCCCGCCAGGGAAGCTCTCCTCATCCCCCAGGGCCGGCAAGGATTCTGCAGGGACTTTGAGTAAATACAGATCCGCCAAGGGAGAGGTTGGGGTACAGCAGCGCTGGTACCCTGAGACCTCTAGACCAACTGGTGATCCAAGTCTCCTGTCCGAATATAAAATAATAAAATCTTCTGAGGAGCTGCATTAGCAGCGACCATCCTCTGGACCTCAAATCTTAGACTGGAGCTGAGTAGGAGGAGCCCGAGCTGGAGGGGCCAGCCAGTCAGCACTCTTGATCTGAGGTGACATCCTGATCTGGGGCTCCGCCTACCCATCAGTAATGAATTCCTGTGTCTCCCTCCCTTCCATTCTGCAGCTGAAAAAGTTATTTTTGTGGAAAAAAAATGATTTTTTATTTTCACGGCTCTGCGTTATAAACTTCTGTGAAGAACTTGGGGTTCAAAGTGCTCACCACACATCTAGATAAGTTCCTTGCGGGGTCTAGTTTAAAAAATGGGGTCACTTGTGGGGAGTTTATACTGTTTAGGCACATCAGGGACTCTGCAAACGTAACATGACGCCCGCAGACCATTCCATCAAGTCGGCAATTCAAAACGTCACTACTTCCCTTCCGAGCCCCGAAGTGTGCCCATACAGTAGTTTTCTCCCACATATGGGATATCAGCGTACTCAGGACAAATTGGACAACAACTTTTGAGGTCTAATTTCTCCTGTTACCCTTGGGAAAATAAAAAAATTGGGGACTAAAAGATCATGTTTGTGGAAAAAATATGATTTTTTTATTTTCATGGCCCGGCGTTATAAACTTCTGTGTAGCCCTTGGGGGTTCAAAGTGCTCACTACACATCTAGATAAGCTCCTTGGGGGGTCTAGTTTCCAAAATGGGGTCACTTGTGGGGGGTTTCTACTGTTTAGGCACATCAGGGGCTCTGCAAAGGCAACATGACGCCCACAGAACATTCCATCAAGTCTGCATTCCAAAATGGCGCTCCTTCCCTTCTGTGCTCTCCCATGCGCCAAAACAGTGGTTCCCCCCCACATATGGGGTACCAGTGTACTCAGGACAAACTGTACAACAACTTTTGTGGTCCAATTTCTCCTGTTACCCTTGTGAAAATAAAAAATTGCGGGTTAAAAAAAATCAGTTTTTGAGGAAAAAATGTTTTTTTATTTTCACGGCTCTGCATTACAAACTTCTGTGAAGCACGGGGGGGTTCAAGGTGCTCACCACACATCTAGTTAAGTTCCTTGAGGGGTCTAGTTTACAAAATGTGGTCACTTGTGGGGGGTTTCTACTGTTTAGGCACATCAGGGGCTCTGCCCGCCCGCAGACCATTCCATCAAGTCGGCATTTCAAAGCGTCACTACATCCCTTCCAAGCCCTGACGTGTGCCCAAACAGTGGTTCTCCCCCACATGTGAGGTACTAGCATACTTAGGACAAATTAGACAACAACTTTTGGGGTCCAATTTCTCCTGTAACCATTGTGAAAATAAAAAATATGGGGCTAAATAATAATTTTTTGAGAAAAAAAAATGATTTTTTATTTTCACGGCTCTGCGTTATAAAGTTTTGTGAAGCACCTGGGGGTTCAAAGTACTCACTGTGCATCTGCATAAGTTTCTTAGGGGGTCTAGTTTCCAAAATGGGGTCATTTGTGGGGGAGCTCCAAAGTTTAGGCATACAGGGGCTCTCCAAACATGACATGTTGTCCGCTAACGACTGGAGCTAATTTTCCATTCAAAAAGTCAAATGGCGCTCCTTCCCTTCTGAGCCCTGCCGTGCGCCCAAACAGTGGTTTATGACCACATATGAGGTATCTGTGTACTCAGGAGAAATTGCCCAACAAATTTTAGGATCCAATTTATACTGTTGCCCATGTGAAAATGAAAAAAACTGAGGCTAAAAGAAAATTTTTGTGAAAAAAAAAGTACTTTCTTTTTTTTACGGATCAATTTGTGAAGCACTTGGGGGTTCAAAGTGCTCACTCTGCATCTAGATAAGTTCCTTGGGGGGTCTAGTTTCCAAAATGGGGTCACTTGTGGGGGAGCTCCAATGTTTAGGCACACAGGGACTCTCCAAATGCGACATGGCATCCGCTAAATATTCCAGCATATTTTCCATTCAAAAAGTCAAATGGCGCTCCTTCCCTTCTGAGCCCTGCCGTGCGCCCAAACAGTGGTTTATGACCACATATGAGGTATCTGTATACTCTGGAGAAATTGCCCAACAAATTTAGGGTCCATTTTATCCTGATGCCCATGCAAAAATGAAAAAATTGATGCTAAAAGAAAAATTTTGTTAGAAAAATTAAAATGTCCATTTTTTCCTTCCACGTTGCTTTAGTTCCTGTGAAGCATCTGAAGGGTTAATAATCTTCTTGAATGTAGTTTTGAGTAGCTTGAGGGGTGCAGTTTTTATAATGGTGTCACTTTTGGGTATTTTCTGCCATATAGACCCTCAAAGTGACTTCAAATGTGAGGTGGTCCCTAAAAAAAATGGTTTTGTAACTTTTGCTGTAAAAATGAGAAATCGCTGGTCAACTTTTAACCCTTATAACTTCCTAACAAAAAAAAATGTTGTTCCCAAAATTGTGCTGATGTAAAGTAGACATGTGGGAAATGTTATTTATTAACTATTTTGTGTCACATAACTCTCTGGTTTAACAGAATAAAAATTCAAAATTTGAAAATTGCGAAATTTTCAAAATTTTGGCCAAAGTTCCATTTTTTTCACAAATAAACGCAAAAATTATCGACCTAAATTTACCACTAACATGAAGCCCAATATGTCACGAAAAAACAATCTCAGAATCGCTAGGATCCGTTGAAGCGTTCCTGAGTTATTACCTCATAAAGGGACACTGGTCAGAATTGCAAAAAATGGCAAGGTCTTTAAGGTCAAAATAGGCTGGGTCATGAAGGGGTTAAGCGATTACGCCGCAAAAACGCTTAAAAAATGCTGCGTGTGCACATAGCCTGAAAGTGCCAAAAGAAACAAAGCAAGCACTACTACAGATGAATTAACCCCTTAGTGACAGAGCCAATTTGCAGCTTAATGACCGGACCAATTATTACAATTCTGACCACTGTCACTTTATGAGGTTATATCTCTGGAACGCTTTAACGAATGCGGCTGATTCTGAGACTGGTTTTTCATGACATATTGTACTTCATGTTCGTGGAAAAATTTTTTTGATATGACTTGCGTTTATTTATTAAAAAAAAACGGAAATATGGAGAAAATTTTGTAAATTTAGCTTTTTTCAAACTTTAAATTTTTATGCCCTTAAATCAGAGAGATATGTCACACAAATTTCTTAATAAATAACATTTCCCACATGTCTACTTTACATCAGCACAATTTTGTAAACAAAATTTTTTTGTTACGCAGTTATAAGGGTTAAAAGTTGACCAGCGATTTCTCATTTTTACACCATTTTTTTTTTTTTAGGGACCACATCACATTTGAAGTCACTTTAAGGGTCTATATGATAGAATGGTATCACTTTTCGGTATTTTCTAAAAACTGCACCCTCAAGGTGCTCAAAACCACATTCAAGAAGTTTATTAACCCTTTACGTGCTTCACAGGAACTGAAGAAATGTGGAAGGAAAAAAACACGGATTTTGGTAAAGACTTACCTGTAAAATCCTTTTCAGCGAAGGAAGGAAGAGAGACACAGTATTCATTACTGATGGGTAGGCGGAGCCCCAGATCAGGATGTTACCTCAGATCAAAAGAGTGATGACTGGCTGGCCCCTCCAGCTCGGGCTCCTCCTACTCAGCTCCAGTCGTATCAAAGCTTTTAGGAAAAGAGCCAAGATCACCAGCGGAGCAACATAACCCCTTCTGAAGGAACTTCAGAGAAAAAACACAAGGATACAGGTTATGCATGCAAAGAAAGCCAAAAACCACAGAGTTCCAGGTACTACTCACGGAACCTGACTACTGCGATGAGCTGGCGATGCTGGAACAGAGCCTTAGCGCGCTGACCTCAGCCCAGATAATCGCTATCAGATAAGGGTCGCGCTGCATCTGAAAACATCAACACACTTCTGCCTTGGGAGGGTGCTGTGTCTCCCTCCCTTCCTTCGCTGAAAAGGATTTTACCGGTAAGTTCTTACCAAAATCCGTGTTTCAGCTGCAGAATGGAAGGGAGGGAGACACAGGAATTCATTACTGATGGGACGTCCCAAAGCAGTTCAAAATAAGGGTGGGAAAAAACCAACAAGAGGCAGAAACCCAACAACCTTAACAACAAAGCGCAACCAGCGCTAAACACAAGTTCATCCAGAACTTTAAACTACAGCTGCCTGCAGGACCCTACGTCCGAGGGCTGCATCAGCGGAAGCACTGACATCCACTTTATAAAACTTCGTAAACGTGTGGACAGAGCGCCAAGTTGCCGCCCGGCAGAGCTGCACTGCCGAAGCACCTTGGTGAAAATTTCTCTCTCGTCTGATATGCAATCACATCAGAGGAGAGAGAAAGCTAAAGCAGAATCGTGGCTTTTTTTTTTTTTTTTGCAAAAAAGCGGGGTCGGTAAAAAACGACCCGAATCATGTTATCTGGGACCCCTGAGAAAATCCGACACTGGGGGGACGCTATATACTTTTTCACGGCGCTGTGGTTTAAGTACCCTTAACCCAAGGTTCGACAAACCCAGGCGCCAGGTCGCCAGTGGCGCCTAGAAAATCATGCCTGGCGCCCGGGTTTGTCGGGCCCCTGAGCAGGCGGGGGGCCCTCTCGCCGTCGGGCACCCCGGCGCCCGTTAGCGGAGGAGAGCGGTGTCAGCGCCGCCACCCGCCCCCGTCTGCTCAGGGCCCCGGCAGCAGCTGGCACAATACTTACCTCTCCCGTGCCTCCGCTGCCACAGCTCCGGGCTCCAGGGGGCGTCGGCGCTTCCTCTCACAGCAGCGCCGCTGAATGACGTCATCATTCAGCGGCCGGCTGTGACAGAGAGCGCGGACGCCGGACAGATGAGATGTGATGTGTATGTGTGTGTCTGTCTGTGTGCATCAGTGTGTGTGTGTGTGTATGTGAGAGAGTGCTTGTGTGCTGCATGTGTGATTGTGGTGGGGGGAGGGCAGTGATGATGGGGAGGCATTGATGATAATGGGGAGGCATTGATGATAATGGGGAGGCATTGATGATAATGGGGAGGCATTGATGATGATGGGGAGACATTGATGATGATGATGGGGAGGAATTGATGATGATGGGGAGGCATTGATGATGGGGAGGCATTGATGATGATGGGGAGGCGATGATGATGATGGGCAGGCATTGATGATGATGGGCAGGCATTGATGATGATGGGCAGGCATTGATGATGATGGGCAGGCATTGATGATGATGGGAGGCATTGATGATGATGGGGAGGCATTGATGATGATGGGGAGGCATTGATGATGATGGGGAGGCATTGATGATGATGGGGAGGCATTGATGATGATGGGAGGCATTGATGATGATGGGAGGCATTGATGATGATAGGGAGGCATTGATGATAATGGGCAGGCATTGATGATAATGGGGAGGCATTGATGATGATGGGGAGGCATGATGATGATGGGAGGTGATGATGATGATGGGGAGGCGATGATGATGATGGGGAGATGATGATGATGATGGACAGGCATTGATGATGATGGGCAGGCATTGATGATGATGGGGAGGCATTGATGATGATGGGGAGGCATTGATGATGATGGGGAGGCATTGATGATGATGGGGAGGCATTGATGATGATGGGGAGGCATTGATGATGATGGGGAGGCATTGATGATGATGGGGAGGCATTGATGATGATGGAGGCATTGATGATGATGGGAGGCATTGATGATGATAGGGAGGCATTGATGATAATGGGCAGGCATTGATGATAATGGGGAGGCATTGATGATGATGGGGAGGCATTGATGATGATGGGGAGGCGATGATGATGATGGGGAGGCGATGATGATGATGGGGAGATGATGATGATGATGGACAGGCATTGATGATGATGGGCAGGCATTGATGATGATGGGGAGGCATTGATGATGATGGGGAGGCATTGATGATTTTGGGGAGGCGATGATATGATGAGGAGGCAATGATGATGATGGGCAGGCAATGATGATGATGGGGAGGCCATGATGATGATGGGGAGGCAATGATGATGATGAGGAGTCAATGATGAAATGAAAAAAAAAAATTCTGGCTCCTAAATTTTTGGGCTGCCTCCTAGATTCTGAACAACTTTGTCAACCCCTGCCTTAACCACTGCCGTTAAAAGGCGTATCAGCGGTCGTTAAGGGGCTAAACAAGACAAATGCTCTATCAACCAGAATTCAAGACAAATAGGAAGCTGTATTAAATTTTATGGCATAAATATACCAATAAAGGTATGTGAGTGCCGAGCAGGCTAAATTAACAAATGGAATTTCTGGATAGATAAAGCAAATAATTCCATGGTATCGAATCCTCACAAGGAGCATAACATACCTGAATGTCATGCAAGTCTGAGGAGTGCCACTGATAGGACATGGATCCCTCCCGCCCCTCTGAAGAAGCAGGGTGACAAAACTTACAAAACCTTTAAGGACCACATCACATTTAGGGCTCATACTCACTGGCTGGAAAAAAATCGGTCCGTTTTCTGCAGGAAAAAAACGGTACATTTGTTGTAAAAAGGAATGCGATTTTGATGCGATTTTAAATTGCACCATGCGTTTTCCATCAGTTTTCCATCTGTATGCAATGCGATTTTAACATGAAGTTTTACATAGAGCAGTTATCTCTATGTAAAAAGTCATGTAAAAATCACTGTAAAAAAAAAATGTACACAAAAAGCAAATAAATATATATATATATATATATATATATAGGTCATACACTTCTACATAGTATAATAGCTGCTAATTCATCCCTGGCTATACTGTAAAATCACACTGACAGCTTTAATAAAGAATAGAAACAATACATATACACACATAGAATATATATATATATATATATATATATATATTAATGTAATTGTGACATATATATATATATATTATACACATATATTTATAGTTCATACACTCCTACATACTGTAATAGCTGCTAATTCAATTGCCGGCTTTTGTGAAATCACAAAAGCCGACATGAAATGATACATTGTTTCCACACAGTTAACCATGTAATTTCATGTATTTTGATATATGGTTTTAACTTACAATTACATAAGTGTTTTTGTGCAAAATTTCAGACATGTAGGGGTTAAAGGTGTAAATTCGTTGAAAAAAAATGCCAGATAGGTAAGAATAATGTTGTTTTATTATTTTTTCTTTATTATAGAAGATCAAGGGCTTCGCACGGATTAAGAGTTTAATAAAAGATGGTCAAAAATTGTGTTTTTATTTCATTAAAATTATTTATTCTTAAAGTGTGTGTGTTTTTTTTATTTCCTTCAATAGGATTAATAATTGATAGTTGTCTAATCGACAGCTCTCAATTATTAACCTGGCTTAAAGTGACCTTTCAATAGCAAGGTGGCTTTAACCCCTTATTAACCCATTCGCCACCGCTACAGGGCAATGGGAATAGACGGGCAAAGTGCCAGAAAGGGCGAATCTAATTAGAGATTTGCCCTTTCTGGGGTGTCTGGGGGCAGATGTTAGTAGCCAGGGGGGGGGCACAAAAAAATGTACCCTCCCTAGGCTATTATTATCTGCCCCCACTCGCTTGCTTTGTCTGTCTGGTGGAGAAAATACAGCGGGAGCCCACGCATTTTTTTTCAATGAATTTACACCTTTAATTAACCCCTACATGTCTGAAGTTTTGCACACATGAACTTATGTAATTGTAAGTTAAAAACATATATCAAAATACATGAAATGACATGGTTAACTGTGTCTAAACAATGTATCATTTCATGTCGGCTTTTGTGATTTCACAAAAGCCGGCAATTTAATTAGCAGCTATTACAGTATGTAGAAGTGTATGAACTATAAATATATATATATGTATGTGTTACAATGACATGTATATATATATATATATATATATATATATATATATATATATATATATATATATATATGTATTCTATGTGTATGTATCTAGTGTTTTGTGAGCTGTCAGTGTGATTTTACAGTAGCCGGGGATGAATT
This sequence comes from Oophaga sylvatica, assembly GCA_033576555.1. Classification (NCBI taxonomy): domain Eukaryota; kingdom Metazoa; phylum Chordata; class Amphibia; order Anura; family Dendrobatidae; genus Oophaga; species Oophaga sylvatica. The sequence continues at coordinate 332,123,481 of JARQOD010000001.1, read as the reverse complement.
GCCGGCTTTTCAAAGGAAACTGGTGCGTATAAATCGGACAGCACTTCCATGGTGCGAGTGCTGTGCGTTTTTTAATCGCACCCATTGACTTGCATTGGCGATTATCATCCCAAAATCGCATCAAATCGCAGCATGCTGCGATTTTTTTCTCACACCAATTTCTGATGAGAAAAAAATCGCAAATGAGAACTCACCTATTGAATAACATTGGTCAGATTTGAATCCGATTTTTTTTCGTCTGATTATCATCCGTTTTTGGCGCCAGTGAGTATGAGCCCTTAAAGTGACTTTGAGGGGTCTGTATGACAGAAAATACCCAAAACTGGCACCATTTTAAAAAAAATGGCACCATTCTAAAAACTGCACCCCTCAAAACCTCATTCAAGATGTTTATTAACCATTCAGGTGCTTAACAGGAACTGAAGCAATGTGGAAAAAAAAAAATGAACATTTAACTTTTTTTCCCACATAAATTTTACTTTAGACCAGGGTGGATAAAAATCAATGATTTTTTTAAAAAAAATCAAAAAAATCGGATTTTTTTGATTTAAATCGGATTTTTTTTTGATTTAAATCAGATTTTTTTCAATAAACTGCTTTTTGAGGAAAATATTTTACCATCCAAAGGTTCTTCCATCATGAGATAAAGCTGAGTTGTTTAACTCAGTAGAATAAAGGCTGTATATGTGTAACATTCACAATGCCATGCTCTTCCAGAGGTTTCTGTAGGATTAGTGGGCAGTTTCTCTCCTATAATCACAGACGCTCGCTTTACTTACGCAGTTCTCAAAACTGAATTTGACTCCGCAGAGGTCTCAGCCTCTTCTTCACGGCAAAAATGTTACAACATGAACAGAGTTGAGAAAAAGACCTTAACCCTATTGTTCTACAAACCTATATGAATACAGAATCAACCCCTTCAGTGCCAAGTCCAAGAAGTTAGACAATATGTTTCTGATTGTTTGGAGTGGAATAGATCTGCACAACACAAGAAGAATGTGAATCTAAGTGTGAGGAGGAGGAAGGGCAAGCAGACAAGAAAATGAAAGTGAAACTTTGAGCACAATACTGCAGCATAGCCACAGACAGACAAGTCTGGATCTGTTTGTGTGTACGATCTGAGGTTTATTACATTCTTTCCTTATAATGGCAGCAGGCCGTAAAAGAGACCCAGTTTGGGAATATTTTAATGAAGCTCCTTCGCCTATCGGTAAGGCAGGCATGCGTGCAAAATGCAAACGATGCAACAAAGAGATGCAAGGCCTGGTGGCGCGAATGAGGCAACATCATGAGAAGTGCGGTGATGAAGATGACCAAAGAAACACTTCTGAACAGGCAGGATCTTCAGGTTGGTAAACATTTTTATTGAATCCTATTTCTAAAGACTGAACTGTCATGTGTGAGAAAAATTATATTTCTTATTATTACTGCATGTTACTGTCATTTGGTACAGTTATGAAGAAAAACAAATATTCCTTTTGGGGCAGTGCTGTGTTGTGTACAATAAGCAGAAATTGTATAAACAATAAAATAACAGCATTGACTTTTTTGTTTTGGGGAATTCATGGATTCTGGAAACTATCCACCTCCAAGATCACCATCATCCTGTTCTACAGTTTCAGAGTTATCCATCCAGGATAGTGCTTCATTAGCAGCAGCATCATCATCAGACACCCACAGCCACATATCACCATCACCCAAAAGGAAGAAAAAACCTTTACCTCCTGGAACCACCATAGATAGGTTTGTGATAAGAACTAGCAGATTAGAAAAAGAGTTGATTGATGAAAAAATTGCCCAGTTTATTTATGCAACAAACTCTTCTTTCCGTCTGACTGAGAACCCACATTTCATTAATATGGTTCAGTCACTGAGACCAGGATACAGTCCACACAGCAGAGCTGATGTTGCAGGGAAACTGCTGGATCAAGTGTATGACAGAGAAATGGAGCAATGTGCAACAGCTCTGGAGGGTAAAATTGTTAACCTAAGTATTGATGGGTGGAGTAATGTCCACAATGATCCTATTGTATGTGCTTGTATAACAACAGAAGAAGGTAAAGTCTTCCTTGCACAAACAACTGATACGTCAGGAAATGCACACACAGCAGAATACTTACAAGAAGTGGCAGTAAAAGCTATAACAACATGTGAACAAAAATTCAAATGTCTAGTATGCAGTTTGGTCACTGACAATGCTGCAAACGTATCCAAGATGAGAAGAAATTTAGAAGAGCAGGGAGGGAATACAAAGCTAATAACATATGGTTGCAGTGCTCATTTGCTGCACCTCTTAGCCAAAGACTTAAGTGTTCCAGAAATAAAGGCTAATGTTGTTGAAATTGCTAAATACTTCCGTAATAATCATTTTGCTGCAGCAGCTCTGAAAAGGATGGGTGGAACCAAGCTAACGCTCCCACAAGATGTTAGATGGAACTCTGTGGTGGACTGTTTTGAGCAGTATATCAAAAACTGGCCTATTCTGATGACACTTTGTGAAGAAAATCGAGATAAAATAGATGGCACTGTCACGGCCAAAATCCTCAACATTGGGCTTAAGAGAAATGTTGAACATATGCTGAGCTTCCTGAAACCCATCTCTCAAGCTTTAAACAAAATACAGAAAAATAGCTGTTTTATTGCGGATGCTGTTGAAATTTGGAAGGAACTGAGTGAACACTTAAAAACAGAACTACACATGGACAGAATTAAATTACAAGCAGTAAACAAACGAATGGGACAAGCACTGACTCCAGCTCATTTTTTGGCAAATATTGTCAATATCCAATATCAGGGTCAAAACCTAAGTGCTGAGGAAGAGGAGTTAGCTATGACATGGGTATCCAGCAATCATCCATCTTTAATGCCAACTATAATAAACTTCAGAGCTAAGGGGGAACCATTCAAGAAATATATGTTTGCTGAAGATATTTTAAGGAAGGTCACACCAGTAAACTGGTGGAAGTCACTTAAGCGCTTGGATTTAGAGACTGTTCAAGTAATGATTTCACTTTCAACAGCAGTAGCTTCTTCTGCAGGCGTTGAAAGAATATTCTCTTCCTTTGGACTCATTCATTCTAAATTGAGAAATCGGTTGGGACCCAATAAAGCATGGAAGCTTGTTTTTCTTTTCCAGATTATGAATAGGAACAAAGAAGAAGATGATGATGAAGATGACGACGAGTGAGCTACAGAGGACAGCAGGGACAGTAGTATTTAAGTTTTTCATGTGTCGGCTGGGCTGACAGTCTAAGTTTCTTAAAATATATATATATTTTGTTTAGCCAAATTAGTTAACAAACATGGATGTTTGTTTAAGCAAATAACTTATGCTGTAATGTTGTTATTGTTTCAGTTGAATAAATCTATTTAAATTGTTATTAAGGTCAGGATTATTTTTCTCCTTCCTAAGTACAACAGAACAGTGGTGTCCAAATATGAATGATTAACCCATTAAACTGGGGAGAAAAAAGTAATATAAAAAGTGATTCTAAAAATCTTCATCTACTTGCATGTTAAAGTAGCAAGAACTAGTTTAAGTAGAAACTTTGATTTAAATCACTGATTTATATCAAGCCTTACTGACTAGTGATTTAAATCGTGATTTAAATCAGTTTGATTTAACACTAGGACTACTGGACTCGTGACCCCGCCTAGAACTACTGAAAGGAGTCATTTTGACTCCTTGCTTGTTTTCGTTTATTTTTAGAGTTTCATTTGTGGTTATTTATTAATAATTATATTTTTTGTAATGTATTATTATTGTGAGATCCAACAGTAATGCTTTTGATTGTTTTTTTTCTGCTTTTCTTATTTTTCTACAGAAAATAATAATTATAATAGACGTTTTTCAAACTTTTTTTTCATTCAAGTGCACACATATAAACAACAACTGAAGAACAAAAAGCAGAGAAAATGTAGGTGGAGGAGCATAAAAATGAAAATATGGCGCAGAATTCACCTTCTAAACATTTGGTGTTTCGCATTTTAGGCATTGCCTTTGATTTATGGCAGTACATTGCCCACACAAAGACTTACCACAAGTCTTACAATTGCCGACAGATCTATTTTTCTTGCACTTTTCTTTGATCTGGCAAAATTTTGTTTGAACCATCACTTCTGAGCATGTAGAAACTTGGGACGTGGAACCCTTTTCCCTATCTGTGACATAAGGACCACTCAACTCTCTCACAAGCGTTTGCAAAAATGCCTTGCGTGACATTTTTTGGTGGGTTATCTCATTGAATATTATCCATGCATTTATACCCGCAAAGTCTAAGGCATTTTCAAATGCATGAACAGGCCATCTCCTTGTGCATGTTCGTGTGGTATATTTTCGTGCCATCTGATCCACTACATCTACTCCATATTTTGTTTCATTGTAAAACTTTACCGTTTCTGGAGGTTTTTTTAGCGGAATTAGACGCAACAACAACATCTGGATGGACGGAACTCAAAATGACAACATTTTTGTTGGGCTTTCCTTGATATACTGTAAGTGTAAAATTGTCTTCATTTCTAAACACTTTAGTGTTGTACAATTCCTCTTTCATGGATTTTATTTCTTTAGGCACTTCTCGCCTTATCTTGTTCAGTGTTCTCACGATGGTTGTTCCTTTGCTTTTTAGCTGTTTAGCTAATTTTACTGAAGTAAAATAATTATCGGTTGTAACATTGGGACCTTTTTTCAAAAACGGGTCCAATAACTTCATTACCACATGGTCAGCTAAACGGTCCTCAGCACGGCGTGTGTCATCTTTGCCTAGATAAGGGAAGCCATTTGCCAGATATTTGCTCTCCTTATCAACAGCTAGCCAATATTTGTGGCCATATTTATCTGGTTTGGAAGGCATGTACTGCGTGAATGGACACCTAGTTTTGCTTGGGAAAAGTTGCTCATCCACCGTTATGTATGGGCCAGGTTTGACATGTAAATTGAACTACATCTATATGAACATCAGGGTAAATAAGACAGAGTGAAAAAATTATGCACAAAACTTTATAGCAACATTTAGTGACAAAAGGACCTCAAAATATAGTAGGGAGTCAAAATGACTCCCTTCAGTAGTTCTTGGTAAATTTTTAAAAAAACGCGCAAATTTTTCACCAAAATTATTTATTCTCACAAAATCTTTTTTCACATCATATTTGAGGAAAAGTCACCGAGTTTCAAGCCGGAATTCTGAAAAATGTAGTCACAGAAGAGAAATAAAAAACGAAAGGAGTCAAAATGACTCCATCAGTAGTTCTAGTGTTAAATCAAATCCACCCTGCTTTAGCCTCATTTCTTTTTTTTATTTTCACAAGGGTAACAGGAGAAAATGGACACCAAAATTTGTCATGCAATATACTCCATATATGGGGGAGGGTGGCTACTGTTTGGGCGCACGGCAGGGCTCGGAAGGGAAGGAGCGCCATTTGACTTTTTGAATGCACAATTGGCTGGAATCGAGAGCGGACGCCATATTGTGTTTGGAGAGCCCCTGATGTGCCTAAACAGTGGAAACCCCCCACAAGTGACCCCATTTTAGAAACTAGAACCCTCAAGGAATTTACCGTATCTAGATGTGTGGTGAGCCCACTAAACCCACAGGTGCTTCACAGAAATTTGCAACGTTGAGCCATGAAAACAAAATAAAAACTTTTTCTCGCAAAAATGTATTTTAGCCACAATTTTTTTTATTTTCACAAGGGTATCAGGATCAAATGGACGCCAAAAATTATTGGACAATTTCCTCCAAGTACGCCGATACTCCAAATGTGGTGGAAAACTGGGAGCATGGCAGGGTTCAGAAGGGAAGGGGAGTCCCTGATGTGCCTAAGCAGTGGAAACCCCCCACAGGTGACCCCATTATGGATACTAGATCCCTCAGGGAACTTATCTAGAGGTATTGTTATAGTAATGATAATAATGCTTTTGGTTTTACTGGTTTATGAATTTATAATGTGGTGTATGTGTAAGATGTGCAGATTATAAAAGTGTGTTATGAGTATTATTTTAATAATTTGCAGATGTGTGGTACGCCAGATTTCACAATGGTAAATTGTGTCTTTTGGATTCCCCTCTTGGAGTGTACTTTGCACGCTGTTTGGGAAACCTCTGCTGGAAAATATTGACCTGTAACAATATGGGCACCATCAGTTTCAGAAGTGCTGGGACCCTCACTTTCCCGAGTGCCAAACATTTGGGCTTTGATGACTACCTCCTGAAACTTAACCCCTTAGTGACAGAGCCATTTTGCAGCTTAATGACCGGGCCAATTTTTACAATTCTGACCACTGTCACTTTATGAGGTTATAACTCTGGAACGCTTTAACGAATCCCGCTGATTCTGAGATTGTTTTTTCGTGACATATTGTACTTCACGTTACTGGTAAAATTTCTTTGATATGACTTGTGTTTATTTATGAAAAAAACGGAAATATGGCGAAAATTTTGAAAATTTAACAATTTTCAAACTTTAAATTTTTATGCCCTTAAATCAGAGAGATATGTCACACAAATTTCTTAATAAATAACATTGCCCACATGTCTACTTTACATCAGCACAATTTTGGGACCAAATTTTTTTTTTTTTACAAAGTTATAAGGGTTAAAAGTTGACCAGCGATTTCTCATTTTTACAACACCATTTTTTTTTAGGAACCACATCACATTTGAAGTCACTTTGAGGGGTCTATATGACAGAGAATACCCAAAAGTGACACCATTCTAAAAACTGCACCCCTCAAGGTGCTCAAAACCACATTCAAAAAGTTTATTAACCCTTTACGTGCTTCACAGGAACTGAAGCAATGTGGAAGGAAAAAACACGGATTTTGGTAAAGACTTACCTGTAAAATCCTTTTCAGCGAAGGAAGGAAGAGAGACACAGTATTCATTACTGATGGGTAGGCGGAGCCCCAGATCAGGATGTTACCTCAGATCAAAAGAGTGATGACTGGCTGGCCCCTCCAGCTCGGGCTCCTCCTACTCAGCTCCAGTCGTATCAAAGCTTTTAGGAAAAGAGCCAAGATCACCAGCGGAGCAACATAACCCCTTCTGAAGGAACTTCAGAGAAAAAACACAAGGATACAGGTTATGCATGCAAAGAAAGCCAAAAACCACAGAGTTCCAGGTACTACTCACGGAACCTGACTACTGCGATGAGCTGGCGATGCTGGAACAGAGCCTTAGCGCGCTGACCTCAGCCCAGATAATCGCTATCAGATAAGGGTCGCGCTGCATCTGAAAACATCAACACACTTCTGCCGTGGGAGGGTGCTGTGTCTCTCTTCCTTCCTTCGCTGAAAAGGATTTTACAGGTAAGTCTTTACCAAAATCCGTGTTTCAGCTGCAGATGAAGGAAGAGAGCCACAGTATTCATTACTGATGGGACGTCCCAAAGCAGTTCAAAAATAAGGGTGGGAAAAAACCAACAAAAGGCAGAAACCCAACAACCTTAACAACAAAGCGCAACCAGCGCTAAACACAAGTTCATCCAGAACTTTAAACTACAGCTGCCTGCAGGACCCTACGTCCGAGGGCTGCATCAGCGGAAGCACTGACGTCCACTTTATAAAATCTTGTAAACGTGTGGACAGAGCGCCAAGTCGCCGCTCGGCAAAGCTGCACTGCCGAAGCACCTTGATGAAAAGCCCACGATGAAGCCACAGCTCTCGTGGAATGGGCTCGAATCTTAATCGGGCAAGATTCACCCCGAAGACGGTAAGCTTCCAAAATAGCTGACCGGATCCAACGAGCTATAGAACCCTTGGAAGCTCGTTGACCACGCCGACGACCTGCCGGAACCACAAACAGGGAGTCCGTCTTACGAAAACCTTGAGTAATAGATAGATAAAACTTCAAGGCCCGCACTAAATCCAATGTGTGTAAATCTCGCTCTTTCGTATTCTTCGGATCCGGACAGAGTGAAGGCAACACAATATCCTGGTTAACATGAAATTGTGACACCACTTTAGGCAAAAAATCACCCCGAGTGCGAAGCACTACACGATCCGGAAAAAACTCCAGAAAAGGAGGCGAGCAAGAAAGAGCTGCCAATTCAGAAACTCTCCTCAAGGAAGTGACTGCAACAAGGAAAGCCACCTTCCAAGAAAGTAAAGAAAGGCTAGCAGAAACCATAGGTTCAAAAGGTTTATGCTGAAGAGCCTCCAAAACAAGGTTGAGCCGCCAAGGAGACACGGGTGCCTTCCGCGGCGGAAACTTACGAGAGATACCTCGGAAAAAAGAGATCACGTCTCTATTTGAAGCAATGGTTCTCCGGAACAATAAGGACAGAGCAGAAATCTGACCTTTCAGAGTGCTAACTGCCAAACCCTTGTCTAGCCCATGCTGCAGAAAAGCCAACAGGTTGGGAATGGAAAATTTTCTCGGGTTCCGAGAAGACCCCAAACACCACGAAAAGAAGGTTTCCCAAATTTTGTGGTAAATCCTAGAAGTAGCCGGACATCTTGCAGCACGAAGGGTAGCAATGACCTCGGCTGAAAAACCTCTACGGGTCAAGATCTCGGTCTCAAGAGCCACGCCGTCAAACGCAGGGACATCAAGTCCGGATGACAAATGGGCCCCTGAGTCAACAAGTCCGGTTGAAGAGGGAGTGGAAACGGAGGTGCCGCCAACAGCGACATTATTGTCGAGAACCACACCCTTCTTGGCCAGTCTGGAGCTATCAGAATAGCTGGAATTCTCTCTAGTCTGATCCGACGCAGCACTAGAGGAAGTAAGGATATCGGCGGGAATACATAGATCAGCTTGAACTGATCCCACTGAGCCACTAAAGCATCCACCGCCACCGCCTTCGGGTCCTTGTACCTGGACATGAATGTCGGTAACTTGGCATTGGACCTGGAAGCCATCAAATCCACTTGGGGGGTTCCCCAGCGAGAGCACAGTAGTGCAAAGACTTCCGGGTGGAGGCTCCATTCCCCAGGATCCATCCTTCTGCGACTGAGAAAGTCCGCTGTAATATTCTGAACCCCTGGAATGTGAATCGCCGAAATGGCTGGTACATTGGCCTCTGCCCAAATCAGAATTCGGGACACCTCTACCATGAGTCTGGAACTCCTTGTCCCACCTTGGTGATTGATATACGCGACAGCCGTCGCATTGTCTGTCTGCACACGGACTGGCAGACCGCTCAAAGGGACCGTCCAATGTTGGAGGCAAAGAAAAATCGCCCTCAATTCCAGGATGTTGATCGGAAGCACAGACTCTTCCGGTGACCATACCCCCTGAATCCAGAGATTGTTCCAAACACCCCCCCAGCCCGTCAGGCTGGCATCGGTGGTTATGACTGACCACTTCAGAGGGAGGAAAGACTTCCCCAGGGAGAATGCCCCTGGACGTAACCACCATTCTAGAGAATCCCGCACCGCGCGAGAAATGGTGACACTGCAATCCAGCGATTGCGACTGATTCCATCGACTCAAGATGAACCTTTGAAGAGTCCTGGAGTGGAACTGGGCAAAAGGAATTGCCTCCATGGACGCCACCATCAGTCCCAGAAGACGCATACACTTCCGTAGAGACATTGCCATTGAGGATGTCATAATCTGTACATGTCGAAGAAGACATGACTGTTTGTCTGGTGGTAGGGAAACTACCGACCGAAACGTGTCGAGATGCATTCCCAAAAAGAGAATTGTCCTCGATGGTTCCAGGGACGACTTCTCCCAATTGACCAGCCAACCGAAGTCTTTCAGAAACTGAAGAGACAAATCCCGAGCCGTCAATGCCTCCTCCTCCGAGGAAGCCACGATCAAAAGATCGTCCAGATAAGGGAGAATCGTAATCCCCTGTCTTCGAAGGAGTGCCATGAGGGGCGCCAGAATTTTTGTAAAGACCCTTGGCGCTGAGGCTAAGCCGAACGGCAGAGCCACGAACTGGTAATGATTCTGACCTATGGCAAATCGAAGAAAGCGCTGATGAGCCTTTCCGATGGGAATATGCAAATAGGCGTCGCGAATGTCGATTGACACCAGAAAATCGTTCTGTGACAGGGCTGCCACAACGGAACGAAGCGACTCCATGCGAAATTTCCGGGCATGGACATGCCGGTTCAATCGCTTGAGATCCAGAATCGGGCGAAATTTGTTCTCCTTTTTGGGAACTATAAAAAGGTTGGAATAAAAACCTTTTCCTCGGTCCTCTGACGGAACCGGTATCACTACACCCTTTTGTAGTAGCGATTCGACCTCTCGCTGTAGAGCGACAACAAGCTCGGGTTCCGACGGAACGCGAGATTGACAAAAAACATTTGGGGGTTGAGAAGCAAACTCTATGAAATAGCCTGCCGACACTATCCGCGTTACCCAGGAATCTGGAACGCGAGCCATCCAAGTCTCCTTGAAAAGAAGCAGGCGACCCCCCACTCGAGAATCCTCGAGTGGACCCCTGGCGTCAATCCGACTTTGCGGTTTTCTTGTCAAGTTCCCGCTTGTTCTGGCGGAAACTCTGCTTCCAGGGAGTACGAGTTTTCTGAGAGGATTTCTTTCCTGAGAAAGAAGGACGACCCGATCCCCACGAGGAGTGACTAGATCGCCCTCGGCCCCGAAAGGACCGCCGACCACTATAAACACCAGGCTTACTGGACACCGAGGCCATGGCCCTTCGCTGTGGTAATGCTGATTCCTTCGCCTTAGCCCTGGAAATCAGCTCTGTGAGGTCGGATCCAAAAAGATGGCCACCCTTGTAAGGTAAGGCCAACAACCCTTGTTTGGAAACTGCGTCCCCGGCCCACTGTCTGAGCCATAAAGCTCTTCTGACTGTGACCGCTGAAGCTTGCGCTTTGGCCAGCAGAGATGCCGTATCCAGACCGGCATCAAAGATATAACAGGCTGCCGTTTCTAACCATTCACAAGTTTCCCGTATCTCAGATAACGGAGATTCATTTTGCAACTCCGTCTTCAGACGTGCCAACCAGCTTAGAGAAGCTCTAGCAGCACACATGGATCCTAGCACTGCTCGAAATCCATGACCCGCAGCCTCATAGCTTGCTTTTGCCGCCAATTCTGCCTTTCTATCCAAAGGCTCCTGTAAGCTCGCTTTTCCCTTAATAGGGAGTAGTGAGGATTTACTAAGCTGAGACAAAGACACATCCACTTCAGGAGCAGAAGTCCAATTAGCCTTTAACTCCGTAGAGCAAGGATAAAGTGTATCAAAGAAATGCGTTCCATGAAAACGCTTATCTGGACATAGACGTTCCTCCTCTATTACACCATTAAGCTCATCCAGAGCTGGCAATGTTGTGCGCGAAGCACGGGACTCCTGGAACATGCGTGCTGATTTACCAGGACGACTAGTTACCTCCTCCGGTAACTGTAGTATATCTCTCATGGCTTCAATTAATGCCTCCGTACGCTTCGCCATAGAGGAACGCCCCTGCGGCTCGTCCGCATCAGAATCGGATATTTCTCCATCCGAATATAAAGGGGAACTCTGCCCAATATCAGATACATCTGACTCGCTCCGTGTAGAGGCCGGTAACGGCCTGCGTCGCTTCCTCTGAGAGGAATTAGCAGACACATATTGACCTAAAAGGTCAGATAAGTTATTAATCGATCGAGCGATATCATCCAATTTTCCACCGCTGTCAACCGCAGCGCTAGACGTTGTGGAGGTCTGCGTATCTGATTGCCGCAATGGCACTGGGACGTGATCCGCGGCATCTGAACTCTGTTCAGACATGTCTCACCTGTATGAACAGGTCAAGGCGGTAATACCAGCAAAAAACTATGCGGTTTTTTTTTTTTTTTTTTTTTCAAACGCTGAAGGGTTAACGCTCCACCAAGCAGAGTTACCCCAGCGGTATTCAGTCAGCAAATTTAGCAGGTAGAAATAACCCTCAAAGGGGTTAATATTGCAAACTCACCAAAATATATATATATTTGTGAGCCCCAGCCAATTTTTATGTCTCTGATGAGACTGCAGCTGCAGGATAGCGATCGCTGCGCTGCGGGGTGAGGAATCCACACTCACCCAGCTGGCCGTGGTGTTATACGAGGAGGGGAGCGGTCCGAGGAGCCCAGGAGCCTGAGTAATGGCCGCCACAGTGAGGGGGTCGCAGGAGAAAAGCCAGAGCGCGCGTCTTCCTGCTCAAAAGACCGGGATAGCTAGGCCACGCCCCCTGCTAGCTCAAAGAATGAGCGCGAACTCTCCCCGCTCCTGCTCCCTCTCTGTCCTGCAGGTATCTGCCTGCGGACAAAAAATCACCACATCTTCATGTAGTAGCGCTGTCACAGCAGCGCTGAAGCATACTGACTTTACATGTAGTAGCGCTGTCACAGCAGCGTTCATACTGACATTACATGTAGTAGCGCTGTCACAGCAGCGCTGAAGCTTACTGACATTTACATGTAGTAGCGCTGTCACAGCAGCGCTGAAGCATACTGACATTACATGTATTAGCGCTGTCACAGCAGCGCTGACGCATACTGACATAGTAACGCTGACATTAGTAATAGCGCTGCTCATTCAGACGCTAAAGCACTCACACATAATTATCATTAAAATTTGTGTGGAGTACTCACCAGCCAAGGCGCCACAGGGACCCTCAGGGTTTCTGGCGCAGTGCCCATGCTTCCCCCCAGGGCGAAGAACGCAGTGACCGCACGTGTGGTTTGCGTTCCCGCCAGGGAAGCTCTCCTCATCCCCCAGGGCCGGCAAGGATTCTGCAGGGACTTTGAGTAAATACAGATCCGCCAAGGGAGAGGTTGGGGTACAGCAGCGCTGATACCCCTGAGACCTCTAGACCAACTAGTGATCCAAGTCTCCTGTCCGAATATTAAAATAATAAAATTTTCTGAGGAGCTGCATTAGCAGCGACCATCCTCTGGACCTCAAATCTTAGACTGGAGCTGAGTAGGAGGAGCCCGAGCTGGAGGGGCCAGCCAGTCATCACTCTTTTGATCTGAGGTAACATCCTGATCTGGGGCTCCGCCTACCCATCAGTAATGAATACTGTGGCTCTCTTCCTTCATCTGCAGCTGAAATTAACATTTAACTTTTTTTGCAAAAACTTTACTTCGGAACCTATTTTGTTTATTTTCACAAGTGTTAAAAGAAAAAATGAACCACAAAATTTGTTGTGCAATTTCTCCTGAATAAGCCGATACCCCATATGTGGGGGTAAACCACTTTTTGGGCGCACGGCAGAGGTCGCAAGGGAAGGAGCGACATTTGACTTTTTCAACGCAGAATTGGCTGGACGCCATGTCGCGTTTGTAGAGGCCCTGATGTGTCTAAACAGTGGAAACCCATCACAAGTGACCCCATTTTGGAAACTAGACCCCCTAAGGAACTTATCTAGATGTGTGGTGAGCACTTTGAATCTCCAAGTGCTTCACAGAAGTTAATAACATAGAACAGTGAAAATAAAAAATCATATTTTTTCCACAAAAACAATCTTTTCACCCAATTTTTATTTTCCCAAGGGTAACAAGACCCCAAAAGTTTTTGTGCAATTTGTCCTGAGCATGCTGATACCCCATATGTGGGGGTAAACAACTGTTTGGGTGCATGGCAGAGCTTGGAAGGGAAGGAGCGCCGTTTGACTTTTTCAACTCAGAATTGGCTGGACGCCATGTCGCGTTTGTAGAGGCCCTAATGTGTCTAAACAGTGGAAACCCCCCACAAGAGACACCATTTTGGAAACTAGAACCCCTAAGGAACTTATATAGATGTGTGGTGAGCACTTTGAACCCCCAAGTGCTTCACAGAAGTTTATAACTCCCGGGCATGAAAATAAAAAGTCATATTTTTTCCACAAACCTGATCGTTTAGTCCCCAATTTTTTATTTTTCCAAGGGTAACAGGAGAAATTAGACCACAAAAGTTGTTGTCCAATTTGTCCTGAGTACGCTGATACCCCATATGTGGGGTGGGACCACTGTTTGGGCGCACGGCAGGGCTTGGAAGGGAAGGAGCGCCGTTTGACTTTTTCAAACCAAAATTGGCTGGAATTGAAATTGGACGCCATGTCGCGTTTGGAGAGCCCCTGATACGCCTAAACAGTCGAAACCCCCCACAAATCACACCATTTTGGAAACTAGACCCCTTAAGGAACTTATCTAGATGTGTGATGAGCACTTTGAACCCCCAAGTGCTTCACAGAAATTAATAAACGTAGAGCCGTGAAAATAAAAAATCATTTTTTTCCTCAAAAATTATTCTTTAGCCCGCTATTTTTTTTATTTTCCCAAGGGTAACAGGAGAAATTGGACCCAAAAAGTTGTTGTGCAATTTTTCCTGTGTACGCTGATACCCCATATGTGGGTTGAAACCACTGTTTGGGTGCATGGGAGTGCTTGGAAGGGAAGGAGCGCCATTTTGTAATGCAGACTTTGATGGAATGTTCTGCAGGCGTCATGTTGTGTTTGCAGAGCCCTTGATGTACCTAAACAGTAGAAACCCCCTGCAAGTGACACCATTTTGGAAACTAGACCCCCCAAGGAGCTTATCTAGATGTGTGGTGAGCACTTTGAACCCCCAAGTGCTTCACAGAAATTTATAAACGCAGAGCCGTGAAAATGAAAAATCATTTTTTTTCTCAAAAATGATTTTTTAGCCAGCTATTTTTTATTTTCCCAAGGGTAACTGGAGAAATTAGAACCCCAAAATTGGTGTGCAATTTGTCCTGAGTACGCTGATACCCCATATGTTGGGGTAAACCACTGTTTGGGCGCACGGCAGGGCTCGGAAAGGAGGGAGCGCCATTTGACTTTTTGAAAGCCACGTCGTGTTTGGAGACCCCCTGATGGGTCTAAACAGTGGAAACCCCCCACAAGTGACCCCATTTTGGAAACTAGACCCCTTAAGGAGCTTATCTAGATGTGTGGTGAGCACTTTGAACCCCCAAGTGCTTCACAGAAATTTATAAACGCAGAGCCGTGAAAATGAAAAATCATTTTTTTTCTCAAAAATGATTTTTTTAGCCAGCTATTTTTTATTTTCCCAAGGGTAACCGGAGAAATTAGAACCCCAAAATTGGTGTGCAATTTGTCCTGAGTATGCTGATACCCCATATGTTGGGGTAAACCCTTGTTTGGGCGCACGGCAGGGCTCGGAAGGGAGGTAGCGCCATTTGACTTTTTGAACGCCACGTCGTGTTTGGAGACCCCCTGATGTGCCTAAATAGTGGAAATCCCTCAATTCTAGCTCCAACCCTAATCCCAACACACCCCTAACCCTAATCCCAACCCTAATCGTAACCTAAATCCCAACCCTAATTCCAACCCTAATTGTAACCCTAACTCGAATTGTAACCCTAACCCTAATTGTAACCCTAACCCTAATTCTAACCCTAATTATAACCCTAACCCTAAGGCTGGGTTCATTTTGCGTTTTACCAGCCCGTTCAACACATAGCGTTGACGGGCTGGTAACGGTATAGCATAACGTGATCGCGTTATGCTATACCCGCTAGCGCAGAGGAATCAGCAGATGATTCATCTGCGCTAGCGGTGACGGACCCCAGACGCTGCAGCTCGCGTCCGAGGCTCCGTCACTGAATGATGGCACGTCGCAAACGCATGCCGCTTTACGGCATGCGTCGCGATGCGCCCTCAAATGGGGGTGAATGGCAGCGTTAACGGACTGCGTTACACCGCGTTATACCGCGGTGTAGCGCAGTCCGTCTAACGGACTGCCATAACGCAGTATGAACCCAGCTTAACCCTAACCCTAATGCTAACCCTAACCCTAATTATAACCCTAACAGAAAAATGAAAATAAATATAATTTCTATTTTTTATTATATGTCCCTAACTAAGGGGGTGATAAATGGGGGGGTTATGTACTGTTTTTTTTTTATTTTGATCACTGTGATAGTTTATCACAGTGATCAAAATGCACTTTCTGGAGAATGAATGAAACTTTTTTTGAATCTGCCGCCAAGCAGATCGGCGGGCGCACTGCGCATGCGCCCGCCATTTTTTTTTTTGCAGGAAGAAGACGCCGGGATCCTGGGGCCTGCGGGAGGACGGAGGACACCGGTAAGTATACGGGGGGGGGGGGCGATCGGGGGACCCTCATTTTCTCCCCTCTGATGTGCGATCACATCAGAGGGGAGAGAAATCATTTTTTTTTTTTTTTTGCGATCGCGGCTATGCTTGCATAGCCGCGATCGCAACACCGGGATCGGTGAATACCGACCCGGATCATGTTCTCTGGGTCTCGGCTACCCCCGGTAGCCGAGACGCCAGAGAATATTTGCCCATCCCCGCACCAGCACAGCAGCACATAGCGGCGGGCGCACTGAGCATGCGCCCGCCATTTTGTTAACAGCGCCGGCACCGGGGGACAACGGAGGGCCCGGGGACCACATGGACTGGATCGGGGGCTACATGGGGGTCCTGGGGACCCTTTTTCTCTGTCCCCTGATGTCCGATGACATCAGGGTTAATAATATAGTAGAATGGTGTGCACTCAGGGTATAGAAGATGAGGTGCTGGTGAATTGGACCGAGATGGTACCAATAATTATAAGAGGAATGAGATTCACCGCACACAGAAATTTGATAATCATGCAAAAAAAGGTTTGTTTTATTAAACAATATTCAATCCAATAGAGAGATAGGTGATAGTGCCATATGGGATAATTGTACAATATACTGATACCCAACGTTTCGGCCCCTCCCGGGCCTTACTCATGGGTAACTAAAAGAAACAAAATGACAGTGTAAGATACATATATATATATATATCCTTTTTTTGCATGATTATCAAATTTCTGTGTGCGGTGAATCTCATTCCTCTTACGATGACATCAGGGTACAGAGAAATTAAATGGCACATCAGATTTTTTTTTTTTTTGTTGCGGTCGCCGTTATAGGGTTAATAACGGCGACCGCAACATCGGGTCGGTAAAAACCGACCCGATTCATGTTTTCTGGGGTCTCGGCTACCCCCGGTAGCCGAGACCTCGGAGAAAATGCGCCTCTGGGGGCGCTATTCACTTTTTCCACAGCGCCGTTAATTAACGGCGATGTGGTTTAAGTACCCTTAATGACCGCCGTTAAAAGGCGTATCGGCGGTCATTAAGGGGTTAAGTAAGGTCCCCGTATTGCCTGTACATTGAAACAGCACAAAAGCATTGTAGAGTGCCATATGTACAATGTGCACAGTCAATTTTTTTGTACCAAACTTTAGCTTTTCGAATGGCACTGTATGGTTTAAGGACCTGATCTGAGAGATCTACACCCCCCCATGTACTTATTATAATCCAAGATACAATCTGGCTTTGGGACTTGTGTTGTGGCACCTCGGACAGTGACAAGGGAGCTGTTGTCACGGTGTATGGTGGTCAAGACAAGGACAACGCTCTGGTCCTTATACTTGACCACCAGCATGTTGTCGCTGCATTGTGCTCTGCGGTCGACCTTTCTCAACAGTTGCCCAATTTGCAACTTAGGGAGGCCTCTCTGATTTATGTTTGAATGGTGCCACAATACAGGTGCTTCTCACAAAATTAGAATATCATCAAAAAGTTAATTTCAGTTCTTCATTACAAAATGTGAAACTCATTATATAGAGTCATTACAAACAGAGTGATCTATTTCAAGTGTTTATTTCTGTTAATGTTGATGATTTGGGTTGTCATTGACGGTAAGCCACAAAGTCATTATCTCAGTAAATTAGAATACTTTATAACACCAGCTTGAAAAATGATTTTAAAATCCAAAATGTTGGCCTTCTGAAATGTACATTCAGTAAATGCACTCAATACTTGGTCGGGGCTCATTTTGCATCAATTACTGCATCAATGTGGCGTGGCATGGAGGCGATCAGCCTGTGGTACTGCTGAGGTGTTATGGAAGCCCAGCTTCTTTGATTGCAGCCTTCAGCTCGTCTGCATTGTTGGGTCTGGTGTCTCCCATCTTCCTCTTGACAATACCCCGCAGATTCTCTATGGGGTTAAGGTCAGGCGAGTTTGCTCGCCAATCAAGCACAGTGATACTGTGGTTTATAAACCAGGTATTGGTACTTTTGGCAGTGTGGACAGGTGCCAAGTCCTGCTGGAGAATGAAATTTCCATCTCCAAAAAGCATGTTGGCAGAGGGAAGCATGAAATGCTCTAGAGTTTCCTGGTAGATGGCTGCGCTGACATTGGTCTTGATAAAACACAGTGGACCTACATCAGCAGATGACATGGCTCCCCAAAGCATCACTGATTGTGGAAACTTCACACTAGACTGCAAGCAGCTTGGATTGTGTGCCTCTCCACTCTTCCCCCCAGACTCTGGGACCTTGATTTCCAAGTGAAAAGCAAAAAACTTACTGTACTTTCACCTGAAAACTACACCTTGGACCACTGAGCAACAGTTCAGTTCTTTTTCTCCTTGGCACAGGTAAGACGCTTCTGGTGTTGTCTATTGGTCATGAGTGGCTTGACACAAGGAATGCGACACTTGTACATCATGTCCTGGATACGTCTGTGTGTGGTGGCTCTTGAAGCAATGACTCCAGCAGCAGTCCACTCCTTGTGAATTTCCCCGAAATTTTTGAATGGCCTTTTCTTAATCCTTTCAAGGCTGTGGTTATCCCGGTTGCACACTTTTTCCTTCAACTCAACTTTCCATTAATATGCTTGGATACAGCACTCTGAACAGCCAGATTCTTTAGCAATGACCTTTTGTGGCTTACCCTCCTTGTGGAGTGTGTTAATGACTGCATTCTAGACATCTGTCAAGTCAGCAGTCTTCCCCATGATTGTGGAGCCTACTGAAAAAGACTAAGGGACCTTTTTAAATGCTTAGGAAGCCTTTGCAGGTGTTTTTTGTTAATTATTCTAATTTACTGAGATAATGACTTCGGTGTTTTCATTGGCTGTAAGCCATAATCATCAACATTAACACAAAAACATCACTCTGTAATGACTATTACATACGAGTTTCACTTTTTGTATTGAAGAACTGAAATAAATTAACTTTTTCATGATACTCTAATTTTGTGAGAAGCACCTGTACAATTGTACCTCTCAGGCTACGTTCCCACGGTCAGTAACCGGCAGTGCCTTGGACGCAGCACATGTCCGCTGCTTACAAAGCGCTGCCGGCTTTTGAATGCAGGTGATTCCGCATGTGTTCATTGAACTGTGCGGAATCAACGTGTCCAATACATTGTACGGGTGAAATATATCTTGGAGAGACTTGCGTCTCCGCAAGATAAATAGACATGCTGTGGTCTGAAAAGACGCGCCGCATTTCCGTCTCCGCAGGTAAGTGCGGGTGTTGGAGCATGCATAGTGGACATGGGATTTCTTGAAATCCCATCCATTATGCTGTAATATCTGGCCACTGCGAGTTGGATGCTGCGGATGTACGCATCCAACCCGCAGCGTTTACTGACCGTGGGAACATGCCCTGACAGAGAGGGTCTTGAAGAGTGGGATGCTGGTGTAAAAGTTATCTATGTAGAGGTGATAATCTTTACCCAGCAGTAGATGCAGAAATTCCCACAATTTTCCCACTAACCCACAGGACAGGGGGGTCAATCTGGGTGTTCTTCCCTTCGTACACAAATTACTGGGTGTACCCTGAGGTACTCTTGCACAGCATGTACAATAGAATTCCGTACCTGGCCCTATTACTGGGAAGGTATTGTCGTAATTTTTGCCTCCCTTTGAAATGTACCAGAGATTCATCTATAGGGAAGTCCCTTTGGGGGTTGTACACCTCAGCAAGTTTTCTACTTAAGTGCTCACCTACACGCAGAATTTTATACAGACGATCTCAGTTAGGATCGTTTCAGGGAGGACACAGCGCATTATCACTATAATGCAAAATTTTTTGGATCGCCTCAGATCGTGTCTTGTCATGTCCATACAGAATACCAGTGTGCTGTAGAGTATATCAGTACTCCAGTATTGCCGAATCTGTTTTGTTTTGTTTTTTTACTATGCCATATGCAGCACAATGCCTCAAAATGTCATCTCTGCTGCATTTACAGGGGTTCATCTGATATAAGATGATGTGGGATTTTGGGTGAAAAACTGATGGGCGTACAAGTATGTCTGGGCCACCATAAGATTTATTATATCCTCGCTGAAAAAGAATTTAAAAAAAAAAAATCAATTTCAGTGAGGCCTGTAACGTTAAATTGGATTCCTGAGCTGCCCATGAAATCCAGAACAAGGAAGAGAAATAGAGGAATATGGGATCTTCCTCACTGGCTGAAGCTGTGTAGGAGGCAAGGAAGGCGTATGCCTCCTGTGGTGAATAGCATCTTCCTGACAAATGGGCCATTTTTATTTTATTCTTTAACCCCTTCCCGACCTGTGACAGCGTATGCGTCATGAAAGTCGGTGCCAATCCGACCTATGACGCATACCCTGCGTCATAAAAGGATCGCGATCCTGCGGGCCAGGTGACCGGGGTCACTGAAAGGTCACCCGACCCGCAGGCACAAGACCCTTTGTGCTTCATCACAAGGGGGTTGGCTTAACCCCCATGTGGCTACGATCGCTCTGATTGGCTGTTAAAAGTGAAACAGCCAATCAAAGCAATCTGTAATATTTCACCAATGAAATTTGGTGAAATATTACAATCCAGCCATGGCCGATGCTGCAATTTCATCGGCCATGGCTGGAGGCAGAGAACCAACCTCCCCACACACACACACACACACACACACACACACACACACACACACACACATACGAGTGGCCGCCCCCACCGATAAATGGCGGCGAACGGTCACCGTCGTCACTTTCTGCTCCCCTCCTCCTTACCTGTGCTCCCTCCGCCTTCTGATCCTCCCCCCTCACCTTCTGCCCCCCCCTACTCACCTCTCCCGGTCCTCTGGTGTCCCTGGATCCGTCCCGGGGTCCGTCCGGGAATCTTCATGGACGCCGCCATTTTGGAAAATGGCGGGCGCATGCGCAGTGCGCCCTCAGAGTCCATAAATTTATTTTGATCACTGTGATAAACTCTCACAGTGTTCAAAATAAAAAAAAAAAAAATGTAAATAAACGCCCCCTTTATCACCCCCATAGGTAGGGACAAAAAAATAAAATAAAGAAAAAATTTTTTTTTCCTGTTAGGTTAGGTTCACATTGCGGTAAACAAGCCCGTTCAACGCATAGCGTTGACGGGCTGGTAACGGTATAGCATAACGCGATCGCGTTATGCTATACCCGCTAGAGCAGATGAATCAGCAGATGACTCATCTGTCCTAGCGGTGACGGAGCTCAGACGATGCAGGCCGCGTCCGACGGTCCGTCACTGAATGACGGCACGTTGCGAACGAATGCCGCTTTACGGCATGCGTCGCGATGCGCCGAACAATGGGGTTCAATGGCAGCGTTAACGGACTGCGTTACACCGCTTTATACCGCGGTGTAACACAGTCCGTCTAACGGACTGCCTTGGCGCAATATGAACCCAGCCTTAGGTTTAGAATTAGTCTGGGTTCATATTGCGTTATGGCAGTCCGTTAGACGGACTGCGTTACACCGCGGTATAACGCGGTGTAACACAGTCTGTTAACGCTACC
This sequence comes from Oophaga sylvatica, assembly GCA_033576555.1. Classification (NCBI taxonomy): domain Eukaryota; kingdom Metazoa; phylum Chordata; class Amphibia; order Anura; family Dendrobatidae; genus Oophaga; species Oophaga sylvatica. Next base: position 332,101,989 of record JARQOD010000001.1, on the reverse strand, counting down.
ATTCACCCCCATTTGTGTGCGCATAGCAACGCATGCCGTAAAGCGGCATGCGTTCGCGACGTTCCGTCATTCAGTGACGGAGGCTCGGACACTGGCTGCAGCGTCTGGGCTCCATCACCGCTAGCACAGATGAATCATCTGCTGATTCATCTGTGCTAGCGGGTATAGCATAACGCGATCGCGTTATGCAACACCGTTACCAGCCAGTCACCGCTATGTGTTGAACGGGCTGGTAAAACGCAATATGAACCCAGCCTTAGGGTTAGAACTAGGGTTGGGGTTAGAACTAGGGTTGGGGTTAGAACTAGGGTTGGGGTTAGAACTAGGGTTAGATTTGTGGTTAGGGTTAGAGTTAGGATAAGTGTTAGGGGTGTTTTGGGGTTAGGGTTAAGGGTATGCCACACTAAACGAGATTGCAAGCGAGATCGCTAACGAGATCACTACTGCGTCACCATTTATGACGCAGTAGCGATCTCGTTAGCGACTTAGCTGTGTGATTCCAAACACAACTCATCAGTGATCTGTGATTCCAAACACATCTCATCAGCGATCTGTATAACGACCTCTGCGGTCGTTGGGAAAACCTAGTCCTACCTGCGATGCTGGTGAAGTCGTTCATAAAGGGTGTCACACTCAGCGATTCAGGCTCACCAGCGGGACACCAACGACCAAAAAACGGCTCAGAACGTTTACAAACGATCAGCGACATCTCGGCAGGGGCCACATCGCTGCTACATGTCACACACAGTTAAGTCGCTAATGAGATCGCTACTGCGTCATAAATGGTGACGCAATTGCGATCTCGTTAGCGATCTCGCTTAGTGTGGCATACCCTTTAGGCTTGTGGTTAGGGTTATGGTTAGAGTTGGGATTAGGGTTAGGGGTGTGTTGGGGTTAGGGTTATGGTTAGGATTAGGGGTGTGTAGGGGTTAGGGTTGGAGTTAGAATTGAGGGGTTTCCACTATTTAGGCACATCAGGGGGTCTCCATACGCGACATGGCACCATCATTGATTCCTGCAAATTTTGCGTTCAAAAAGTCAAACAGTGCTCCCTTTATTCCGAGCCCCGACATGTGCCCAAACAGTGGTTTACCCCCACATATGGGGTATCAGCGTACTCAGGAAAAATTGCACAACAACTTTGGGGTTCTAATTTCTCCTTTTACCCTTGGGAAGAAAAAATTGGGAACTAAAAAAATTATTTTTGTGGAAAAAAAAAGATTTTTTATTTTCACGGCTGCGTTATAAACTTCTGTGATGAACTTCAAGATTCAAAGTGCTCACCACAAATCTAGAGGAGTTCCTTGGGGGATCTAGTTTCCAAAATGGGGTCACTTGGGGGGAGTTTCTACTGTTTAGGCACATCAGTGGCTCTGCAAACGTAACATGATGCCCGCAGACCATTCCATCAAGTCGGCATTTCAAAACGTCACTACTTCCCTTCCAAGCCCCGACGTGTGCCCATACAGTAGTTTTCTTCCACATATAGGATATCAGCGTACTCAGGACAAATTGGACAACAACTTTTGGGGTCTATTTTCTCCTATTACCCTTGGGAAAATAAAAAAATTGGGGACTAAAAGATAATGTTTGTGGAAAAAATATGATTTTTTTATTTTCATGCCCAGGCGTTATAAACTTCTGTGTAGCCCTTGGGGGTTCAAAGTGCTCACCACACATCTAGATAAGTTCCTTGCGAGGTCTAGTTTCCAAAATGGGGTCACTTGTGGGGAGTTTCTACTGTTTAGGCACATAAGGGGCTCTGCAAACGTAATATGACGCCCGCAGACCATTCCATCAAGTTGGCATTTCAAAACGTCACTACTTCCCTTCCGAGCCCCAACGTGTGCCCGAACAGTGGTTCCCCCCCACATATGGGGTACCAGTGTACTCAGGACAAACTGTACAACTACTTTTGGGGTCCAATTTCTCCTGTTACCCTTGTTAAAAAAAAAACAGTTTTTGAGGAAAAAAATGATTTTTTATTTTCACGGCTCTGCATTATAAACGTCTGTGAAGCATGTGGGGGTTCAAGGTGCTCACCACACATCTGGATAAGTTCCTTGGGGGGTCTAGTTTCCAAAATGGCGTCACTTGTGGGGGGTTTCTACTGTTTAGGCACATCAGGGGCTCTGCAAACGTAACAAGATGCCCGCAGACCATTCCATCAAGTCGGCATTTCAAAGCATCACTACATCCCTTCCGAGCCCTGACGTGTGCCCAAACAGTGGTTCCTCCCCACATATTGGGTACCAGCGTACTCAGGACAAACTGTACAACTACTTTTGGGGTCCAATTTCTCCTGTTACCCTTGTGAAAATAAAAAATTGCGGGTTAAAAAAAAAATCAGTTTTTGAGGAAAAAATGATTTTTTATTTTCACGGCTCTGCATTATAAACGTCTGTGAAGCACGTGGGGTTCAAGGTGCTCACCACACATCTGGATAAGTTCCTTGGGGGGTCTAGTTTCCAAAATGGCGTCACTTGTCGGGGGTTTCTACTGTTTAGGCACATCAGGGGCTCTGCAAACGTAACAAGATGCCCGCAGACCATTCCATCAAGTCGGCATTTCAAAGCATCACTACATCCCTTCCGAGCCCTGACGTGTGCCCAAACAGTGGTTCCTCCCCACATATTGGGTACCAGCGTACTCAGGACAAACTGGACAACAACTTTTGGGGTCCAATTTATCCTGTCACCCTTGGGAAAATAAAAAATAGCGGGCTAAAAAATGATTTTTAAGAAACAAAAATGATTTTATTTTCACTGCTCTGCGTTTCTAAACTTCTGTGAAGCACTTGGGGGGTTCAAAGTGCTCACTACACATCTAGATAAGCTCTTTGGGGGCGTCTAGTTTCCAAAATGGGGTCACTTGTGGGGGGTTTCTACTGTTTAGGCACATCAGGGGCTCTACAAATGCAACATGACGCCCGCAGAACATTCCGTCAAGTCTGCATTCACAAAACGGCGCTCCTTCCCTTCTGAGCTCTCCCATGCGCCAAAACAGTGGTTCCCCCTCACATATGGGGTATTGGTGTACTCAGGACAAATTGCACAACAACTTTTGTGGTCCAATTTCTCCTGTTACCCTTGTAAAAATAAAAAATAGCGACCTAAAAAATCATTTTTGAGGAAAAAAATGATTTTTTATTTTCACTGCTCTGCGTTCTAAACTTCTGTGAAGCACTTGGGGGTTCAGAGTACCCACAACACATCTAGATAAGTTCCATAAGGGGTCTAGTTTCCAAAATGGTGTCACATGTGGTTTTTTTTTTCACTGTTTAGGCACACAGGGGTCTCCAAATGTGTCATGGTGTCCGCTAACAATTGGAGCTAATTTTCCATTTAAAAAGTCAAATGGCGCTCCTTCCCTTCTGGGCCCTGCCGTGCGCCCAAACAGTGGTTTATGACCACATATGAGGTATCAGTGTACTCAGGAGAAATTGGCCAACAAATTTTAGGATCCATTTTATCCTGTTGCCCATGTGAAAATGAAAAAACAGGCTAAAAGAAAATTTTTGTGAAAAAAAAAGTACTTTTTTTTTACGGATCAATTTGTGAAGCACCTGGGGGTTCAAAGTGCTCACTATTCATCTAGATAAGTTCCTTGGGGGGTCTAGTTTCCAAAATGGGGTCACTTGTGGGGGAGCTCCAATGTTTAGGCACACAGGGACTCTCCAAATGCGACATGGCAACCGCTAAATATTCCAGCATATTTTCCATTCAAAAAGTCAAATGGCGCTCCTTCCCTTCTGGGCCCTGCCGTGCGCCCAAACAGTGGTTTATGACCACATATGAGGTATCAGTGTACTCAGGATAAATTGCCCAACAAATTTTAGGATCTATTTTATCCTGTTGCCCATGTGAAAATGAAAAAACTGAGGCTAAAAGAAAATTTTTGTTGGAAAACTTAAAATGTCCATTTTTTCCTTCCACCTTGCTTTAGTTCCTGTGAAGCACCTGAGGGGTTAGTAATCTTCTTGAATGTAGTTTTGAGTAGCTTGAGGGGTGCAGTTTTTAGAATGGTGTCACTTTTGGATATTTTCTATCATGAAGACCCCTCAAAGTGTCTTCAATGGTGAGGTGGTCCGTAAAAAAAATGGTTTTGTAAATTTTATTGTAAAAATGAGAAATCGCTGGTCAACTTTTAACCCTTAACTTCCTAACAAAAAAAATTTTGTTTCCAAAATTGTGCTGATGTAAAGTAGACATGTGGGAAATGTTATTTATTAACTATTTTGTGTCACATAACTCTCTGGTTTAACAGAATAAAAATTCAAAATTGCGAAATTTTCAAAATTTTCGTCAAATTTCCATTTTTTCACAAAAAACGCAAAATTATCGACCTAAATTTACCACTAACATGAAGCCCAATATGTCATGAAAAAAATCTCAGAATCGCTAGGATCCGTTGAAGCGTTCCTGAGTTATTACGTCATAAAGCGACACTGGTCAGAATTGCAAAAAATGGCAAGGTCTTTAAGGTCAAAATAGGCTGGGTCATGAAGGGGTTAAAGCGAACCTGTCAGCAGTTTTGGCCGATATAAGATGCAGCCACCACCTTTCGGGGCTTATATACAGCATTCTATAATAATAAAAATAAGTTTTATTATACTCCCATCTTCTTAAGATCACCGTCCTCCTGCTTGTTTCATGGCTCCCCGGCATCGCGTTCCTGCCCAGGTGTACTTATCCTGCCTGCTGAGGGCAGAGCAAAGTACTGCAGTGCGCAGGCGTCAGGAAAGGTCAGAGAGGCCCAGCGCCTGCGCACTGCAGTACTCTGCTCTGCCCTCAGCAGGCAGGATAAGTACACCTGGGCAGGAGCGCGATGCCGGGGAGCCTGTGAAGCAAGCAGCAGGGCGCCATCACAAGAAGATGGGAGGTGCTGGACCTGCGACACCAATTGGACCAGAAGACAGCCCTGCAGGTGAGGGGCTTATCTACAGCATTGGAATCGGGGAACTGCTGCTGTTCTGATCACAGATAGGTCAAACAGCGGCCAGCACACAGACAGCACAGGAGGCAGGAGACAAGATTGCAGGACGTTTGCACTGGCCCCAAATGATATTCTCTCTCAGGGTAACACAGGCGGTCTACAACCACTCTGCACGCCAACTCTGAGGTAAAGATGGCGTGCAGAGTGGTGATTGCTATTTTAGATTAACCCCTTTGGTGCTGATTGGCTGAACAATAGTTACTGACCAATCAGCGCCAATGGGGCTAATCATGATAGATGACGTTGCAATCACCTTACTCATTGTGACTGCTGTGATTGGTGCGGTGTTACAGCATGTCTTTTTTTTACAACTATTGTGACATCACTGATTGGCTGATCAATTCTGACCAGCCAATCAGAATGATTGCAGACGCGGGGAGGGCGAGGTTGCAGTACAGACCCCGACTCACATGCAGGGATGGCCTGCTGTCAGAGTTAAGCTGGCTGCTCTCTCTGTCACAGTAAGGCCGGGATCACACATGCGAGAAACATGGCCGAATCTCACATGTGAATTCCCAGCACTGGCGCCGGCACTCGGGAGCAGAGCGAGCGGCTGCACAGGAATACATGCAGCCGCACACTCCACTGCCGAGTGCCGGCGGTAGTGCTGGGAATTCACATGCGAGACTCGGCCGTGTTTCTTGCATGTGTGATCCTGGCCTAAAATGTAGGGTGGTGACCGGAAAAAGAGGCACCGTTAGAGGTGCCGTAAATATACGCCGAATGTCAGGAAGCAGTTAAAAGGGTCTTCCAAACGGCAAACTTTCTGCTAACAGTGCAGCTTTCCGAATACTAAAAGTATGTAATACACACATTATTGGTTCAGCTCTACTGGCCAATTCCAGCAGTCGTCATGTGACCTCAAGTATGCGAATTTGCGTTCACAGACAACCACTCAAATGTGCTTTGAGTTGAATCATATGGCCACATTTCCATGTTCAGCATTTTACATCAGTAGTTGCAAGCTAAATCCAGGAGTTGGTGATAAACACAGAAGTGGTGACGTGTTTCTATTATACTTTTCCTCTGACTGTTCCACTCCTCTGGTTTTGGCTTACAAATACTGATGTAAAATGCTGACTGAATACTGAACATGTGAATGTGGCCTAACAGTGTGTCTTTTACAGATCTTGTGCATGTGGTTTAAGAGTGAGGCTATGTGCACACGTTGCGGAATTGCCATGGAAATTTCCGCAGCAATTCCGCACCTCCCTGCCGCGGGAAATATGCATAACGCGGGAAATATGCATATTATAGGTATGCGTATTCCCGCTAAAAACTAGCATTTTGCAAGCGTAATTAGCTTGCAGAATGCTAGCGTTTTACAAGCGATCTGACAGGGTGGTCACACGAGTCAAACAAGTGTTTGACAAGTGTGATCAACTTTTTATTATTGATGCCGCCTATGTCGCATCAATAGTAAAAAGATCTAATGTTAAAAATTAAAAAAAATAATAAATAATGATATTCTCACCGTCCGGCGGCCACCGCAGCTTTCCCGCCTCTCAGCGACGCTCCCAGCCAATCCCGTTCCCAGGCGTCCTTTGCGTCAATCACCCCGATGACGTAGCATCACACGAGACCGCTACGTCATCTGGGGTGATTCTCGTAAGGCATTACTGGGAACGGGATTGGCCGGGACCGTCGCTGAGAGGCGGGAAAGCTGCCTTCTATTATACTTTTCCTCTGACTGTTCCAATCCTGGTTTTAGCTTACACATACTGTGGTAAAAAAACTCAAATACTCAACATGTGCATGGGGCTTTAGCATTCGGAAATCTGCACTACTAGTAGAAAGTTAGTCCTGGGGTGATTAACCCTTTTAGCAATGCATGAACTCCAGTAACAGATGTGCTTTAACCCCTTACTGCCAGTGGACGGAATAGTACGTCCAATGGTAGTTCCCCTGCTTTGATGTGGGCTCCGGCGATGAGCCGGCATCAAACCTAGGACATGTCAGCTGTTTTGAACAGATGACATGTGCCCGAACTAGCCGCGGGAAGAATTGTGATCCGCCGCGGCTATTAACTAGCTAAATGCCGCTATAAACTGACAGGCATTTAACAAGCGCTTCTGGCCATCCGGCCGGAAATGCGCTCACCGGTGACCCCCGTCACGTGATCGCGAGTCACCGGTGTGGCGGCATGACAACCAGTGGTCTCCTTGAGACCTCTGTGGTTGTTGATGCCGAATTGCTATGAGCACCACCTTGTGGTCGGCGCTCATAGCAATGCAGTAATTCTGCTATATAGAGGCGATCTGCTCATCGCCTCTATGTAGCAGAGGGGATCGATTTGTGCCAGCTTCTAGTAACCTATGGAGACTATTGAAGCAAGGCAAAACAAAAAAAAAAAAATTTAAAAATATAAAAAAGTTTAAAAAATATAAGTTTAAATCACCCGCTATCACAATAAAACAATTAAAAAAAAAAAAAGAAAATCACACATATATATTTGGTATTGCTGTGTTCAGAATCGCCCGATCAATAAAAAAAAGGATTAACTTGATCGCTAAACTGCGTAGCGATAAAAAAAAAAAATCAAAAATGCCAAAATTAAGTTTTTTTTTGGTCGCCGCGACACTGCATTAAAATGCAATAGCGGGCGATCAAAAGATATTTTTTGCACCAAAATGGTATGACTAAAAACGTGAGGTCAGCACACAACAAAATAAGCCCTCACCCAACCCGAGATCACGAAAAATAATGCAATTTTTTTTTTTTTTTTTTTAGCAAAGTTTGGAATTTTTTTTCACCACTTACCGTATTTTCTGGCGTATAAAACGACTGGGCGTATAAGATAATCCCCCAACTTTACCAGTTAAAATATAAAATCTTCCTAAAAGTGGGGAGGTCTTCTTATACACCGGGTGTCATCTTATAGGGCGGGTGAGGACCAATCTGCATATGGTGGGGGGTGAGTGGTCCCGATGACGAAGGGAGGGAGCGTCTCACAGGGAAGGTGTTGAGTATCCCCCTATTACCTCATTGTGGCAGCGGTGCTCTCTGCAGGTCTCTGTGCTGGGGGCGGCGGCGGCTCCTCTTTCAGCAGCGTGGGGGCTCTGGGCTGGAGGGCGGCTTTGTGCAGAGTCGGGGCTCTGCCAGCATTTCCTCAAAGCCCGGAGGCCCTGGCAGCTCCATGGCTGCGATGAGGTGGCCTCCGGGAAAATGGCCGCGCATGCTCAGTTTCAGATCTCGTCTCCCGAGAACTTGGGACGAGATCTGAATCTGAGCATGCAGCGGCCATTTTCCCGGAGGCCACCGCATCGCAGCAATGGAGCTGCCAGGGCCTCTGGGCTTTGAGGAAATGCCGGCGGAGCCCCAACTCTGCACAAAGAGCCCCCACGCTGCACAAAGAGGAGCCACCGCCCCCCCAACACAGAGACCTGCAGAGAGCACCGCTGCCACAATGAGGTAATAGGGGGATACTCCCAACTCCTTCCCTGTGAGACACCCCCTCCCTTTGTCATCGGGACCACTCCCCCCACCATATGATGATTGGTCCGTACCCGCCCTATAAGACGACACCCGAGATTTTCACGTGTTAAAAAGTCGTCTTATACGCCGGAAAATACGGTAAATAAAAAAAGAACCTAGACATGTTTGGTGTCTCTGAACTCATAATGACCTGGAGAATCATAATAGCAGGTCAGTTTAAGCATTTAGTGAACCTAGCAGAAAAGCCAACCAAAAAACATGTGTGGGATTGCAGTTTTTTTTGCAATTTCACCGCACTTGGGAATTTTTTTCCCATTTTTGAGTACACGACATGCTAAAACCAATGGTGTTGTTCAAAAGTACAACTCGTCCCACAAAAAATAAGCTGTCACATGGCCATATTGACGGAAAAAATAAAGTTATGGCTCTGGAAGGAGGGGAGCAAAAAACAAAAACCGCTCCGGTCATTAAGGGGTTAATCCCTTGCTTATATATGAAATGCATTTACAACTTTGTCGGGTCCCTTCTTTGCCTCAAACACTATTAGAGCAGAGATAGACGGCTGCATTTCTCCTGCGAGGATCACATCGCACTGCACGGACTGTCCCGGCACTTCTGGCCTGAGAATGACAGTGTGATGTATTTCTATGCAGCTGTCATGCTCAGGTCAGGCGAGCAGAGCATCCTTACAAGAGAAATACCTGTCTCTGCCCTTAGTCAGCTGAGCTCCGCCTGATGCTGATAACCTTTTACATAAATCACTGACAGAGGCATTTAATATCTGTCCAGGGAATCTGCCATATTACAGTATATAATCCCAAGTGATAAGATGATCAAGTCCTCTATAAGGACTTGAATATGAAGCTAAAGAATAATACATTATATGTGCTACCGCTGTAGCTGTGTCTAATCAATTAAAATATAAAATTAAACAAGCACAATAGGTAAATTATGTAATGAGAAAAAACAATTGTGGGTTTTTTCTAGCTACCGCAAAGAACGCAATAATAGTAATAAAAGACGGATTTTGGTAAGAACTTACCTGTAAAATCCTTTTCAGCGAAGGAAGGAAAGGAGACACACTAGTCATAACTAGTGGGTAGGCGGAGCCCAGATGGGATAGACACCTCAGATTAAAAAAGAGTGTTGACCGGCCCCTCCAGCTCGGGCTCCTCCTACTCAGCTCTCCAGTTGTACACAAGCTTAAGGAAGAGCAATATCACCAGCGGAAGCAACATGACCCCTTCTGAAGGAATTCAGAGACAAAAAACACAAGAGTACAGGTTATGCATGCATTTAGGTAAAAAACCACACAGTTCCAGGTACTACTCACTGGACCTGACCACTGCAATGAGCTGGCGATGCTGTAACAGAGCCGTAGCGCGTCGACCTCGACCCAGATAACTGCTATCAGAGAAGGGTCACGCCGCATCTGTAATACAACAACACACTTCTGCCAAGGGAGGGAGCTGTGTCTCCTTTCCTTCCTTCGCTGAAAAGGATTTTACAGGTAAGTTCTTACCAAAATCCGTCTTTCAGCAGCAGAACGGAAGGAAAGGAGACACACTAGTCATAACTAGTGGGATGTCCCAAAGCAGTCCAAAAATATAGGGTGGGAAAAAAACCAGAAACGGCAGAACCCAACAACCTAAGAAAACTGCGCAACTAGCGCTAAAAAACAGGTTAAAGGGAACTTTAAACTACCGCCGCCTGTAGGACTCTACGTCCCAAGGCTGCATCAGCGGAAGCACTAACGTCCACCTTATAAAATTTCGTAAAAGTGTGGACAGAGCGCCAGGTAGCTGCCCTGCAGAGCTGAGCTGCCGAGGCCCCTTGATGGAAAGCCCATGACGAGTCCACAGCCCTCGTGGAGTGAGCTCGAACCTTAATCGGGCAAGGTTCGCCCTTAAGTCGGTACGCTTCCAAAATGGCCGACCGAATCCAATGAGCTATAGAGTCCTTGGAAGCTCGTTGACCACGTCGACGACCTGCTGGAATCACAAACAGAGAGTCCGACTTCCGAAAACCTTGAGTAACAGTCAAATAAAACTTCAAAGCCCGCACCAAATCCAATGCGTGCAAAGCCCGTTCCTTCGCATTCCTTGGACTCGGACAAAGAGAAGGCAACACAATATCCTGGTTAACATGAAATTGCGACACCACCTTAGGTAGGAAGTCGCTCCGTGTGCGTAGCACTACACGATCCGGGTGAAACTCCAGGAAGGGAGGCGAGCAAGAAAGAGCCGCCAACTCAGAAACCCTTCTCAAAGACGTGACCGCTACTAGGAAGGCAACTTTCCAAGAAAGCAAAGAAAGACTAACAGAGTCCATAGGCTCAAAAGGCCCGTGTTGAAGAGCTTCCAAAACAAGATTGAGACGCCAAGGAGACACAGGCGCCCTACGCGGTGGAAACTGGCGGGTTACTCCGCAAAAAAAGGAACGCACGTCCCTACGCGAGGCGATAGCCTTTCGGAACAGCAAGGACAGAGCAGAAACCTGACCCCTCAGGGTGCTAACTGCCAAACCTTTGTCCAGTCCAAATTGCAGGAAAGCCAACAAATTGGGAATGGAAAAAAACCTCGGATTCCTTGAGGAACCCGAACACCACGAAAAGAAGGCTTCCCAAGTCTTGTGGTAAATTCTAGTAGTAGCCGGACCTCTGGCCGCTCGTAAAGTGGCAATGACTTCGGCTAAAAAACCTCGACGGGTCAATATTTTGGTCTCAAGAGCCACGCCGTCAAAAGCAGAGACTTCAGGTCCGGATGACGAACGGGCCCTTGGGTTAACAGGTCCGGGCGAAGAGGAAGTGGAACTGGCGGTGCCGCCAGGAGTGACACCAGAGTCGAGAACCACGTTCTCCTTGGCCAATCTGGGGCTATCACTATAGCCGAGATTCTCTCCAGTCTGATCCGACGGAGAACCAGAGGCAGTAAGGATATCGGCGGAAACACATAGATCAGCTCGAATTGGTCCAACGGAGCCACCAGAGCATCCACCGCCACAGCCTTCGGATCCTTGTACCTGGACATGAATGTCGGCAACCTGGCATTGAACCTGGATGCCATCAGATCCACTTGGGGAGTTCCCCAACGGGAGCACAGCAGTGCAAAAATTTCCGGATGAAGACTCCATTCTCCGGGATCCATCTTCTCGCGACTTAGAAAGTCCGCCGTGATATTCTGAACTCCTGGAATGTGGATCGCAGAGATAGCTGGCACTCTGGTCTCTGCCCATATCAGGATCCGAGATACCTCCACCATGAGTCTGGAACTCCTTGTCCCGCCTTGGTGATTGATATATGCGACCGCCGTCGCATTGTCTGTCTGCACTCGGACAGGCAGACCGCTTAAAGGGACCGTCCAGTGTTGGAGGCAAAGGAAAATCGCCCTCAATTCGAGGATGTTGATCGGCAAAACAGACTCCTCTGACGACCATACTCCCTGAGTCCAGAGATCGTTCCAAACACCCCCCCAGCCTGTCAGGCTGGCATCGGTGGTTATGACAGACCACTTTGGAGGAAGGAAAGATCTCTCCAGGGATAACTCTTTCGGACGGATCCACCATCCTAGAGACTCTCGTACTTTGTGAGAGATGATAACACTGCAATCCAGTGAGGTCTGCGACCGATCCCAGTGGTTCAGAATGAACTTTTGGAGAGCCCTGGAATGAAATTGGGCAAACGGAAGTGCTTCCATTGAAGCCACCATCAACCCCAGAAGGCGCATACATCTCCGAAGGGACATTGTCTTTGAAGACTTCATCACCCGTACATGCCGAAGGAGACATGCTTGCTTGTCTGGAGGCAGGGACACCACTGCTCGTACCGTGTCTAAATGCATCCCCAAAAACAGGATTGATTGTGACGGTTCCAGAGACGACTTCTCCCAATTGACCAGCCACCCGAAGTCCTCCAGGAGCTGAAGTGATAGGTCGCGAGCAGTCACCGCCTCCTCCTTTGAGGGCGCCACAATCAAAAGGTCGTCCAGATAAGGAAGGATCGTGACTCCCTGTCTTCGTAGAATCGCCATGAGAGGCGCTGAGGCCAAACCGAAAGGCAGGGCCACAAATTGGTAATGATCTTCCCCTATGGCAAAACGAAGGTAACGTTGGTGAGCCCTACTGATTGGAACGTGTAAATAGGCGTCGCGAATGTCGATTGACACCAAAAAGTCGTTCTGCGACAAGGCTGCCACCACGGAACGAAGCGATTCCATGCGAAACTTTCGGGTGTGGACATGCCGATTCAATCTTTTGAGATCCAGGATGGGGCGAAACTTGTCCTTTTTGGGGACCACAAAAAGATTGGAATAAAATCCTCTTCCCCTGTCCTCTGGTGGAACCGGTACCACCACACCCTTCTGCATAAGAAATTCGACTTCTTGCAGTAAAGCGGCACATAGCTCGGGCTCTGACGGGATGCGAGATTGGCAATAACTGTTCGGGGGTCGGGAAGAAAACTCTATGAAATAGCCTGCCGACACAACCCGCGTCACCCAGGAGTCTGGGACACGGGAAACCCAGGTCAATTTGAATTGGAGCAGGCGACCCCCCACTCGAGAGCCCTCGAGCGGGACCCTGGCATCAATCCGCCTTAGCGGGCTTTTTGTCAGATTCCCTCTTGTCATGACGGAAACTTTGTTTCCAGGGAGTGCGGGATTTCTGAGTGGTCTTTTTTCCCGAAAAAGAGGGACGACCCGACCCCCAAGAGGGCTGACCGAATCGTCCCCTGGACCGAAAGGACCGTCGACCATTACTGGCACCAGGTCTGCCAGGCGTAGAAGTCACAGTTCTTCGCTGTGGTAAAGCTGCTTCTTTTGCCTTTGCTTTGGCAATCAGCTCCGTGAGGTCAGATCCAAATAGCTGACCGCCCTTGTAAGCTAAAGATAGCAAACCTTGCTTGGAAACCGCATCACCGGTTCACTGTCTAAGCCACAGAGCTCTCCTGACTGAGACCGCCGAGGATTGTGTCCTGGATAGCAATGACACAGTATCCAGGTTTGCATCATGACCATATTGGAATGCACTTTCTAACAATTCGAACAGTTCGTCCACCTCAGGTACTTGAGGTTCACATTTCCTCCGCAAACAGTCCAACCAGACCAGGGAAGCTTTATAAGCACACATGGAGCCTAGCACTGCTCTGAAACCATGACCCGCGGCCTCGTAAATGGATTTTGCCGCCGACTCCGCTTTTCTGTCCAGTGGGTCTTGTAGACTCGCCTTCCCTTTAATAGGAAGTAAAGAAGATTTGCTAAGCTGAGATAAAGGGACATCCACTTCAGGAGAAAGGATCCAATTGTCAATCGATTCCGTAGTACACGGATACAGTGACTCAAATAGACGTGTCCCCTGAAAACGTTTGTCTGGACACAGACGCTCCTTCTCCACTGCTTGATTAAACTCACTCAGGGATGGCAAAGTCGAAAGTGACTTATGCGACTCCTGAAACATCCGGGCCGACTTACCAGGGCGAGCAGTTACTTCCTCCTGTAACTGTAACGCCTCCCTCATAGCTTCAATTAAAGCTTCTACACGGCCCGAAAAAGAGGCAGAGTGCCTTTGCTGATCTTCTTTATCCGAATCGGATATTCCCCCTGAACTTAAAGGGGAACCCTCCATATCAGAACTCTCTGAGTCGCTATATGTGAAAGAAGTCACCGGCCTGTGTCGCTTCCTGCCATGAGGGGGTTTGGCTGACACCCAATAACCTATAAGGTTAGACAGGCTATCAATCGAACGAGTGAGAGCCTCCATCTTTACATCACTGGGTCCTCGACCGCTGCGCTTGACGCGGTCGATGTCTGTGTGTCAGATACACGAGACCGATCTTGTAGCGGAGTCGGGACATGGTCCGCACCTGGGTTCTGATCTGACATGTCTTACCCAGTACAATGGCAGGTTAAACCTGACAGTAACAAGAAACAGTGTGGTTTCTAGAAAAAAATAAGACGAACGCTGAAGGGTTAACTCTTAAAGAGAGAGTTACCCCAGCTGTCCCACCATTAAGGGTTAACCGCCTGATAAGGGGTTAAAGTCACAAGCTCTCCACAACCTGTATTAATGTGACAGATGTGTGAGCCCCAGGTGCCTCTTATGAGGTAGCAGGTGCTGACAGAAAACGTCCTCAAGGAATGCCACACTAAACCCAAAAAAAAAAAAAAATCGCTAAAATATTGCGTCTTTTTTCGCATCTCATAAAAATCCTGCGACTTAAAAAGCGTCGCTAACTTTAGCGACGTTCAGTGTGGCAGAGCCCTGCGCTGCGGGGGAGAGCAGTCTTTAAGCTTCTGCCCTGATAGGCAGAAGCGACTCACAGTTAAACTTCGCGGTGCTGTCTTCTTAATCTTGTGCGGGAGGAACGGAGAGTGAGGAGCCCGGAGCGCTGCAATGGCCGCCGCACTGAGGAGGCAGTCGGAAGAGAAGGCAGAGGAAAATCGCCTCAGTGAGCGCTTCCTGCCCGGGAAGCGTGAAGCCACGTCCCCCGCCTTCAAAAAAAAAAAGCGCGGGACTCCTCCATTCTCCGGTCCCGCGATCCCCGTCCTGCAGGCATCCACCTGCGGACAAAATATAACAGTCACCACATATACTGTAACAGCGGCTGCCGCAGCAGCCGCTGAATCACTCATACACATTATAAAAATGTGGAGTACTCACCCCGCCATGCGCCACAGGGACCCCCAGGGGTTTCTGGCGCGTGCCCATGCTTCCCCCCAGGGCGGGGATCGCAGTGACCCCTGCAGCGCGGTTTGCGTCCCCGCCAGGGAAGCCATCCTCATCCCCCCAGGCCGGCAGGGTTCTGCAGGGACCACCATATAGGGTAATACAGATCCGCCAAGGGAGAGGTTGGAGTCCAGCAGCGCTGAGACCCCTGAGACCTCTAGACCACATTAGGTGATCCAAGTCTCTTGTCCGATAAAAAATAATAAAATCTTCTGAGGAGCTGCTTCCAGCAGCGACCATCCTCTGAGACCTCAAATTGAAAACTGGAGAGCTGAGTAGGAGGAGCCCGAGCTGGAGGGGCCGGTCAACACTCTTTTTTAATTTGAGGTGTCTATACCATCTGGGCTCCGCCTACCCACTAGTTATGACTAGTGTGTCTCCTCTCCTTCCGTTCTGCTGCTGAAAACATCTCATCTATCCCTTAAAGCGAACCTGTCAGCACTTTTGGCTGATCTAAGATGCGGCCACTGCCTTTCAGGGCTTATCTACAGCAGTCCGATGGGCGTCGCAGGTCTGGGTCCGGCACCTCCCATCTTCTTGCGATGCCGCCCTCCTGCTTGCCTCACAGGCTCCCTGACGTTGCGCTCCTGCGCAGGCGTATTTCTCTGCCCTGTTGAGGCAGAGCACAGTACTGCAGTGCACAGGCGCTAGGAAAGGTCAGAGAGGCCCAGCGCCTGCGCACTGCAGGAATTTGCTCTGTCCTCAAAAGGGCAGAGAAGTACGCCTGCACCGGAGAGCGACGCCAGGGAGCCTGTGAGGCAAACAGGAGGGCGGCATCGCAAGAAGATGGGAGGCGCAGAACCTGCGACACCCATCAGACCGCCCCCTGGGTGAGCATAATAAAACTTTTCTTATCTTTCAGTTTGGATCAGAGGCTTATCTACAGCATTATAGAATACTGTAGATAAGCCCTGAAAGGCAGTGGCGGTATCTTAAGCCCGGGTCTCACATAGTGATACACCAGCGATCCCGACAACGATCAGGATCGCTGGTGTATCACTACATGATCGCTGCTGAGCTGCCAAACAGGCAGCTCAGGGCAGCGATCAGCACAGCGACACTGCGGGTAACATCGCTTAGTTACCCGCAGTGTACGTTGGATACCAGCGCCCTGATGCAGGGAGCTGGTAACCAAGGTACACATCGGGTTTCCAGGCGCTGCGCGGTGCCTGGAAACCCACTGTGTACCTTGGTTACCAGCTCCCTGCATCGGGGCGCTGGTATCCAAGGTACACAGCGGGTTTCCAGGCACAGCCCCGCGCCTGGAAACCCGCTGTGTACCTTGGTTACCAGCGGATCGCTGGTCTCCCACCTGTCACACGCAGCGATGCGTGCCTGTCAGCGGGAGACCAGCGATCAAAAAAATGTCCAGGACATTCAGCGACACCCGGCAGGGGGGCTGATCGTCGCTGAATGTCACACACAGCGATATCGCTAGCGAGATCGCTGTGTGAGATGGGGCTTTATATAGGCCAAAAGTGCTGATAGGTTCCCTTGAGGCTAAGTGCACACGTTCAGGAATGTTTGCAGAATTTTCCTGAGCAAAAACGGACTTTTTCCACGGTAAAAACGCGCGGTTTTTGCGTTTTTTCACGTTTTTGGCGCGGATTTTGCGCGTTTTTACCACGATTTATTCCTGAACTTTCTAGGTCAATAATACAGTGGGAAAAACGCTAGAATTCCGTGAAATTAATGAAAATGTTGGTTCTTTTTCCGAGATGCGTTTTTTTCCGCGAACCATGTGCACAAAAATTGCGGAATTCATTCTAAATGATAGGATGCTTAAATCATGGTTTTTTTTTTACACGTTTTTTCCCACGAAAAAAACACAAATAATCCTGAACGTGTGCATTTGCGGAACAAATGAAAAAAAAAAAAAAAAAGTCAGCTCAATACGCAAAAAAAAAAAAAAAAACCCTCACAAAACTCCAGTGACAGAACAATAAAAACGTTACAGGTCTCGGAAAATAGTTACAAGCACAAATATTTTATTGACAAGTTTGCAATTAACATCGAAAACTTTTTTGATCTTGAAAATGTTATTTACTACTGACGTATCAAAATGGATGCAATTATAAGGACCCTTATTTGCCATACATTTCTAAAGCCCCCGTCTCACACAGCGATCTCGCTAGCGAGATCGCTGCCGAGTCACTAGTTTTGTGACGCAGCAGCGATGTCCCCAGCGATATCGCTGTGTGTGACATTCAGCGACGATCAGCCCCCTGCTGGGTATCGCTGATCGTCGCTGAATGTCCTGGACATTTTTTTGATCGCTGGTCTCCCGCTGGCAGGCACGCATCGCTGCGTGTGAAAGGTGGGAGATCAGCGATCCGCTGGTAACCAAGGTACACAGCGGGTTTCCAGGCGCGGGGCTGTGCCTGGAAACCCGCTGTGTACCTTGGATACCAGCGCCCTGATGCAGGGAGCTGGTAACCAAGGTACACAGCGGGTTTCCAAGCACCGCGCAGCGCCTGGAAACCCGATGTGTACCTTGGTTACCAGCTCCCTGCATCAGGGCGCTGGTATCCAACGTACACTGCGGGTAACTAAGCGATGTTACCCGCAGTGTCGCTGTGCTGATCGCTGCCTGAGCTGCCTGTTTGGCAGCTCAGCAGCGATCATGTAGCGATACACCAGCGATCCTGATCGTTGTCGGGATTGCTGGTGTATCGCTATGTGAGACCCGGGCTTAAGTCTGACAAATCAACTTATTAATCTGAGTTTGCCTACAGAAAACATCTAAAACTAGTTCAGCAGGGAGTTGATTACCCCAGACTAGGCCTAGATCTTGTAATCATGCCCAGGGGGTCTAGACTGCATCCACCACACAAGCAATATTACCATGGGGGCTCTGTAACTCATGCATGAGCCCAACATTCTGCCTTCTGGGCCATGTACAAGAAAGCCTGGCGTTTGCTCCCTGTCTTCATCAGCACATTGTGCATGCAGTGAGTGAGGTTACAAGATCTGAGGCACGGCTAGTCTAAAGCCCCCGTCTCACACAGCGATCTCGCTGCTGAGTCACTAGTTTTGTGACGCAGCAGCGATGTCCCCAGCGATATCGCTGTGTGTGACATTCAGCGACGATAAGCCCCCCTGCCGGGTATCGCTGATCGTCGCTGAATGTCCTGGACATTTTTTTGATCGCTGGTCTCCCGCTGGCCAGCATGCATCGCTGCGTGTGACAGGCGGGAGATCAGCGATCCGCTGGTAACCAAGGTACACAGCGGGTTTCCAGGCGCGGCGCAGCGCCTGGAAACCCGATGTGTACCTTGGTTACCAGCTCCCTGCATCAGGGCGCTGGTATCCAACGTACACTGCGGGTAACTAAGCGATGTTACCAGCAGTGTCGCTGTGTTGATCGCTGCCTGAGCTGCCTGTTTGGCAGCTCAGCAGAGATCATGTAGCGATACACCAGCGATACTGATCGTTGTCGGGATCGCTGGTGTATCGCTATGTGAGACCCGGGCTTAAGGGAATCACATGGGGATTATACACATTGAAAATAGCACCCCTATGGTGGGGCCAATGATTTACATACACCTTCCCACCTGCTTGTTTACCCTTAATCTCCACCCCTATCTTTGATAGACTGCTCTGGCTTCACAGGGCCAGAGAAGGGTGGAGACATATGGAAATTACGGAGGTGGGTAGGTGCATGTAAATGACTGGCCCCACCATGAAGCACTGAGCACCTGTACTTGGATTAAACAGTCATTCTGTGCTGACAAAGTCCCTTTATCCCAGGGTGGATAAAAATCAATGATTTTTTTAAAAAAATCAAAAAAATCGGATTTTTTTTATTTAAATCGGATTTTTTTGATTTAAATCGGATTTTTTTAATAAACTGCTTTTTGAGGAAAATATTTTACCATCCAAAGGTTCTTCCATCATGAGATAAAGCCGAGTTGTTTAACTCAGTAGAATAAAGGCTGTATATGTGTAACATTCACAATACCATGCTCTTCCAGAGGTTTCTGTAGGATTAGTGGGCAGTTTCTCTCCTATATTATCACAGACGCTCGCTTTACTTACGCAGTTCTCAAAACTGAATTTGACTCCGCAGAGGTCCAAGCCTCTTCTTCACGGCAAAAATGTTACAACATGAACAGAGTTGAGAAAAAGACCCTAATCCTATTGTTCTACAAACCTATGAATACAGAATCAACCCCTTCAGTGCCAAGTTCAAGAAGTTAGACAATAGGTTTCTGATTGTTTGGAGTGGAATAGATCTGCACAACACAAGAAGAATGTGAATCTAAGTGTGAGGAGGAGGAAGGGCAAGCAGACAAGAAAATGAAAGTGAAACTTTGAGCACAATACTGCAGCATAGCCACAGACAGACAAGTCTGGATCTGTTTGTGTGTACAATCTTAGGTAGAAACTTTGATTTAAATCACTGATTTAAATCAAGCCTTACTGACTAGTGATTTAAATCGTGATTTAAATCGTGATTTAAATCAGTTTGATTTAAATCAAATCCACCCTGCTTTATCCCCTTCATGACCCAGCCTATTTTGACCTTAAAGACCTTGCCATTTTTTGCAATTCTGACCAGTGTCCCTTTATGAGGTAATAACTAAGGAACGCTTCAACGGATCCTAGAGATTCTGAGAATGTTTTTTCGTGACATATTGGGCTTCATGTTAGTGGTAAATTTAGGTCGATGTGTTTTGCGTTTATTTGTGAAAAAAATGGAAATTTGGCGAAAATTTTGCAATTTTCAAATTTTGAATTTTTATTCTGTTAAACCAGAGAGTTATGTGACACAAAATAGTTAATAAATAGCATTTCCCACATGTCTACTTTACATCAGCACAATTTTGGAAACAAAATTTTTTTTGTTAGGAAGTTATAAGGGTTAAAAGTTGACCAGCGATTTCTCATTTTTACAACAAAATTTACAAAACCATTCACTTTTAGGAACCAGCTCACATTTGAAGTCAGATTGAGTGGTCTATGTCCGAAAATACCCAAAAGTGACACCATTCTAGAAACTGCACCCCTCAAGCTGATCAAAACCACATTCAAGAAGTTTATTAACCCTACAGGTGCTTCACAGGAGTTGAAGCAACGTGGAAGGAAAAATTGAACATTTAACTTTTTAGTCACAAAAATGATCTTTTACAAACAATTTTTTTATTTTTACAAGGGTAAAAGGAGAAAATGGACAGATAAACTTGTTTTGCAATTTCTCCTTATTACACCGATACCCCATATGTGGGGGAAAACCATTGTCTGGGCGCACGGCAGAGCTCGGAAGGGAAGGAGCGCCGTTTGACTTTTTCAAACCAAAATTGGCTGTAATTGAGATTGGACGCCATGTCGCGTTTGGAGAGCCCCTGTTGTGCCTAAACAGTGGAAACCCCCTACAAGTGACCCCATTTTAGAAACTAGACCCCTAAGGAACTTATCTAGATCTGTTGTGAGCACTTTGAACCCCCAAGTTCACATAAGTTTATAATGTAGAGCTGTAAAATTAAAAAATCATATTTTTTCCACAAAAATGATCTTTTCACCCCAATTTTTATTTTCCAAAGGGTAACAAGACCTCAAAAGTTATTGTGCAATTTGTCCTGAGTAAGCTGATACCCCATATGTGGGGGTAAACAACTGTTTAGGTGCATGGCAGAGCTTGGAAAGGAAGGAGCGCCGTTTGACTTTTTCAACGCAGAATTGCCTGGACGCCATGTCGCGTTTGGAGAGCCCCTGATGTGCATAAACAGTGGAAACCCCCCACAAATGACACCATTTTGGAAACCAGCCCCCTCAAGGAACTTATCTAGATGTGTGGTGAGAACTTTGAACCCCCAGGTGTTTCACTAAAGTTTATAACGCCCGAGCGTGAAAATAAAAAATCATTTTTTCCACAAACATGATCTTTTAGTCACCAAATTTTTATTTTTCCAATGGTAACAGGAGAAATTGGACCCCAAAAGTTGTTGTCCAATTTGTCCTGAGTAGGCTGATACCCCATATGTGGGAGAAAACTACTGTGTGAGCACATGTTGGGGCTCGGAAGAGAAGTAGTGACGTTTTGTAATGCAGACTTTGATGGAATGGTCTGCGGGTGTCATGTCGTGTTTGGAGAGCCCCTGATGCCTAAACAGTAGAAACCCCCCCACAAGTGACCCCAAGTGCTTCACAAAAGTTCATAACGCAGAGCCGTGAAAATAAAAATCATTTTTTTTCCCTCAAAAAATGATTTTTTAGCCTGCATTGTGACCCCATTTTGGAAACTAGACCCCCAAAGGAACTTATCTAGCTGTGTGCTGAGCACTTTGAACCCCCAAGTGCTTCACAAAAGATTTTAATGTAGAGCCGTGAAAATAAAAAAATCATTTTCCCCTCAAAAAATGATTTTTTAGCCTGATTTTTTTTTTTTCCCAAGGGTAATAGGAGAAATTGGACCCCAAAAGTTGTTGTCCAGTTTGTCCCGAGTACGTTGGTACCCCATATGTGGGGGGGAACCATTATTTGGGTACAAGTCAGGGCTCGGAAGGGAAGTAGTGACGTTTTGAAATGCAGACTTTGATGGAATGGTCAGTGGCGTCATGTTACGTTTGCAGAGCCCATGATGTGCCTAAACAGTAGAAACCCGCCACAAGTGACCCTATTTTGGAAACTAGACGCCCCCAAGGAACTTATCTAGATGTGTAGTGAGCACTTTGAACCCGAAGTGCTTCACAGAAGTTTGTAATGCAGAGCCATGAAAAAAAAAAATTATATATATATATATATATATATATATATATATATATATATTTTTTTTTTTTTTTTTATACACAAAAATAATTTTTAGCCCCCAATTTTTTATTTTCCCAAGGGTATCAGGACAAATTAGACCCCCAAGGTTGTAGTGCAATTTTTCCTGAGTACGCTGATACCCCATATGTTGGGGTAAACCACTGTTTGGGCACACTTCAGGGCTTGGAAGGGAGGGATTACCGTTTGACTTTTTGAACGCAAAATTGGCTGGAATCATGGTGGCACCATGTCACCTGATGTGCCTAAACCGCGTGGAAACCCCTCAATTCTAAAGGGTATGCCACACTAAACGAGATCGCTAACGAGATCGCTAACGAGATCGCTAAAACGTCACTATTTAGCGATCTCGTTAGCGAACTCGTTGTGTGTGGCAGGTAGCAACGATGTGGCCCCTGCTGTGATGTCGCTGATCGTTCACTAGCGTTCTGGACCGGTTTTTGATCGTTGGCTTCCCGCTGGTGAGCCTATATCGCTGTGTTTGGCACCTTTTGCGAACGACGAGCGACCTCATTTGTGACGCATATGACAGCGGCGCAGGCGGGACTAGGGTTTTTAGCGTCACGGAGTGGATCGCAATATCTGTAGGTTCTCTTTTGCGTCACAGAGAGGATCGCAGAAGTTGCTAAGCAGGCTAGCAGGACGCAGAGAGCAGGAGCGATGCTGGAAATTCCTATGAATCAGAAGCGCTCAGTACATGCTAATGACATTCTAACGACCGCCAAAGTCAAGAGATCGCTGACAGCTGATGTGTCGTTTATGAGATCTCCTGTTTGGCAGCTACTAGCGACCTAAAAGCGATCACACCAACGATCTCGTTAGCTTGCGTCGTTATCGTGATCGCTAACGAGATCGCTAAGTGTTGCAGTACCTTTACTCCAACCCTAACCCCCACACCCCTAACCTTAATCCCAACCCTAACCCCAACACACCCTAACCCTAATTCTAACCCGAACCCTAATTCTGACCCTAAACCTAATTGCAACTCTAACCCTAATACCAACCCTAACCCGAATGCTAACCGTAACCGTAATTCTAAGGCTGGGTTCATATTACGCTATGGCAGTCCATTAGACGGACTGCGTTACACCGCGGTATAACGCGGTGTAACGCAGTCCGTTAACGCTGCCATTCACCCCATTTGAGGGCGCAATGCGACGCATGCCGTAAAGCGGCATGCGTTCGCGACGTGCCGTCATTCAGTGACGGAGCCTCGGACGTGGGCTGCAGCGTCTGGGCTCGGTCACTGCTAGCGCAGATGAATCATCTGCTGATTCATCTGCGCTAGCGGGTATAGCATAACGCGATTGCGTTATGCTATACTGTTACCAGCCCGCCAACGCTATGTGTTGAACGGGCTGGTAAAACGTAATATGAACCCAGCCTAACCCTAATGGAAAAATAAAAATATTTTCTTCATATTATTATTGTTCGCTATCTATGGGGGTGATAAAGGGGGGGGGGGGGTTATTTACTATTTTTTTTATTTTGATCACTGTGATAGGGTCTATCACAGTGATCAAAATGTACTTTCAATAAATGAATGAATCTGCCAGCCGACAGATTCGGCGGGCGCACTGCGCATGTGCCCGCCATTTTGGAAGATGGCGGCGCCCAAGGACCGGTCAGGAGACGCCGGGGACTCCGGAGGTACCTGGGGGGAGGATCAGAGACCTGGGGGGGGGGGAAATCGGAGGCCGGGGGGCAGGATCGGAAGGCGGGGGGACCAGAATAAAGAGGGGAGCAGATAGTGACGGCGGCGACCGATCGCCGACATCAATCGGTGGCGGCGGCCAATCGCCGTCGTCACTCGGTGTGGGGGGGGTCGGATCACGGTGTCCAGCCATGGCAGATGCTATCTGCAGCATCGGCCATGGCTGGATTGTAATATTTCACCAAATTTCATTGGTGAAAT
>JARQOD010000001.1:332060572-332078056 GCA_033576555.1 Oophaga sylvatica | reverse complement strand
CCACATCATCACGAGGTGTCATCTTTTTCAAGGACCGTCTTAACCGCCTTCTTTACAGCGGACAATGCAGGTACCTTCACAACATTACTCTGGGACGCGGCACCAAAATCCTTTTCCTGTGCTGCCATCCGCTCAACAAATAACCGGTTATTCTCCTGCTGCTGCTCCATGCTCTGCTGCATGCTTCGCTGGGCCTGGACCAGGTACTCAATGAGCTCCTCCATACTGCCGGACTCACCTGTCTCAATCACAGCAGTCTTATGTTGCACATTAACTTGCGTCATTTGTTCAAACAGCGCCTCCATGCTGTCATCCATGCTGTCAGACTTCTCTGTCTCAACAACGGCAGTCTTCACTCAAGACATACACACTACACAGCTTTTTTCCACAGAAAATTCAGCCTTGCTGTGCAAACACCCTTTTTTTTTTTTTTTTTTTTCTTTTGCAAAGTCTATTAGGGCTACTGTCTCTTTAAGACTGCTCCACAGACGTTTCTCTTGCTGCTGCACATTCCACAGTCATTTTCACAACAAGTTCAGCTTTGCTGTGCATACATTTTCTCTCTGCAGACCCTATCAGGGCCACTGTCTCTCCAAGACTGCTCCAAACAGACGTTTCTGCTGACACACTTTTTTTTTTTCTGCTGCTATTTCAATAGACTTCACCTTTAATGCTGTTTCTTGCCACTGTGCTGCATGCACACTCCAGCACTAACTGTACCAGGCCCTGCGCTGCCCCAGCATTCTCCACCAATTGTAGCCTTTCCGGGGGTTTTAGCTCTGAGATCGCTGTCTGGGTAGACAGAATGGCATGGAAACAGTTCATTCAGACAGCAATTATGGTAAAAACTGGCCGCAACCAGTTTTA
Source organism: Oophaga sylvatica (assembly GCA_033576555.1). Classification (NCBI taxonomy): domain Eukaryota; kingdom Metazoa; phylum Chordata; class Amphibia; order Anura; family Dendrobatidae; genus Oophaga; species Oophaga sylvatica. The sequence continues at coordinate 332,077,189 of JARQOD010000001.1, read as the reverse complement.
TTAAAGTCCACAGCACACAGATAAAACAAAGCATAAACAAAAGACCTAGGCTTGTCTAGCCACTAAATTACACTTATGTAATGTCCCTTTCTATCAGGAACCCAGACTCTATCAGTCTGTGCCCAAAACAACACATATGATATATGGTACCAGTATGGAGTTTCCCAGAGCCTCCTCCTTATGTCTGAAGGTCCACCCGACGTCCAGACTTGAAAGAGATCCACTCCTATTCAGTAGTCATTATCCTGGAGGTTCACAGAGACACTCCTGTGTCCGGGGTACCTCTAACCCAGACTGAGACAGCTCCCCTCCTCTTCAGTAATCATCAGCATGCATTCTCACAGAGACTGCTTCCTTGTGCCAGGACACCTCTCTGTGTCCAGGCTGAAGACAGCTCTAACACTCTTGGAGACTGTTTCTTGTGCCAGGACACCTCCCTGTGTCCAGGCTAAACTAGCTCCCACACTCTTGGAGACACCTTCTGTGCCTGGACCCCTTGTCCAGACTGAATGAGCTCTCAGATTGTGTTTCCAAACACCTACTTCTGGTCTCCTAATTAAGACCTGAGTAGTTTCAGGCTTGTGCTGCAAGTGTGTGCTGAATGTGAGGTGTAGTGACCTTTCTCTACCACTAGGTTTACAAAGCCACACATTTCCCTTATACCTAGGTGAAATGTACACCCCATTCATCACATATTCACTCACTGTCTCACAATATATATATAATATATATATATATATATCATTGTGACACATACATATACATATATTTATAGTTCTTACACTCTACATACTGTAATAGCCGCTAATTCAATTGCCGGCTTTTGTGAAATCACAGAAGCCGACATGAAATGATACATTGTTTCCACACAGTTAACCATGTCATTTCCTGTATTTTGATATATGGTTTGAACTTACAATTACATATGTGTATTTGTGCAAAATTTCAGACATGTAGGGGTTAATTAAAGGTGTAAATTCGTTGAAAAAAAATGCGTGGGCTCACGCTGTATTTTCTCCACCAGACAGACAAAGCAAGCGAGTGGGGGCAGATAATAATAGCCTAGGGAGGGTACATTTTTTTTGTGCCCCCCCCTGGCTACTAACATCTGCCCCCAGACACCCCAGAAAGGGCAAATCTATAATTAGATTCGCCCTTTCTGGCACTTTGCCCGTCTATTCCCATTGCCCTGTAGCGGTGGCGAATGGGTTAATAAGGCGTTAATGTCACCTTAGTATTGAAAGGTGACCTTAAGGCAGGTTAATAATTGAGAGCTGTCAATTAGACAACTATCAATTATTAATCCTATTGTATGATACAAAAATCAAACACACACAGTTTAATAAAAAATAAGTTTAATGAAATAATCACACAGTTTTTGACCATATTTTATTTTCCTGCTAAAACAATTTCCTGTAATAAAAATAAAATAAAAAAGCCAAATTATTCTTACCAATCCGATGTACAGTCAGGTCCCACGGTGTAATCCATCAGAAAGGGTTAACAGGTTACAGCTTGCAGAGAGCTAATGCTGTCTCCAAGTAGTAACCCCATGAATGAATCAGTTACTCTCCCAGTGAAAGAAGAGGAATAGATTCATGAATGGAGCTTAATTGATTTATTGCCACTTTCACTTGAGTGACCTGACCTAACGTGAAAGTGGATACAATAAATTAAGCTTCATTCATTAATCACATCCTCTCCTGTCGGCAGAGATAAGCTCATTCATTCAGGAGCTATCAGATGAGCACGCAGGATTACTTGCGCTGCTTATCTGATTGCTAGTTAACCCTTTGTGAAGGATTACATCGTGGGACGTGACAGATCGCCAGATAGGTAAGAATAATGTTTTATTATTTTATATTTATTTTAGAAGAACAAGGGCTTTGAACGGATTAAGAGTGAAATAAAAGATGGTCAAAAATATGTGTTTTGATTTCATTAAAATTATTTATTCTTAAAGTGTGTTTGTGTTTTTTTATTTACTTCAATAGGATTAATAATTGATAGTTGTCTAATTGACAGCTCTCAATTATTAACCTGCCTTAAGGTCACCTTTCAATACTAAGGTGACATTAACGCCTTATTAACCCATTCGCCACCGCTACAGGGCAATGGGAATAGACGGGCAAAGTGCCAGAAAGGGCGAATCTAATTATAGATTTGCCCTTTCTGGGGTGTCTGGGGGCAGATGTTAGTAGCCAGGGGGGGGCACAAAAAAAATGTACCCTCCCTAGGCTATTATTATCTGCCCCCACTCGCTTGCTTTGTCTGTCTGGTGGAGAAAATACAGCGGGAGCCCACGCTTTTTTTTTCAACGAATTTACACCTTTAATTAACCCCTACATGTCTGAAATTTTGTACAAATACACTCATGTAATTGTAAGTTCAAACCATATATCAAAATACAGGAAATTACATGGTTAACTGTGTGAAAACAATGTATCATTTCATGTCGGCTTCTGTGATTTCACAAAAGCCGGCAATTGAATTAGCGACTATTACAGTATGTAGAAGTGTAAGAACTATAAATATATGTATGTATATATATATATATATATGTCAAAATGACATATATATATATATATATATATATAATATATATATATGTATTCTATGTGTATATATCTATTCTTTCTTTTGTGATTTAAATACTATTCTTTTGGATCCATTATATGTCAGTTTTGCAAGCCTGCGAGAAATTCTCGCAAGTCGGATGAAAATCGGATGTTACAAGGTACACACACATGCGACTAAATCGCATCTTTGAAGGAAAATCGGATGCCAGAAGGATGTGTGATGTTTGCATTTTGATCCGACAATCGACCGACTAAAACGGACCGATTTTTTGTAGTTATGTGTGACGCCGGCCTAATACTATGACCCCACCTGCCAAAGCACAAGGGCAAGTGGAAAGAGCGAGGCTAAGCACCAGAATTGGCACATCTTATGGTTGCACCCTTTCTGGGGTGGCTGAGAGTTGATGTTTTTACTCAGAGAAGTGGCCTCTATCCATGGCCCCTTCCTTGGCTATTTATATTATCCCGTAGTTGTCTGCCCAGCCTTTTCTGGTTATTAAGTTTAGGGGGACCTATAATTAAATACCATGGTGTGGTGGTATTTCTCACACGTATGTGCTATTATTAAGTCACTGTGATCTGGTCATGGTGCGGCGGTATTTTTCCCTTGTATATGGAATTATTTGGTTGCTATAAGCTGGTAGTATGTGGTCTGGTCACGGGAACTGTTCTCCATGCATTACTAATTTACTTAAATTTACATAACAGGAAACAGTAGATTAGTTCCAAAAAGGGGGCACTTGTTGGGCATTGCCACTGTTTAGGCACATCTAAATAAGTTCCTTGGGGTCTAGTTTCCAAATAGGGGCACTTGTGGGGGGGTTTCTACTGTTTAGGCACATCAGGGGCTCTGCAAACGGAACATGAAGCCCGCAGACAATTCCATCAAAGTCTGCATTCCAAAACGTCACTTCTTCCCTTCCAAGCCCCGACGTGTGCCCAAACAGTAGTTTTCTCCCACATATCGGGTACCAGCGTTCTCAGGACAAATTGGACAACAACTTTTGGGGTCCAATTTCTCCTGATACCCTTAGGAAAATAAAAAAAATTGGGGACTAAAAGATCATAATTGTGGAAAAAATGATTTTTTATTTTCAAGCCCAGGCGTTATAAAATTTAGTGAAACACTTGCAGGTTCAAAGTGCTCACCACACATCTAGATAAGTTCCTTGGGGGGGGTCTAGTTTCCAAAATGGGGTCGCTTCTGGGGGGTTTCTACTGTTTACGCACGTCACGGGCTCTCCAAACGTGACATGGCGTCCGATCTCAATTCCAACCAATTTTGGTTTGAAAAAGTCAAACGTCGCTCCTTCCCTTGCGAGCCCTGCCGTGTACCCAAACAGTGGTTTTCCCCCACAAATGGGGTATTGGCGTACTCAGGTGAAATTGCACAACTTTATCTGTCCATTTTCTCCCTTTCCCCTTGTCAAAATAAAAAAATTGTTGCTAAAATATCATTTTTGTGACTAAAAAGTTAAATGTTTTCCTTCCACATTGCTTCTGCTCCTGTGAAACACCTGAAGGGTTAATAAACTTTTTGAATGTGGAGTGCAGTTTTTAGAATGGTGTCACTTTTGGATATTTTCTGCCATATAGACCCCTCAAAGTGACTTCAAATGTGAGGTGGTCCCTAAAAAAAAAAAAAAAAGGGTTTGGTAAATTTTGTTGTAAAAATGAGAAATCGCTGGTCAACTTTTACCCCTTATAACTTCCTTACGAAAAATTTTTGTTTCCAAAACCACCCCCGGGGCTTAAGGGGTTAATGTGACTATACACATCCTGGGGGACACATACCAGCCCTCGTATATGATCCCCCTCACAGGTTCCAAAAGTGTACACTGGGTTATGGTTTTCAATTAATTTATACATTATACACTTTTTACAAGAAAAAAAACACAATTGTTCATTAAGATTTTGGTTTAGATGAGTAAAAATTACATGTGGGAAGAACTAAATGTGAATTATGGGTCAGGATGAAAGAACATGTTTTATCATTAAATGACAATGCTACAGGACACCCATTATCTCAACATTACAAAGTAGGGAGAAGATAGTGAAACATTGGAGAGGGGGAAATTACCGTACATACATCAGATGTATATTAAAATTTTGGGACCAATGGGCATAAATATTTACCTATAAAAAAACGGTCATCGGCCCTGGAGTGGAATCCCTGATGGAGGACGGTAGCTCTTAAACACATAGGTTAGCTGTGCTCTTTTTTTTTTTTTTGCCTCAGGAAGGGGCCATAGCTAGTGATGTTACATGTGCCCAGTTTTTTTCATACATGGTCTTGTTAAGCGTGACTGACAGGTACGCTGCTGACATTATTCCCAGAAAAGATCCTAAGCAGAAGTAGTTACCTCATTTGTCATTGGCTAATTCACACAGACGGCCAGCAAGTAAAGGAGACTTCTCACGCTACCAATAGGGAGAATCCATCTATATTGGTAGGCGTCCACCACCTGTCATTCATTACTCATGTGCATACACCAAACCACCAGGTGCTTCTAGTGCAGATTTTCTTCCCCTTTTGTGATTGTCAGGTGTTTATCATTTCTCATGTACACTTATATGTTTTGCACTTTTATTCATGTCTCTGCAGCAAACAAGCAGGAGTATTTAGCTCATTTCCTTTTCTTCCTTCGGATGTACTTGTAGGAGTGATACTAGGCTCCAACTGCAACAAATGTGAATAACTATGCAGTGGAGTAACGCAAAGCAAAACCAAAAAAAGTCAGAATCAGGAGATCAGGAATTTTTACAAGATACGTAACAATTTTTGAGCAACTGACATCTCTAAGTTAGGCTTTATTGTAAAATTTCAAGTAAGTTTTCACAGTGCATTGTACTGAGCGTTTTCAATTTTAAAGGGATTATTGGGACTATTTTAAGGGCTTAAGAACTAACAGGCAGGTAGTTACAAACATCTACCCGTTGTACCCATCGCTGATCGCTGGCTCACAGACTGCGCCTACCCATGATTCTCCGGCTTCTGACCGAGCAGCTGCTTGTTTTCCACTCTGCTCCATTGATGGAGCTTTATTGCCGATGTCATGCTGATTGACAGCCAGGTCCCAGCTGCGGGAAGCAAGCAGTCAATCAGCATTACATCGGCTGTCACATCCCGTTGACAGCGGAAAAGGAAGAGCTGCTCTGTTGACATGAAGCTGCAGAAGCGCCAACAGAAATGGTTCATGACTGCTCTGAGCTGGCGCCAAGTAGAACAGGCAGGTAGTTAGCAATTACCTGCCTGTCCGTTCTTAAGGGTATGCCACACTAAACAACATCGCTAACGGGATCGCTAAAAAACATCACTATTTAGCGATCCCGTTAGCGATGTTGTTGTGTGCGGCATCTACCAGCGACGTGGCCCCTGCTGAGATCCTGCTGTGATCTCGCTCGTCGCTGACATCGTTCCGGACCCTATTTTATCGTCGGCGCCCCCGCTGGTAAGTATATATCGCTGAGTGTAGCACCTTTTGTTAGCGATTTAGCGGTACTTTTGTACCGCTAAAGTCGTTAAGGAGATCGCTAACCGCAATAGCATCCTTAACGACATCGCTAAGTTAAGCCGCTATCAGCGATATAGAAACAATCCCGCTAGCGATCGCATTAGTATGCATCGTTATCGTGATCGCTAGCGGGATTGTTTAGTGTGGCAGTACCTTTAGGCACATAGAAAAAAAATAAACTAGTCCCAGATAACGCCTTTAACATTAAATGTGGAGCCATTCTCTTATAACCCACCACCTTATTAACCAAATACACACGTCTCATATTTCAATATTTCATGAAAGAACAGTTCTTTTAATTTTAAAAACACAATATAAGCCCATCACCTTGAGAGCGGCTATCATTTTAATATTTTACACTTAATAAATTGCAATGTTCCAGCTTAGGTCTGGACAAGTCAGTGTTTTTACAACAATAACGTATATCAAAGATTAATCCATATACCTTTATTTACACATATTCCTCAGACTGCGGTCACATGTTGTGGCCACAGCGTGTTTGCTGCAACCGTGTAAAAAAATGCTCCGTTTGCCACGATTGTGGAGAAAAACCATGTCATGACCACAACATGCAAACACAACCTTAGAGTTTAGAAATCAATAAGTATCACAACAACCAATGTTACTTTGAATCATTAAATACAAACACATTTTCATATCACAAAGATAAAACACCAACATAAACTGGAAAACCCAGGAAGGAAAACACAATAATCAAAAAAGTCTATCATACAGTCAAGGTAATTTGAAATATTCACATACCTAATCCCTGGTAGCAGCATTATCATGGCCGTTAATAGATAACTAAGTCGTTATTTATATTACATGTCATTATAACCTCATAAAAAAAAATCATTTTTATTGGATTATCTTCACAAAATTAAACTAGAGCTGAAATTACTGTGTAGAACACTTTTAATACTTTCCTTAAACTCTCGGACTCGACAACACACTGTCTGAACCCTATGATTAATGTATATGCCTGTCAACGTGTACACAGTATATGTCGATCATTTCTATGGGGCTACATTCATAATATCCATTGGCATTCATTAGGTTGGTATAGTTTTTTTTTCTCTACTGTATATGAAAGCACATCAAGTTGTCGGTTCCTATACTGTGCTCCATTAAAAAAGAAATGCCATGCACTGTATAAGGGTTTTTTACAATTTGAGTCAATCAGTAATGTACAGTAAGTCCCCTTTGACTGAAAACGGCAACATATGCCGCCATTTAGACAAATTAATACTTTGTAAAACTTCCTGATGCATTACTTTAACTAAAGGCTTGAGCGCAGTTTGTACAGACTCTTACTGACGAACAAAAGTATGCGAATATGTTTCACATATCGAAAAGTAATTTTACATAGCCCTGCTTCTCAAGGGACATTCACAGCATTAACCCAAGAAATATGTCAAATGTCTTAATTAAGGCTAGGTGCACACTGTGTCCATGCACCTTGCCTACTGTATATATCGGGGGCTTCTCCTGACATACACTGTAGTAATCATCAGACGGTGTTCAAAAGTGTGTTATTTTGGCCTCCTTCTGGCAGCACTTTACGGAATTTATCATCACGGTCCCCATTGGGGCTCATAATCTAAATACTTAATCAGTATGTCTTTGGAGTGTGGATGGAAACCAGAAGAAACCAACGCAAACACAGGGATAATAAACTCCTTGCAGATGTCCTTAGTGGGATTTGAACCCAGGAACCCAATGTGGCAAAGAAACAGTACTAGCCATGGTGCCACCATGCTGCATAGTCTTACTTAAGTTTTCTTAGTTTAAGGCCAGATGCAGACGAGTATATTGAATCATCTGTTTTTCTTTTAGAAAAAAAGGATGATTTTTCATCTGGATTGTCATCAGCACAAAAAAAACTGAGCCATATCCTAGTATGGTCCGTCTCGAAGATAGGACCATCCTAATTCAAGTGTATAGGTCAGTGAATAAAATGGCCAGCGCACTAATGCAATCCTTGTTGAATTTTACTGCTGTACATTTTTCACTGTTTACTAGGAGAAAATTGGGAAAAATATCTTTTTTTGTTTTGCATATCAGAAAAAATGGATGACATATGGATGGAAAAAATCTGACAGTAACAAATTGTTTGGCCTTATTTACCGTCCCTAAAACAGATTCAATCATAAATTTTCTATCCTTGACTATCATACAACCTTCCCAATGAGGAAATGTATAACTTTTTAGAACTAAGGAAATATATTAGGGGGAAATTCTCTCTCCCATATCTCTTCTAAGAGTTATCATATCTCCTCTGGAAAATCCCTTAAAAACTATTTTTAATACCAAAAATCTACAAGTGCTTCTCACAAAATTAGAATATCATAAAAAGTTAATTTATTTCAGTTCTTCAATACAAAAAGTGAAACTCATGTTATATAGAGTCATTACAAACAGAGTGATCTATTTCAAGTGTTTATTTCTGTTTATGTTAATGATTATGGCTTACAGCCAATGAAAACTCAAAAGTCATTATCTCAGTTAATTTAGAATAATTAACAAAAACAGCTGCAAAGGCTTCCTAAAAAGGTCCTTTGATTTGTTTCAGTAGGCTCCACAATCATGGGGAAGACTGCTGACTTGACAGATGTCCAGAAGGCATTCATTGACACATTCCACAAGGAGGGTAAGCCACAAAAGGTCATTGCTAAAGAAGCTGGCTGTTCACAGAGTGCTGTATCCAAGCATATTAATGGACAGTTAAGTGGAAGGAAAAAGTGTGGTTAAAAAAAGTGCACAAGCAACCAGGATAACTGCAGCCTTTAAAGGATTGTTAAGAAAAGGCCATTAAAAATACAGGGGAGATTCACAAGGAGTGGACTGCTGCTGGAGTCATTGCTTCAAGAGCCACCACACACAGACATATCCAGGACATGGGCTACAAGTGTCGCATTCCTTGTGTCAAGCCACTCATGACCAATAGACAACGTCAGAAGCGTCTTTCCTGGGCCAATGAGAAAAAGAACTGGACTGTTGCTCAGTGGTCCAAGGTGTTATTTTCAGATGAAAGTAAATTTTGCATTTCATTTGGAAATCAAGGTCCCAGAGTCTGGAGGAAGAGTGGAGAGGTACACAATCCAAGCTGCTTGAGGTCGGGTGTGACTTTCCACAATCAGTGATGGTTTGGGGAGCCATATCATCTGCTGGTGTAGGTCCACTGTGTTTTATCAAGACCAAAGTCAATGCAGCAGTTTACCAGGAAATTTTAGAGCACTTCATGCTTCCCTCTGCCGACAAGCTTTTTGGAGATGGAAATTTCATTCTCTGGCAGGACTTGGCACCTGTCCACACTGCCAAAAGTACCAATACCTGATTTAAAAACAGTATCACTGTGCTTGATTGGCCAGCAAACTCGCCTGACCTTAACCTCATAGAGAATCTATGGGGTATTGTCAAGAGGAAGATGAGAGACACCAGACCCAACAATGCAGACGAGCTGAAGGCTGCTATCAAAGCAATCTGGGCTTCCATAACACCTCAGCAGTGCCACAGGCTGATCACCTCCATTCCATGCCGCATTGATGCAGTAATTGATGCAAAAGGAGCCCCGACCAGGTATTGAGTGCATTTACTGAACATACATTTCAGAAGGCCAAAATTTCAGATTTTAATTTACTGAGATAATGACTTTTGGGTTTTCATTGGCTGTAAGCCATAATCATCAACATTAACAGAAATAAACACTTGAAATAGATCACTCTGTTTGTAATGACTTATATAATATATGAGTTTCACTTTTTGTATGGAAGAACTGAAATAAATTAACTTTTTGATGATATTCTAATTTTGTGAGACCGGTATACACGCTCTTCAATAGTGACAACACCATGTGTTTTGATTTTTCAATAGTTACGTGGGAAGAAGATATGAAAATATATTTTTTGCCTGAGACATGGAAAGAAGCAATTGAAATAATATACAAATCAAATGTAAATGCTCATATTCATGAGAATTATTTTAAAATCGTATCTTGTTGGTTCTACACACCTTTCAGATTAAAGAACATTTTCGAGGACGGGTCGAACTTATGATGGAGGAACTGTACCCAAAAAGCTAACATATTACATATTTTCTGGTCCTGTCATAAAATAATCAACATGTGGAAAGAAGTAGCCAATTTATTGAGCAAAATTAACAACTCTGTAGTTGAAATCTCTCCCCAACTGGTTTTATCTTCGCTTGATTCGAATCGACTCCCCCCCCAAAATTAAACTTCGCAATCCATCTATTTCCTGTAACAAAAATGCTTATAGCATCTGAGTGGAAATCAATAGATGTTCCTTCCATTCCAGAAATAGTGAAAAGAATGTCTAGCCATAATTCTTTTGAACTTTCTTATGCTCTAAGAAATAATTATTTTAAAAACTACCATTCCACATGGTCATCTTGGAACCTCTTTCCTCAAGTCGGAATGCCCCCTTTTAGATAAAAAGCTTTATTATATGCCAAGAAGTACATATTACATATTTATCGAAGTAAATTGAAAACGGTTTTGTTCTCACTATTGCTTCAATAAGGTTGATCTTTTTTTCTTATTTGCCACATTTATCTGATCCAACTTTCCCCTTTACTATTTTCTTTCCTTACTCTTAGCCTCTACTTTTCCTAATTTTTTTGTTTCCCTTCCACTTCCTTTTCCTCCTGCCCTAATCCTTTTTTTTTCTCTTGGATATAACTTCTTACTTACTGGTTTAATTGAACAAGTTTGAGGTCACTCTGTTATGTTTTATCATTCACTGTATTAACTATAACTATAAACCCCTCCCCAAAAATTGTTAAAAAATCCCCAATAAAAAGGAATATTGTTGAAAAAGCTGACACATGAACCAAAAGAAATCAGATCCAGCACACTAACATGAATGTTTTTTTTTGAGGAAGAGAAAAAACATTGATGTGTGATTTCAGTCCCAATAGCTTAATGCAGTGATAATATATTCAGAAATTCAGTGCCGCACCCCCGTGACTAAAACCCAAACACTGCAGGGAGTAATAAAGTACATTTCCTCCCAGCAGTGGGGGTCTAAGTGTGGGCACCAGGCAGGTTCAGACTGCTATTAACCTGCAGTTTAACCTCTTATCTGCAGGTTAATAGCGTTTTTTCATGTGACAGGTTCCCTTTAGGTCACATCAGAAAATGAATATCGTCATAAATTGACGTAAGCAAACAATTTATTATTTTCTGTGATAGTAAATAAATAGTGCCTGGATCAGAGAAAATGGTCATCCTCATGAGCAATAATGTACATACTTAAAGACAACTTCTCATATTCCCCCGCTTGGCTCCGATAAAATTAAAAAGCTTATACTCCCCTCCCGTGCTTACGGCCATTCTTGTGGTGTTGGCGCTCGCTCTCTCTGGTACACCCATGCTGTTGTTGTGACACGTGACCCTAGTGCCCAATCAGGCCTGGTTTCACTGTCCCCATCTCCTGTTCAATTGAACATGAAAAGGAAATGAGAGAGCAGTTGCAGCTCGGACATCCTCTTCATGTTGGATTTGTTCGAAGGGGGAGACAGTGATGCCAAAACTGATTGGACCGGGACAGTGAGTGTTGACACCGCTGGAATGGCGCCAGCATGGAAGGTGAATATAGGCTTTTTTATATTATTGGCACCAAACATTTAGATCAGGAAGGGGTTGTCCAGGTAGTGGACAACCTCTTTAATCATCTGAGCATAGTTTGTATTGCGCTTTATAAAGCAGCCATGGACCGGACCACATATCGTTTCTATCAATTATTAATTATGGCATTTACAACATGCAGGTAAATACATCATTTCCATGCGCTCGTCTACAGCAACACTTCATGCCCGAATATTAATTAGCAACATGTCTACATCTGCAAACCTGGATTGGTCTATTTTCTCTTTCTCAAAGCAAAAGCCTTGAAATATTTGTAAGCTAGAATAGTAAACTTTTTTTTTCTATTTATTCATACTCCGATTTAGAAGCATTTCACCCAATATATTTTAGTATTTAGTAAAAAAATAATTGTGATCGCCATGATATGTTACTTTACATCCTCTCTGTGTATCTTTTATATCCCGCAACACTTTTAAATACAGTTGGTAGTTCTGGATCAGCAAAAAACGTGCTCAGATATAAACTGTTCATAATCCATAGAAGTGACCTGTTTTGTAGGCAATGCTCTTCTTTCTGGGATTTTAAGCATTATTTTGACCTAGATCTTTCAGAAGTCTTCACAATGTAGAAGTGGTATTGCTGGAGAGATATGCCATTTGCAGAAGATCTTCACTGGAAAAATTCACCATGCTAGTTACAAAGCCCCTTCCAAATTTACGTCCATGCTCTGTTGCATTTCCAAAACACTGACCAAGGGATTGTGAAAAGTCAGACACGGGAGATACATGAATGATGGGTCCAAGTCACATGTGCAGGGAAGAGATGACCGTACACTTACATAGAAGTTTCTGAATGCTTCTGAATGTCATTATCAGTACAGATTAATTGATAGGGTTTCTCACTCTCCTCCAGTACAGAGTTTCCAAGTTCTGCGCCTTGTTTCTGAAGTTCACGCCTTGAAAGGTGTTCAACTATTCCAGCTCCCAAGGAATCTCCAAGGACATTGGTAGTTGTGCGCAGACGGTCACTTAAAGACAAAATGGTAGAAAAGAATTAATGCTGTATCACAATATAAGAAAAGAAGATGAAAACTTTTTGGTGGCCATTCATTAAGACTGTAGTAACACTCCCCAATGTTATTGAAGCACTCGCTAGAATACACCGACTAAAGTAAATTACGGCACTTTAATGGCATAACTTATAATGAATTTGATGGGTGGGCGTGAGTCCGTGACCATGTCTTCTCTCACCCGTGCTACATACAGGCTGGGACTGGCATGTAAAAGGCAAAAGTTGCAATATTAAAATTATTGTGACTTTTTAAATTGGTTAACATCTTGATGAATTGAAAGGTTGCAATTAAAAGGGAGTCTGTCATCTCAAATTTACACTTCAAACAAACCACATGTGCCCCGATTCATCAAAAATGGTGATTTTCTTGTTGGTCAAGATGAGGGGGCATGTTGGAGGAGACACTCCTTATTCAGTAATAGGCAGATATATTTTAATTTTCCAGGAGAGTGTGATGAGTGGCACTCCAGAAATCTTACTCCTGTCTCTGACTGTACTAAGATTTCTGGCAAAAGGAACATCACAGCTCATCATGTATTAGACAAGCTGTGACGTCCCGTTTCTGACGTGCCCCAGTCCCGTTGCTCCCATTTTGGCAGAGCTGGCTTAGACTGGCGTGAAAAAGTCGCAAAATGTTTAAAACAACTAAGTGTGTGAAAAGCATTTAAGATTTTTCAAAGAAATTTAAGTCAGAATTCTGGCAAAATTGCTTAGAGGAGTTAGTCCCACAGTAGGAGGTGACTCAACAATAAAAAAAAAAATTGTTTTTAAACCTGCTCCTCCATTGCACAAAAAAAACAAATCTTCGAAAACATTTTATTTGCAATATGCAAATAAATATGCTCAGTGCACCCTTGGTGTTGATAAATGCTTCAATGCACCATTCCACCACTTATTTAGATTACTGCCACTTCTTCTATTTTTAATTGACAGAGGTGTCCGAAAAGAAACCTTGGTTATGTGATCACTGTCCCTGTGCAGGAGAGAGCCACAAATCACTTGCTCCTCGCTTCTGACATTGCTCATCTCCTCTGCTATCACTTCAGAGCAGGATAGAGCACACAAATCACTCTCTACTTGCAGCGGACATCACTACACAGCTACAGTATATCCCAGCAAAGTTATCAGTGAGGAGAAAGTGATTTGTATGATAGCAGAGGAGGCGAGAAATGTCAGCAGTTAAAAGAGAGTGATGCGCCTCCTCTCCCCTGAAAAAGGACGGTGCAAACACAATGGAGGTTTATCAGTGATGGTTCTGGGAAAGCCAACGCTGTCAGTCAACATAGAAGGAGGCGCAGTAATCTAAATAAGTGGCTGGAACGGCTCACAGAGGCATACGGAGGATACACTGAGCATTTTAATTTGCATACTACAATAAAGTTTTTTTTTTTAGGGCAACGTAGTGTAGGGTTTTGAACTAACTCAGCTGCGGTTGAGGTAGGCACAGGAAGCGGTTTCATAAAAATATCCAGTCAGATTTTTTTTAAACCTGCTTAAGTATAAGCAAAACAAAATTTAGCCTTCTACCTCACCATGTGAAAACAAGCAGAAAATAAATGATCCATTAGTACTGTGGGTACGCCCACTCAGGTCAGTGTCTTTCAGCAAACACACTGGAGGCCTCCACACCTCCAGTCACAGACATTGAATGAGACACTTGGTCTCCATTTTATCTGCCCAACTATGCCCCGGGGTGTGGATATAGGAGCAGTCTGTAAGGTTCTTTGTACATGTTTCTTGAAACTCAGTTTTTCCGTCGGCCATTTTGCTTTCTGTCTTGCTGCAGCTATCTTGCCCTCAGTCAATATGGAGTTTCCAGCTTTCATGTTCCCGCCCTGATTCTCTCCCTCTTGCTTCTTAAGCAGCCTCAGCTGAGCAATCAGTGCTTCAGAATCAAGCCTGCAGTGAGCCTGTGACCTGACTCCTGGAAACCTTAGACTTTGTACTCCAGCTATTTCCTACTGAGGAACTTTGGAACACTTGTGGACTCTGGAAACCTGCTATTTGATAAATCCACGTTTGCATGGAATTACGGTAACAGAGAAGAGATCCTGAACCTGTTGTGGAGAGTTATTGCTGAGCTTAAGTTACTCTGGCCGGCTGTGTCTCCTGCTTCTGTACCTGCAAACTGTGTGACCCTTTTTGCCACTTGTATGAAGTAATACAAGTCCTTCTATATCAAACCTGTGTCTCATGTGTTTTCCTCGCACCCAAGCACAAGACGCTATATGAACTGTACACCATACATTACAAGATTCTGAAGCCAAACGTTAGTGTCTGCTGGGTCTGGGAAGGCTGTGTCTGCTGTGACTGTGGATATCAGATGTCCGGTTATACTTTCTGTGATGACAGTGGTTGTGACTTCTCACAACCATTCCAGGTGAGCACATTCCCTTAATTTTACTCTGCAGTGTTACCACAGGTAAACACTATTGTTTTTTTTTTTTGTTTTTTTTCTCTTCTCCTTCCAGTACTCCTGTCTTAAAAGATCTGGAAGATGGAGGCTCGCATAAAGGAGCTTTGCGGAGTGACTGATACAATCCTTGCAGATATACAGACTATAAAGACCCGTTTTGCAAACCTACAGGACCTCACTAATCACAATTTGCAAGTGTTTGGACAAACTACCCAGGATTTACGAGCCAGGATTGAGGTTCTAGAGGAACGAGTCCAGGCTCCTGCCATAACCCCGAGTTCTGGGATTCCCAAGTTACCCCCTTTTCATTTTGGCGGTGAACATGAGAAATTCAGGGGATTTATTAACCAATGCAATCTTTTTTTTTCTGCACATGCTTCACAATTTCCCACTCAACGATCTAAAGTGCTTACTATAATCATGTTGCTTACCAGCAAGGCTTTGATGTGGGCAAACCCTCTGATTGAGACTGAGGATGAATGTTTGGATCATCTTGATGCTTTCATTTCAGCCACGGGGCAGGTGTTTGATGACCCCAATCGAGGTGCAACAGCTGAAGCAGCCATGTTAACTTTGCGCCAAGGTAAGCGCTCAGTAGCCGAATATGCCTTGGATTTCAGGAGATGGGCCCTCGATACCACTTGGGACAGTTCCGCCAAAAAATCTATTTTTCGAAAAGGGTTGTCTCCACTGATTAAGGATGAACTTGCTCGTGCCGACCCTCCCACTGCGTTAGGTGACTTTATTAACTACTGCATCCGTATTGATGCTCGTCTGACTGAACGCAGGCAAGAGAGATGGTTCGAAAGTAATCGCACTAACCTTTTCCTACCTTCCTCCCCAGCTAAGGAACCTTTGAGTAGGATCACACGGGAACCTGAACCTGAACCCATGCAGGTGGACTCTTTACAAAGACGGGTTAGTGATGCACGCAAAGAACATCGTTTAAAGGAAAATCTATGTTTCTACTGTGGTAAGTCAGGGCACTTCATTATAAACTGCCCCAGCCGTTCTCGTAAGACTACTGCAGCAGTCATTCACTGTGAGTGTTGCGAGAGTAGATCTGTCAGGTCCGAGCCTCAGGCTCCAGAGAGATCTGCAGCAACAGATATTGATTTCTCTGACTTAAACTCCGTCACTTCTGAGGACGATGACTGTGTAAACGCTGCAATTTTTCAAGTTTCCTCAGCGGTGTCCCGAATGAGTTGTAAAAAAAACAATTCTCATTGCTTCCTTTCCATCAAACTCTGGGTTGACTCAGTCTGGGTGTCTAGCTCTGCTATGATCGACTCAGGGGCAAGTGGAAATTTTATGGATATCTCCTTTGCTCTGAAACGGGGGATACGTTCAGTGAAGAAGACTACTCCAGTACAGATGGAGACTATGGATGGCTCCCTGCTGACCTCTGGACCAGTGGATCAGGAAACA
>JARQOD010000001.1:332016577-332060472 GCA_033576555.1 Oophaga sylvatica | reverse complement strand
CAATGTGTGTAAAGCTCGCTCTTTCACATTCTTCGGATCCGGGCAGAATGAAGGCAACACAATATCCTGGTTGACATGAAATTGTGACACCACTTTAGGCAAAAAATCACCCCGAGTGCGAAGCACTACACGATCCGGAAAAAACTCCAGAAAAGGAGGCGAACAAGAAAGAGCTGCCAACTCAGAAACTCTCCTCAAGGAAGTGACTGCAACAAGGAAAGCCACCTTCCAAGAAAGTAAAGAAAGGCTAGCAGAAACCATAGGCTCAAAAGGTTTATGCTGAAGAGCCTCCAAAACAAGGTTGAGCCGCCAAGGAGACACGGGTGCCTTCCGCGGCGGAAACTTACGAGATATACCTCGGAAAAAGGAGAGCACGTCTCTATTCGAAGCAATGGTTCTCCGGAACAATAAGGACAGAGCAGAAATCTGACCTTTCAGGGTGCTGACTGCCAAACCCTTGTCTAGCCCATGCTGCAGAAAAGCCAACAGGTTGGGAATGGAAAATTTTCTCGGGTTCCGAGAGGACCCCAAACACCACGAAAAGAAGGTTTCCCAAATTTTGTGGTAAATCCTAGTAGTAGCCGGACTTTTTGCAGCACGAAGAGTAGCAATGACCTCGGCTGAGAAACCTCTACGGGTCAAGATTTCGGTCTCAAGAGCCACGCCGTCAAACGCAGGGACATCAAGTCCGGATGACAAACGGGCCCCTGAGTCAACAAGTCCGGTTGAAGAGGGAGTGGAAAAGGAGGTGCCGCCAACAGCGACATTATTGTCGAGAACCACACCCTTCTTGGCCAGTCTGGAGCTATCAAAATAGCTGGAATTCTCTCTAGTCTGATCCGACGCAGTACTAGAGGAAGTAAGGATATCGGCGGGAATACATAGATCAGCTCGAACTGATCCCACTGAGCCACTAGAGCATCCACCGCCACAGCCTTCGGGTCCTTGTACCTGGACATGAACGTCGGTAACTTGGCATTGGACCTGGATGCCATCAAATCCACTTGGGGGGTTCCCCAGCGAGAGCACAGTAGTGCAAAAACTTCCGGGTGGAGGCTCCATTCCCCGGGATCCATCCTTCTGCGACTGAGAAAGTCCGCTGTAATATTCTGAACCCCTGGAATATGAATCGCCGAAATGGCTGGTACACTGGCCTCTGCCCAAATCAGAATTCGGGACACCTCTACCATGAGTCTGGAACTCCTTGTCCCACCTTGGTGATTGATATACGCGACAGCCGTCGCATTGTCTGTCTGCACTCGGACTGGCAGACCGCTCAAAGGGACCGTCCAATGTTGGAGGCAAAGGAAAATCGCCCTCAATTCCAGGATGTTGATCGGAAGAACAGACTCTTCCGATGACCATACCCCCTGAATCCAGAGATTGTTCCAAACCCCCCCCAGCCCGTCAGGCTGGCATCGGTGGTTATGACTGACCACTTCGGAGGGAGGAAAGACTTCCCCAGGGAGAATGCCCCTGGACGTAACCACCATTCTAGAGAATCCCGCACCGCGCGAGAAATAGTGACACTGCAATCCAGCGATTGCGACCGGTTCCATCGACTCAAGATGAACCTTTGGAGAGTCCTGGAATGGAACTGGGCAAAAGGAACTGCCTCCATGGACGCCACCATCAGTCCCAGAAGACGCATACACTTCCGTAGGGACATTGCCGTTGAGGATTTCATAATCTGTACATGTCGAAGAAGACATGACTGTTTGTCTGGTGGTAGGGAAACTACCGACCGAAACGTGTCGAGATGCATTCCCAAAAAGAGGATTGTCCTCGATGGTTCCAGGGACGACTTCTCCCAATTGACTAGCCAACCGAAGTCCTTCAGAAACTGAAGAGACAAATCCCGAGCCGTCAACGCCTCCTCCTCCGAGGAAGCCACGATCAAAAGATCGTCCAGATAAGGGAGAATCGTAATCCCCTGTCTTCGAAGGATTGCCATGAGGGGCGCCAGAATTTTTGTAAAGACCCTTGGCGCTGAGGCTAAGCCGAACGGCAGAGCCACGAACTGGTAATGATTCTGACCTATGGCAAATCGAAGAAAGCGCTGATGAGCCTTTCCGATGGGAATATGCAAATAGGCGTCGCGAATGTCGATTGACACCAGAAAATCGTTCTGTGACAGAGCTGCCACAACGGAGCGAAGCGACTCCATGCGAAATTTCCGGGCATGGACATGCCGGTTTAATCGCTTGAGATCCAGAATCGGGCGAAATTTGTTCTCCTTTTTGGGAACTACAAAAAGGTTGGAATAAAAACCTTTCCCTCGTTCCTCTAACGGAACCGGTATTACTACACCCTTTTGTAGCAGAGATTCGACCTCTCGCTGTAGAGCGACAACAAACTCGGGTTCCGACGGAACGCGAGATTGACAAAAAACATTTGGGGGTCGAGAAGCAAACTCTATGAAATAGCCTGCCGACACTATCCGCGTTACCCAGGAATCTGGAACGCGAGCCATCCAAGTCGCCTTGAAAAGAAGCAGGCGACCCCCCACTCGAGAATCCTCGAGTGGACCCCTGGCATCAATCCGACTTTGCGGGCTTCTTGTCAAGTTCCCGCTTGTCCTGGCGGAAACTCTGCTTCCAGGGAGTACGAGTTTTCTGAGAGGATTTCTTTCCTGAAAATGAAGGACGACCCGATCCCCACGAGGAGTGACTAGATCGTCCTCGGCCCCGAAAGGACCGCCGACCACTATAGACACCAGGCTTACTGGACACCGAGGCCATGGCCCTACGCTGTGGTAATGCTGATTCCTTCGCCTTAGCCTTGGAAATCAGCTCTGTGAGGTCGGATCCAAAAAGATGGCCACCCTTGTAAGGTAAGGCCAACAACCCTTGTTTGGAAACTGCGTCCCCGGCCCACTGTCTGAGCCATAAAGCTCTTCTGACTGTGACCGCTGAAGCTTGCGCTTTGGCCAGCAGAGATGCCGTATCCAGACCGGCATCAAAGATATAACAGGCTGCCGTTTCTAACCATTCACAAGTTTCCCGTATCTCAGATAACGGAGATTCATTTTGCAACTCCGTCTTCAGACGTGCCAACCAGCCTAGAGAAGCTCTAGCAGCACACATGGATCCTAGCACCGCTCGGAATCCATGACCCGCAGCCTCATAGCTTGCTTTTGCCGCCAATTCCGTTTTTCTATCCAAAGGCTCCTGTAAACTCGCTTTCCCCTTAATAGGGAGTAGTGAGGATTTACTAAGCTGAGATAAAGACACATCCACTTCAGGAGCAGAAGTCCAATTAGCCTTTAACTCCGCAGAGCAAGGATAAAGTGTATCAAAGAAATGCGTTCCATGAAAACGCTTATCTGGACACAGACGTTCCTCCTCTATTACACTATTAAGCTCATCCAGAGCCGGCAAAGTTGTACGCGAAGCACGGGACTCCTGGAACATGCGTGCTGATTTACCAGGACGACTAGTTACCTCCTCCGGTAACTGTAATATATCTCTCATGGCTTCAATTAATGCCTCCGTACGCTTCGCCATAGAGGAAACGCCCCTGCGGCTCGTCCGCATCTGAATCGGATATTTCTCCATCCGAATTTAAAGGGGAACTCTGCCCAATATCAGATACATCTGACTCGCTCCGTGTAGAGGCCGGTAACGGCCTGTGTCGCTTCCTCTGAGAGGAATTAGCAGACACATATTGACCTAAAAGGTCAGACAAGTTGTTGATCGATCGAGCGATATCGTCCAATTTTTCACCGCTGTCGACCGCAGCGCTAGACGCTGTGGAGGTCTGCGTATCGGATTGCCGTAATGGCACTGGGACGTGGTCCGCGGCATCTGAACTCTGTTCAGACATGTCTCACCTGTATGAGCAGGTCAAAGCGGTAATACCAGCAAAAACTATGCGTTTTTTTTTTTTTTTTTAAAAACGCTGAAGGGTTAACGTTTCACCAGGCAGGGTTACCCCAGCGGTATTCAGTCAAAAAATTTAGCTGGTAGAAATAACCCTCAGAGGGGTTAATATTGCAAACTCACCACAATATATATATATGAAGTGTGAGCCCCAGCCAATTTTATGTCTCTAATGAGACTGCAGCTGCAGGATAGCGATCGCTGCGCTGCGGGGTGAGGAATCAGCACTCACCCAGCTGGCCGTGGTGTCTTATGAGGAGAGGAGCGGTCTGAGGAGCCCAGGAGCCTGTGTAATGGCCGCCACAGTGGGGGAGTCGCAGGAGAAACGCCAGAGCGCGCGTCTTCCTGCTCAGAAGACCGGGAATCGTTAGGCCACGCCCCCTGCTAGCTCAAATAATGAGCGCGAACTCCCCCGCTCCTGCTCCCTCTCTGTCCTGCAGCTATCTGCCTGCGGACAAAAAATCACCACATCTACTATGTAATAGCACTGTCACAGCAGCGCTGAAGCATACTGATATACAAGTAATAGCGCTGCTCACTCAGACGCTAAAGCACTCACACATAATAATAATAAAAAATTTGTGTGGAGTACTCACCAGCCAAAGCGCCACAGGGACCCTCAGGGGTTTCTGGCGCTGTGCCCATGCTCCCCCAGGGCGAGGAACGCAGTGACCGCACGTGTGGTTTGCGTCCCGCCCGGGAAGCTCTCCTCATCCCCCAGGGCCGGCAAGGATTCTGCAGGGACTTTGAGTAAATACAGATCCGCCAAGGGAGAGGTTGGGGTACAGCAGCGCTGGTACCCCTGAGACCTCTAGACCAACTGGTGATCCAAGTCTCTTGTCCGAATATAAAATAATAAAATCTTCTGAGGAGCTGCATTAGCAGCGACCATCCTCTGGACCTCAAATCGTAGACTGGAGCTGAGTAGGAGGAGCCCGAGCTGGAGGGGCCAGCCAGTCAGCACTCTTTTGATCTGAGGTGTCATCCTGATCTGGGGCTCCGCCTACCCATCAGTAATGAATTCCTGTGTCTCCCTCCCTTCCATTCTGCAGCTGAAAAATGTCCTATTGTTGTCAGGTGCCGGCCAGCAGATCCCGATAAAAGAGGCCGACGGCCGGGGAACATCACCGGGGGATGCAGGAAGGACATCGGAGGTACCGGGGGGCTCAGAGCGGCCCTATTTCTCTCTCCTCTGATGTGCTAGATCACATCAGAGGAGAGATAGACATGAAATGGGAAATTGGAACTTTTTTTTTTCGGTTGCCGTTATTCCATGAATAATGGTGATTGCAACACTGGGGTCGGTAAAAACCGACCCGAATCATGTTCTCCGGGGTCTCAGCTACCCCTGTTAGCAGAGACCCCGGAGAATTTCTGACGCTGGAGGGCGCTATACACTTACTTTTTTTTTTTTTTTTAACAGCGCTGAGGTATAAGTACCTTTAAATGCCACTGTTAACAGGTGTTTCGGAGGTCATTAAGGGATTAAAGACAATATATATATATATATATATATATATATATATATACAGGTTTTTGCTACATAATCTGAAGACAGCATGAGGTAGGGGTTAAAATAACTAATTCAGCGTTGTGTCATTTAGGCTGGCTTCACACATCCGGCGGGCGCCTTGCGGCGCCCCGGCATTTTCCCACAGCGCCGCATCTGAAAATCTGATGCGCCGCTTGCGGCTTTTTTCGCATTGACATGCATTAGCGCCGGATGGCGCCGCATGTCAATGCGTTGCATGCGGTTTTGTCCGGATGCGGCGCAAATGTACATTGCGGCGTCCGGAAAAAACGCTGCAAGTAACGGTTTTTTTTTTTGCCGGATGGTTGCTTATCTCTCCAAGCATCAGCAACCATCCGGCAAAAAAAACCGCATTTTGGGCGCCGGAAGTGTGAAAGCTTTTCACATGCGGCGCTGCGGCAAAATGCCGGGGGCGCCGCCAGGCGCCCGCCGGATGTGTGAAAGAGGCCTAACTAAGCTGTGTGCTATTGTTTACTTAAGGTGAAGGTTTTATCAATAGGACATTATCATTGCTTATATTAACTGGCACAGGCTTGCTAGCCTAACTCCGCCCCATTTTGCGATAAGCAGCTCATTCTTAATAAACAATGTACATACATATCCTGGTGTGGGCGTAGTTTGCTTTCTCAGCTCGGTTGCATTCTACATCTAAAAGTTCTGATTGTGTCCCAACTGCTGCACCCAGTAAACTAAGCGATACATCGTTGGACTCAGGGTCTCTTTGCCTACATTATGCTTCAGATAAGGTGCTGACAGATTCCTTTTAAAGACTAGGCTTTACAGAACCAATTCACGGGATCACTGAAGGTCCAAGAGATTACACCTCAAGCACTCAGTAAATTACCCCCTCTCCTTAGGATAGGGAATAACTTGATTCTGAGAATGTGCCTTTAGCATTGTGCTTGAGCTGCTGTTTCATGGCTATAGCACTCATCTCTGACAAATCCTATTAAAAGCTACACTGCGTGCTTTTATACAAAGCTTCAGAAGGGAAATAAACGTAAGACACCCAATAAAATTAAATATGAATTCACACCTTGCCAGTGTGGTAGAACCATCTGGAGAACTTGGCTTAGAGTTCCAAAATGCCTGCCATAACTTCTCAATGTACTGGAACTGTAGATTCATAACCACATCGATGGTAGCCTGCAGATACAAGATTTTTCCTAGTCAGATGATTCAACGGGAATATTAATTGAGAAAAAATAACCTGTGAGAGCAGTGCTGAACTCAGAATTGGGACACGATTACACGGTCAGTGTTTAGTCAGTGAATCACATCAGAATGTGTAAGCCAAAACCAGGAGGAAACGTATAATGTCAACACTTCTGCATTTATCACCCACTCCTGGCATTGGCTTACAAATACTGAGGTAAAAAAAACTGACCAAATACTGATCGTGTGAACGTGACCTTAAGCAAGAATCCTAACCTCACAGTGTCGCCGGTACATAAGCTGCAAATTCTTTATATCCGTCATGGTGATGCCATCTGGTAAAAGGATGGTGCCCAGATCTGGTGCAGGGAAGTCGGGGAACACATGGGACATATCTAAAAGCAAAACAAAGACAATTATGGAAAAACCTCTTTTCCGGTAAACGTATAACAAGTGCACAAAGAGAACCTAGAAGCCCTTTAATGAGGACTTTGGGAAAAAAAACTGCAGGCCAGACGTGAGCCCGTCTTTAGTGGGACAGAATGACTGATGTGTGAGGTTACTAGGGCGAGATGAGCAGAGCGGATGAGATTACGGTGCATCTTTTTCCATGGCTGGGCAGTACATTTATACACTACGCCGGGACTTCGGGCCACAACTAGACCCAGTTTGTCTCTGTATGCACGTTGATCGGTCACAACATGCGCAGGGACGTCACAACACTGCACTCTAGGCTTTGACTACTGGCCGTCACTAGCTCTGGGACGACCATGCACAAAGTCATCCAGGCCTAGTCACGGGCAGAAGCCCTAGCGAGAAGATATAGCGCACAGCGGCAGTACAAAGATGTGCAGAGGACTATAAGGGGTGAACGAGTGGTGGTGGTGGCTGGAGAAAAGAGCCATTAAGCTGAAAAAAACAAAAACAAAAAAAACCTTTTGCTGGCCCTCCATGGTTCAGCAAAATGAGGGATACGGAGAATATGGATATTTGTAAAATCCCAGTAGAATTCAATTCCTACAGACTTACCTATAAATTGCTGGTGATGCTGGCTCTGGGCAGCTACAGACTGCTCAGGAGAAGTGTGCTGGCTGCTATTTGGAGTGCTATCTAGCATGCCTTCCATCTTTTGTGAAGGTCTGTACCTAATCAGAAGCATAGAATAAACAAAATAGACTTTACGTATCCCTCTATGCAGAAGGCAGCCTGAAATCTTGGTCTGAAGCCTTAAAAGGGTATTCCCATCTCCAAGATCCTATTATTATTAATTATTTTAAAATACTTCCAGTTAGAAATGTAGCATAGTCCTTCTGATAAGCTATGTCACTTACCTAATGTAGGGCGTTGCAGTTGCTTAGGTAGTCATGGTTACGACAGCTAGCAAATAACTGCCACTATATGAGTGGTCATAAACATGGATACCTAATGCCCTGCACATGGGGTAAGCAACACAGCTAATCAGAAGAACTATACTAAATTTCTAATTGGAGGTATATGCTAATATCACAGTTACTACATATTGGGGTAGGATCTTGGAGATGCGAATACCGCTTTAACCTTACGACTGCCGTGGAGTTCTTTAAAGCCATCTTCACTACAGGTGAGACATATCACAAAGGCAGGGGTCTTGTTGAATTGAGTGGAAGTAATATATAGAGCAAAGCGCCATTCAATGTCTATGGGCCCGACAGAGATAGACGAGCACTATGTACGGCTATCCTCACCAGTCATATATTCTGAATAGACTAGCAGCAGAACAAAAGCGACCCCTCCATCAAAAGGGTTCCCATAGGTGGGATCCCCAGCAATCAGACACAGTCACTAGATAGTTGACAAGTTCTGCTTGTGGGATAACCCCATTGGTTTCTAGAAAACTTTGGGACACCACATGTACGTAAAAGGAACAAAACATTTTAATATGGAACATCTTACTATACACTACATTGAGAAACCATTTGTGCCTAACACTCAACGTCTATGTGGGGTGTAATGAGGTACTTTACAAAAATGTGCACGGAGATCACTAACCTTTGCTTCTGATGAATGGGCTGCTGTCTCATTGCCATGTACTGGGTGTCCTCTTGAAGTCGGTTCAAAGGAGAATCAGGTTTCAGCCGTATGCCATAATAGTGGTATTTAGAGTTTCCTCTGTTAGAAAAAATGAAAAAAAAAAAAAACTATAAATATATATATATATAAATATACAAAAAGGAAATGGACAGCAAGGACAAAGGGATATTTTACCATTACATGTTTAAAGGGTATGTCCAATCTAAATTTTTAGCTAGCCCTGCAGAGTGCCAAATCATAGCTGTGTGTAATGTACACACCGTTAGGATTCAGCAAAGCGTGCATGTTACACACCGCTAGGATTTGGAAAGCTATAGGGTTTGCTGAAAGTGAGGAGTGGACAACCCTTAAAGTATCCCAATATCTTATACCAACCTGGTGCCAAGACGTCGTGTTCGCAGCCCCATAAACACGGACCGTATCAATTTGCCAAATGAAGCTGCGTTCACTGGATCCAGTTTATGTTCCTGGCAATGGCGCAGGTAATGGTTGTACAAGGAGCTTCTGGGAAGGCTCACGCCATCAGCTGTTTCATAGTTATCCAACAGCCACTGAAGCTGCAAAAATAATGGAAAGCGGATGAGAATGAGGAAATCCCACATACTAGACCATACTCTGCTTTTACAACAGCATCATACCAAAACACACCTTCCCAAAGTTATGTTACCTACTGAAGGTTATGGACAGAACTGCAAATAATAATAAAAATAATCTTTATTTTTACATAGCGCTAACATATTCCGCAGCGCGTTACAGTTTGCACACATTATCGTCGCTGTCCCCGATGGGGCTCACAATCTAGATTCCTTATCTGTATGTTTTTGGAGTGTGGGAGGAAACCGGAGGAAACCCATGCAAAGTTTAGATCACATACCTAATCATAATTAAAGGGGTCTGATCCCTTGCAGGACATGACAATCCTGGAGCATCTTTTCTTAGAAATTTGCATTCGGTCATTCCTCCTAGAAACGCATCAATAAATTGGCAACGGGGTGTCACTAGTTGGGAGGGAGGTTTGTCCCTTCACGGTGTGACACTGTCAGAGCCGATTCTAAAGGAACACACCCAGTTGCCAATTTGTTCATACATGTCAGAGGAATGACACAGGGTAGAGGCCTAAGACAACATGCTGAAGGATTGTTATAAGGACAGATATGTCCAAACTGGGGCAAGGAGCCCTATAAGCAACATTTTCTCAAAGTAGTAGAAGAGTACTGGTCTACAAGGAGGCTACATCAGCCAAGGCATAAGGAAAGATGGCTGCCACTTTGCTCTGTATCATTTATATTCAGTATATTAGATAGAGGGAGGGTAGAATTGCTGCTCATCATGCAGTTACCATCTTGTCCTCTCCAAGAAGCTTTCTCCTTTCCGACAGTCATTAAATAAGTGGCATCAATCCTGATCTTGCAAATTCTGCGGACTGGTAATACACTAATCATCTTCATGCTTTATACCCTTATCTTCATGATTATAATTGCGGTATTTCATGATGGCTTAGAGAAGCACTCCTCCTCCCATCAAAGTTTTCATCTCTTACTATATTGTAGTCATCATATTATATAACACTGTACTTGCAATTGCTCATTTTGCCTTTGTACCCAGTTAATTCTTCTTTTTTCTCTGCTCCATGTAGAAACAGGAAGTCTCTTTTCCCTGCATGAGTCATCCCCCTCTTCAACTCCTGACCCAGCTGCTTCACCCCTCCCCCTGCCATTGACTTTTGCAGTGATGACTCAGAGGGAAAAGAGGGATTTTTGGTACTCACTGTAAAATCCCTTTCTTGAAGCCTTCAATGGGGGACAAAGGTAACCATGGGTGTATGCTGCTGCTGCTAGGAGGCGGACACTAGGCAAAAAAGTAAAATAGCTCCTCCTCAGCAGTATACGCCGACTGACAGGCACTAAGTACCTTAGTTAGTGTTAAAGCAGTAGGAGAAGCAAACAAAACTCAACATATGTACCAACCCAACAACAAAGGCACATAGGCCCAAAGCGGTACAAACACAGAGGGTGCTGTGTCCCCAATGAAGGCTCCAAGAAAGATTTTACGGTGAGTACCAAAAATCCCTTTATTGCTTCATTGGGGGACACAGGTAACCATGGGATGTCCCAAAACAGTTCCAAGGGTGGGAAACAGAAAAAAATGCAAAGAAAACAGACTTAGGTCGGCTGGTGTGCAACCGCCACCTGCAGCACCTTCCTACCCAGGCCTGCATCAGACGAGGCATTGGTATGAACCCTGTAAAACCTCGCAAAAGTGTACAAAGACGACCAGGTCGCAGCTTTACAAATCTGTAAAGCCGAAGCATGGTGACAAACTGCCCAGGAAGCGCTCACCACCTGGGTGGAGTGAGCCTTTACCCCCGGAGGAGGCTGCTTGTCCTGAATACAGTATGCCTCCAACATTGCCGAACGAATCCAATGGGCAATAGTGGATTTGGAAGCCCCTTACAACGACCTTCAGAGATGACAAAAAGGGCATCAGAGAGGCAGACTCGGATAGCTCTTACCAGAACCAACGTGTGGATGGACGTCTCCAGGGAATGAACAGGAGAAGGACATAGAGAGGGAAGGACAATTTCTTCATTAATGTGAAATGAAGAAACCAGCTTAGGAAAGAAGGAAGGAACGGGTCTGAGAACTACCTTGTCCAGATGGAGCGCCGGGACAGCGCCTGGACACAGCTGAATTCGCGCCCCACCAACACCACCAACGTCAGTCATACCAAAAAATATATGAAATTTCAATGGTCTTATCTCTGATTTTTGACACCACTTCCTGAAAGGCGACCACATGATAAGGCCATTGTTTGGCCGAAACGTCTGAGTGTCGCCACCATTGTTACTAAAAAATTTTTCACTTGAAGCATATTTACCTTCTCCACGTGTGCAGTGATTCTAAGTTTTACTTATGTTGACTGGACCTTATGGTCCTTTTTCACTAGCACCATTCAATTCAACCTTTTGCAGTCGAGTGCTAACCATTGAAATGACGTTTCACCAGGGGATGAACAGAAGAAGGACAGAGAGGGAAGGACAATTTCTTCATTAATGTGAAATGAAGAAACCACCTTAGGCAAGAAGGAAGGAACGGGTCTGAGAACTACCTTGTCCTGATGGAGAATCAGGAACAGAGAACAGTAGGACAGCGCCACTCTATCAGAAACTCTCCTGATGGACGTAATGGCAACTAAAAAGGTCACTTTCCATGACAGGAGAGAAGACGGAATGTCTTGAATGGGCTCAAAAGGAGCGCACGGAAGTGCACCAAGGACGAGGTTAGGATCCCATGGATCTATCGGAGGACGATAAGGAGTTGCCAGGTGGGCGACTCCTTGAAGAAAAGTCTTTATCTGGGAACGAGAAGCCAGATTTTGTTGAAAAAGAATTGACAGAGCGGAAACTTGACCCTTTAGAGTACTGAGAGTTAGACCAGAATCAAGACCCGCCTGTAGAAAATGAGCTGCCCAGTTTTCCACCCACCGGAATGTGCACGGCTGATGTGGAGGGAATGGGACGCTCCGCCCATCGCAGAATGCTTGACACCTCTACCATTACTCATTTGCTGCGAGTCCCTCCTTGATGGGTTATTCAAGCCACGGCAGTGGCGTTGTCCGATTGTATGCGGACCGGTTGGCCTGTGAGGAGGGACTGCCAGCGGAGAACGGAAAGAAAAATTGCCCTGATCTCCAGAAGACTGATGGGGAGAGCGGTTTCTTGGACGTTCCAGTGACCCTGAGCTGTGTGATGAAGGAAGACCGCTCCCCAACTGAGGAGACTGGCATCAGTGGTGATGACCTGCCACCGGGGAGGGAAGAAGGACTTCCCGCGCAGGATTAAGGCGGATAGCGTCCACCAGGTCAGGGATAGCCTCACCTTGAGGGGCAGAAGCACGGGCCAGTCCAGGGAGACGGTCCTCTTGCCCCAGGTAGACAAGAGGGCCAGCTAAAGAGGACGAGTATGGAACTGGGCAAAGGGCATGGCTTTCATGGCAGCAATCATCTTCCCCAGGACGCTCATGCAGGACCGTAAGGGGAGAGGAGTTGGTTGCTTAAGAATACGGATCTCCTGGAAGAGAAAACATGCTGATCCGAGATCAGATCCAGGTCCGCCTCCTACAGACACTAAGCTTAAACTGAAGTACTTGGTGCCTGTCAGTGGGTGTACACTGCTGAGGAGTAGCTATTTTTCTTTTTCAGTTTCCTAGCGACAGCAGCATACACCCATGGTTACCTGTGTCCCCCAATGAAGAGAGAAAGAAATTGACCTCCTGATTCTACACAGAGCTTAGAAAGATTCAGCTAGTCAGATTTTAATCATGTGCTGTCATAGAACCAACGGGAAAGAGAAGAATTAGCTGGGTATAAAGGAAAAAATTGTAAGTACACAATGCTATATAATATGATGATTGCTTTAGATCAGGAGGATAAAAACTTTGATAGGAGTGATTCTTTACAGAGCTCCGGGAGATGAACTGCCAGAAGACATTACAATGATAGAAAATAGATAGAAAACGTTCTAGAAGCCGAGAAAAAAGCCGAGACAGTGCAGTTGGCTTATGTTAGAATGTTTCTACAGGACTTACACTATAACAATTTACAAATATGGTATACACATAAAAAAAAATATGTTATTCTATCTAAATTAAATTGCTAGATGGAAAGCATGACACCACTAAATATTTCTTGATAGGCAATAAGTCACACCAGGATATCTGAATTAAAATAAATGTCTCAGTAAAAATGTTTTGCCATAAATAGTCTTATTTTGTACGAGATGTAATGTATCAGTATACTTATCGATTGACATCTTCCCCAGTGTCTACTGCTGCTCTGCTTCTTGAAAATCAGACACGCTGGGTCACACAAAGATTTGTGTGTGGACTGTCGCTTTCACCTTGTAAGTTTATAGAACTTCATTCTGACTAAGTTATACGTGAAACACGTCAGGTGCTGGGCAGTGTGTCTCTAGGTCCTTCAGCATTAGGTTTGGTGGGTATTAAATGCAATGCTTGTTGGATTGAAGGTTTTATCTTTGCTCTATTTTGGTATTGTGCAATAAGTTATTAAATTATTCCTGATTTATTATTCTTATTGACTATTTTTGTATATGTATATTTATTATTCTTTTTGACTATTTTTGTATATGTATATTTGGGCATTATAAAATTACTACATTATTGGTAATGCATTTGTTGTATGGATTTCAATGGTGATGAATTGATCTTCTGCATGCTGCATAGTTAGGTATTTAAAAGTGATTTGGTACACAGGCCCTATTAGTCTATATCCACCCACTTATTTATGAATTAATTGATATTTATAGTTTATTATAC
Organism: Oophaga sylvatica; assembly: GCA_033576555.1. Taxonomy (NCBI): domain Eukaryota; kingdom Metazoa; phylum Chordata; class Amphibia; order Anura; family Dendrobatidae; genus Oophaga; species Oophaga sylvatica. The sequence continues at coordinate 332,046,499 of JARQOD010000001.1, read as the reverse complement.
CCATGTTGGACCTTTTTGTGACCACAAGGCTGTAATGTTTTTTTTAATAGGGTATTTTTAACAGTCGTGGCCGAAAGTGTTGGCACCCTTGAAATTGGTCCAGAAAATGAAGTATTTCTCCCATAAAATTATTGAAATTACACATTTTATTATACATGTTTATTTCCTTTATGTATATTGGAACACAAAAAAAAAAGAAAAAAAAAGGCAAATTGGACATAATTTCACACAAAACCCCAAATATGGACAAAATTGTTGGCTCCTTTCTAAAATTGAGGGTAAACAACTTTGTTTCAAGCATGTGATCCTCATTCAAACTCACCTGTGGCAAGCAACAGGTGTGGGCAATATGAAAATCACACCTGAAACCAGATAAAAAGGGGAGACATGAGTGTCTGTGTGTGTAACACTAAACATGGGGAACAGAAAGAGAACAGTCTGAGGACTCAAAATTGTTAAAAAAAAAAAAAAAAATCAACAATCGCAAGGTTACAAGTCCATCTTCAGAGCTCTTGATGTTCCTTTGTCTACGGTGTGCAACATAAGCAAGAAGTTTACAATCCATGGACAGCAGGGAAAAATTAATGAAAGGTTGCAACGCAGGATAGTCCAGATGGTGGATAAGCAGCCCCAATCAAGTTCCAAAGAAATTCAAGCTGTCCTGCAGGCTCAGGGTGCATCAGTGTCAGTGCGACCTATCCGTCAACATTTAAATGAAATTAGTTGCTATGGCAGGAGACTGAAGAGGACCCCACTGCTGACAGAGACATAAAAAACCTAGGCTGCAGTTTGCTAAAATGTATATAAGTTAAAGTCCTTCTGGGAAAGCGTCTTGTGGACAGATGAGACCAAGATACAGTTTTTGGTAAAGCACACAATTCTATGTTCACCGAAAATGGAATGAGTCATACAAAGAAAAGAACCCAGTACCTACAGTCAAATATGGTGAAAGTTCAAAAATGTTTTAGGGTTACTTTGCTGCCTCTGACACTGGTTGCCATGACTGTGTCCAAGGCATCATGAAACGTGAAGATTATAAAGGATTTTGGGTGGCAATGTAGTGCCCAGTGTCAGAAAGCTGGGTTTATGTCCTAGGTCATGGGTTTTCCAGTAGCACAATGACCCCAAACATACTTCAAGAAGCACCCAGTAATGATTGGAAACAAAGCACTGGAGAGTTCTGAAGTGGCCACCAATGGGTCCAGATCTGGCTCAGTGGATAGCACTGCAGTCTTGCAGTGCTGGAGTCCTGGGTTAAAATCCCACCAAGGACAACATTTGCAAGGAGTTTGCATGTTCTCCCGTGTTTGCGTGGGTTTCCTCCGGGTACTCCATACTGATAGGGAATCTAGATTGTGAGCCCCATCGGGCACAGCGATGATAATGTGTACAAACTGTAAAGCGCTGCGGAATATGTTAGCGCTATATAAAAATAAAGATTATTATTATTATTAAAACCACCGAACACCTGCTATGGAGAAATCTTAAAATTACTGTTAGGACAAGGCACCCTTAAAATATGACAGACCTGGAGCAGCTGGCAAAAGATTGGTCCAAAATTGCAGCTGAGAGGTGGAAGAAACTTATTGATGGTTATAGGAAGCAATTAAGTGGAGGGTGCCAACAGTTTTTTTCCGGCCCATTTTTGGGGTTGTGTGGGAAATTATGTCCTATTTGCCTTTTTGCTCTGCTTTTTTGTGTTGTTCCAATACACCCAATAGAAATAAATGTGTGCAACAAAACATGTAATTGTAATAATTTTCTGGGAGAAAGACTTAATTTTCTGGAACAATTTCAAGTGAGCAAACAATGAATGTATAATATTTTTTTTTAATGCTCACCAAATATGTGCCAATTAACTATATAGAAAAGAGTATTTGCTCAAAACATCAACAACAAGCCCCCCGAAGAAGCAGGGCGAAACGTGTTCACAACGCTGCTAGGATCCAGGTAAAGGCTTTCATAGCTCCTATGATTTAACATGCGATCATTAGGTACTTTGTCTCAATTCCTTGCAATATCCTTGGTAAACATTGATGCCTTATTTAAATTTGCTATATTTCACGATAGAGATTATGATAGTCTATACTGACTTGAAATGAGGGCTATTGGGACTGGAATTATTTATATAGAATCACTAGGAACAATTGAATATGGTAGTCATTTGGTCTTTGCCATGCAGCAATATTGATAATTAGGGAGTTTCTATTGTCCCTCTTTTCTTATCTTGCATATTTCTTGTCATTTTTTGTATACTGTTTTATTCTCATGAATCAATGAAATGTGATTTTATTGGATATTCTGTTTTTTTGCTCAATTTTTCTTTGTTGTATAATTGGCAGAGAGATGGTTTTTTTTTTTTTTAGTAAAGTTTCTTTTGTAAGAAAAGTTGACAATTTTGTACAGCAATGGAGTTCTGGTTTTCTACTGGTCTGTTATTTATTTTGACTAAAGAGCTAATGATTGGTATTTCTACAGAAGGAAGGAGCAATGGCCCACACAATAGTACTGGTGAGCCAGCAAACTAGAGGAGTGCTCATGTAAACCAGTAGAGGAAAGGGGTGGCACACCGGGAAAGATGGAAGTTGGTAAATATTTCAATATTCTCTCACCAGATCACATACATAATTAAAGTGGTTGTCCAGCCCTAAACTACAAGTCTGCAGACCTGTAAATCCTATGGGCGCTATGAGTATTATCCGGTGCCGGCAGCGGTGGTCATGTCACTGCAAGCATGTGACATACAAACTTATGGCCACATTCAGACTAGATGGTAGTGTATAGAGCGAGGCCGGAAACAGTCTATTCGGAATGTGGCCAGGAGTATGCATATTGGATACCTGTGGTCGCGTGACCACCGTTTCTGGTGCTGTGGAATCGTGACAGAGCGCATTACTCGTGCTGTAAGGATTCACAAGTAGTCTGTAGTCACAAACTGACTGCACACTTGTAGTTAAGGACTGGACAACCCCTTTAAGATGTTTTAGGACCAAAAAAATGTTTTACTGAAAATCAGCTATTTGAGTATGTGACCACTGGGTGGCAGTGTTGTGCCTTCAATGCACTGCGGCAAAGTGAAAGTATAAATGGTCATATGAAGAGGCCACATTTGTAGAACTGGTTTTTTTTTTTTTTTGCTATTAAAGTTTTACTGATAAAAGAGAAAGACGTCTAAGGGCCCCATTACACGCTTCAATGTTCCAGCGATCCCACCAACGATACGACGTGGATGGGATCGCTGGTGAGCTGTCACACAGGCAGACTCACCAGCGATCAGGACCAGCGAGCACGCTGGTATCCAGGGTAAACATCGGGTAATTAAGCGCTGCGCGGCGCTTAGTTACCCGATGTGTACCCTGGATACCAGCTCCCAGCTTCTGCTGTATGGCGCTGGGAGCTCGCTGATTGTTGGTCTCCCGTTGTCACACGCAGAGATGCGCGCTGGCCAGCAGGACACCAACGACGAAAAAATGGTCCAGGACATTTGAGGACGATCAGCAATATCCAGCAGGGGGGCCGGTCGTCGCTGCCTGTCACATGTAGCGAGATCGGTGGCTAGGTCGCTGTTGCCTCACAAAATCGGTGGCGCTTCAACGATCTCGCTATATGAGACGGGGGCTTAAGGCACAACTCCATTGTTACACAGTGTTGTCACGGCTAAAGCACCCAGGCACTGGTGTCTGAAGGGGATAAGCGCCCATCTGTCATATGTAGAGCAGCAGTATTATTAACAGTCCATGGTAGCTGGAGGGTCCCGTTACAGAATTAGCAGTGGGGCCCAGGGTATTCAAGTTACACTTCTGGTTATGTGGCAAAGCGCAGTGAAAAATTAAACTATGCATTCAACTGTATTAAAGGAGAGAAAAAAAGAACCCAATGCACATATGTCCCCCATGTTCTAGACATTATACAAGAGCATAGGAAGTAGTATTATGGCTACGTAAATTATGGTGCGGAGGAGTTATAAACACGCATGCTGGTAAAGCTCCTAGGACAGGCAGAGGACCTCCTGTGCGAGCACACGGTGACGTTACAGGTGAACTTACATGGCTGTTGAGCAAGCTGCTTTTGTGAGAGGTGATGCCTTCATTTTTTTGGAGATTTTCAATCGCCATTTCAAGCTACAGAGAAAGCATGCAAAAAACAGAGGAAACGTCAGACAGAGCCCCGATTATGGACGGGCAGGAATGGGGGAAACACGTGGCCCGAAAAGCCTCCCTGTTCTGCGACATGCAGCGACACATTCAGAAGAACCTCGGAGAGCGATTACTATGGAAGGAGCAGGTAGAGGCCGGATAATACATTCACTGTGTTAGGTGACAGACAAATCTCATAGGTACTAGCGGCAGTGCTTGATCACAGCGTTATGGGGAGAGCGGACACAGGGACAGAATACAGAAGTCACATGTAGGCGCCGATAGCGGCCGCTCCGTCGCCAAACGTCATGGCGTTTATTTCACTGCACAACACAGATGGGTTTGCTTTCTAGGGATATTTCACTAAACATTTTCTGTGACTATCCTGCTTAGTGTTTTCGGCTTCCATTGCGGGACAACGTGGCGCCACTGACCAGGTGACACTAAGACTAAGGTTAATGATAGTGAATGCGCTCACGGTAAAGTCCAGCTGTTTTCCATGGCAAGCAGCGGGACGTTAAACAGTAACAGCCGTTTTCATTTTATTTATCAATAGTACACATAACAAGAAACAACTTTGTCATATTTCTTACCAGAGAAATGTCCCTCTTCCACCTTGTGGACTGACCTTTTCCTCTCAATTAATGGGTAAAAATCTGTGTTCGGTGATGACAGACTTCCCCATTGCGCGATAGAGGACAGTTGGTGCTCTTAAAATTCAATGGTGAGGGGGAGGAGCTAGAGGCAATGGGAAGATGGGAGGAGCTAGATGCAGACTGACATTCTGCTGCAAATACTGCAATGACAGTTACAGTTCTCCATAGAACTTTATAGGTACCAACTGTCATGTCCTATCTCAGTAGTGTAACATTATGCATTCTTTGCATTCTGTATCCACAAATTAATAATCACGAGAATGAAAGATCAATCTAGGAGGAGAAAAAAAAAAGTGAATTTCTCTAATAAGACATATTACAAAGTTTTCTATTTTTACATGTACTACCTCCTATTAGAAATGTAGCATAGTTCTTCTGATAAGCTTTTTAGCTCACCATGTGCAGGGCATTGCAGCTTAGGTATCCATGGTTACGACTGCTTATATAGTGAGTTAGCTATTGGTCGTTACCATGGATACCTAAGCTACTGCAATGCCCTGCACATGGGGTAAGCGACATAGTGAATCAGAAGAATTATACTACATTTCTAATAGGACATATTTGCTTATGTTATTATTAGTACACCTACTACATATTGGGACAGGATCTTGGAGATGGGAATAACCCTTTGTGTTCTGGAATTGCAGCACTAAGCATGAATTTCGTTTTCCTGGCAGCTTGAATGCACATGTTAAAGTTGAATATTAAACTTCATCATGAGTTTTTTTTAAAATCTTTACTGGATACACACCATAGATAGCAAGCGACACAGACAGAATCACAATGGCAGATCTCACATACGCACCGTTGCGGGAGAGGAACGAGAAGTGTGAGATAAACTATGGCGGGAATTGTCCAGACCACCATGAATTAGGTATGCCCCAGAACTAGAGATGATTTGGCTCCCGTCCATGGTGATGCCCACCATACTGTGAGAGGGTATCGCACTGGGAGAGGAGACCACGGTGGTCACTTGGGCACCTCCACCTTGAGAGTCGAAATATGAGGCGGCACTGCTTGGAGCGTAGATCTGGGCTTCAGCGTTGTAGGAATAAGCTGTTCGGCTGTTGATGAAAATAAAAAAGGTGGAAATCATGTCAAAATGCAACACACAACTAAGGGGTGTAAACTAAGTGGGGCAGAGAAAAGTGCTTGATGACAGAATACCAATATAACACATAAGGCTGGTTTCACACGAGTGTCCGGGAGGGCTGCGTACTTCCTCCGTCAAGCCCCGCCCACTGCCGCACCTCTTCCTTTCACGCGCGCCTACCTCTGCATGCGTCCTGCGTACCCTATCTTTAACATTGGGTACACAGGCCACGCGCATGTATACGGATGCGTCCGCATGCGTCATTTTGACGCTGTGCCAACTGCAACATGTTACGTTCGACGCAGTCATGCGCAGTGTTAAAACGACGCATCCGTACACATCCGCATGGCCTGCGTACCCAATGTTAAAGATAGGGTACGCAGGACGCATGCAGAGGTAGGCGGCGCTGAAAGGAAGAGGTGCAGCAGTGGGCGGGGCTTGACGGAGGAAGTACGCAGCCCTGCCGACCGCTAGTGTGACACTAGCCTTAGGGAAGTTAATTTTCATAAATTTGGGTATCAAACACACACACCCTTCCCCTTATTTAAAAGGAAGCGGTCACTCAATCACATTTTTTACCAGAAAAATTGTTTTAGCCATAGATTTGAAATTTTCACTCGGGGAAATGGGTAAAAATTGCAACAAAATTTGTCCCACAATTTCTGCTGAAAGTGGATAAACTCCATATGTGGCTGTACAGTACTACTTAGCCATACGGTGAGACTCGGGAGAAAAGGAGCGCTATTTGCCTCCTGGAGAACAAATTATTGTAGAACAGTTTGCAGACTCCATATACAGAGGCCCAAAATGCTGGAAGAGCAGATTCCCCCCCTCCAGTGACCCCATTTTGGAAATTATACCCCTTTGGGAATTTATCTACGGATGTAGTGACAATTTTGACTCCATGGGTGTTTTCCAGAAACAGGCAGCAGTGGATGTTGCTGAGTGAAAACTGCAAATCTGCCATTGTAGTGCCCGTACACTGTGCAACGATCCGGTTTCTGGAGACATAGACCCCATAAATTAAAGCAGGTTCCCATTACCACAGAAATGCCAAACGTTGAGGCTAACTGCGGTTTTGGCACACTGTGGGGCTTAGAAGGGAGGGGGCATTGGGATTTGGGAGCGCAGAATTCAATATATATGTGCACTTTGTTTATTTTTGTATTAACATACAATAGATTTATTAAGATTTCTTCAATTTTATTTTTTTTAACCTAATTCCAGGATGGGACACCAGCTTTCACTGCCCTGATCTAATACTCTGCAATGCTTTTGGATTGCAGGGTCTTAGATCAGTCTCTGGCCCACAGAGAAGAGAGAAGGCGTGACAGCTCCTGCTCTGAGCAGGAGCTTACAGGCCACCGTACCTGGGTGACCCCGCGACCATCTTTCAGCCCTGGGTCACCATCGGCACAACACAATCGCGTTGTGCCAATCGGAGCTGAAGCCGATGTCGCTGTCACTATTGACAGTGGCATCAGAAGGGTTAAATGCCCCGATCAAGGGCGATGCCCACAGGGTGTCAGTTCTCATACAGCGCTCTAACCTGCTTTTGATCGTGCCAGCGCTTGGAGTGAGCCCTTTATGATCGTCACGCCATACATGTACACAGGTTTGCACCTCTCCAGCAGCGCCGTACATGTACAGCGTATGTCACGAAGGGGGTACATGTATGGTGTATGTTGTGAAGGGGTTAATGTCGAGGCCAGAGTTCCTAGAATAAAGAATACTTACATGGTTCCATTGGTGTACACAGCATCCCCATCCACATACTGCACTTGGGCAGGGTACACATGCTGCACGGTTTGCACCTGCAATGACAAATCCCATTTTTACCATCTCTGGCTGTATTTGCACATGAAAGTGACAACATTTCAATAGCAGGGAGCCAAGCACAAAGCTTTTTAGGGATATTAAAAATAGTCCTTAATCTGAAAACCATTTTATTGGTTGGAACTGATGACTTTAATAACACATAACATCTGTAAGATATACGATCTTTTTTACCAGGCATCCAATAGGCAATTGCGGTATGTACATTACACTTTCAAGGGACTATTCTGACTTTTAGAATGGTTGGTCTAGCCTTAGCAGAGGCCATCAATATTAGTCATTTCTATGGACACCCCACTGATCAGCTGCTTGAACGTGCGGCCCTATGCAGAGCCTGGTAAAACCATGACATCTTCCAATACTAGTGGCTGTGCTTGGTATTGCAGATTTATCATATTACCTTACCGCTAATCAGTGCGGGTGTCGACAGTGGGATTTCTATTGATCTATTGTAAGATAATATCAACAGTTTAAAAAATAAATAAATAAACCCTTAACACATACATGTATTTTGGTAAAGTACAACAGATGTGGGCGTCATGCAGATGCAGAATAGCTGGAATATTAGCATGCGGTAGCCGCTCACTGCCATTTACACAGAAGACCAGGGCAGTGTAAGGTTGCTTGTTAGTGGCCAACACCATTAAACGAAAGCTTTGTTCTTCAACGCCTTTTATTAGCATGATGCAAGGTACAGAACCCGTCACTGGCCACAACACAGAACACAGCAAAAAACCTTCCAAAACAAGTGGAATAAATGTATCAGATTTAATAAGGGGCATAGAGGACCAGGCAGTACCCCTCTCCTTCACTCCCCAGCTCTATAACATCCCATCACCATAAGACGTTGCTATATGTCTATATACTACATTACAGGAGCCACTGACTTCAATGAGAGAGATATAAATTAATGTGCAGAAAGCTCTCTATGTTGGCAGCCCAAAATCTACAATTCTAGATGGATTCTGAGTACTAACCACTTTATCACCCTGGACTGCCAGAAACGAACCAAGTGATCAGTGGCAACCCGAGACCACTGCAGATTAGACCGCTTATCGCCTGTAGATGCGAAAATAAGTGGAAATGTGATCTCAAGCCTAAGCAAAAAATTAACTATATGCCATAAAAGTATTGTGATCATGCACCGAATATAGAGAATAACGGCATACAATAATAGCCACTGGAATTTTTCCTATTGCATCGCAACATCAAATTTCCTATTTGTGCATATAAGGAATTTTAAGTGTTGCTCCACTACCTTTATATTGAGGACTTATGCTAAGGATAGGTCATAAACATCATATAGACAGGGGTCCAACAACCAGCATCACCAACATTGAGCTGTTCTCAGTGCCAGAATAGGAAGGATGTTAGCAGCTCCCGAGAAGAACAATACAGCTTTCCCAACTGTGTAGTGGCCGCTGCGGGCACTGCAGAACTGCCACTATTTAAATGAATAGCAGTGGAGTAGAAGTGCCCTTTATTAGCCACTACAATTAATGGAGCTGTACTGCTCACCTCCGCAACTGCTAACATCCAGCAGAGTGGATCTGCAGTACCTGGCAGCGGACACTACACAGTTGACTAAACTGTATTGTTCACAACAGCCAACATCCAGCAGAGCGGATCTGCAGTATCCAACACCAGCCACCTCACAGTTGACAGCAGTTGAGGAATTGAAAAGTACAGCTCTATCAACTGTACAGTCATGGACAAAAGTTTTGAGAATGACACAAATATTATATTTTCACATGATCTGCTGCCCTCTGGTTTTTGTGTGTGTTTGACAGATGTTTTTATCACAGACAGAAATATAATTGCAAACATATGAGTAACAAAAGCTTATATTGACAGTTAGAATGAGTTAATGCAGCAAGTCAATATTTGCAGTGTTGACCCTTCTTCTTCAGGACCTCTGCAATTCTCCCTGGCATGCTCTCAATCAACTTCTGGACCAAATCCTGACTGATAGCAGTCCATTCTTGCACAATCAATGCTTTCATTTTGTCAGAATTTTTAGGTTTTTGTTTGTCCACCCGTCTCTTGATGATTGACCACAAGTTCTCAATGGGATTAAGATCTGGGGAGTTTCCAGGCCATGACCCAAAATCTCTATGTTTTGTTCCCTGAGCCATTTAGTTATCACCTTTGCTTTATGGCAAGGTGCTCCATCATGCTGGAAAAGCCATTGTTGATCGCCAAACTGCTCTTGGAGGGTTGGGAGAAGTTGCTCTTGGAGGATATTCTGGTACCATTCTTTATTCATGGCTGTGTTTTTAGGCAAGACTGTGAGAGAGCCGATTCCCTTGGCTGAGAAGCAACCCCACACATGAATGGTTTCAGGATGCTTAACAGTTGGCATGAGACAAAACTGGTGGTAGCGCTCACCTTGTCTTCTCTGAATGAGGCGTTTTCCTGATGTCCCAAACAATCGAAAAGGGGATTCATCAGAGAAAATAACTTTACCCCAGTCCTCAGCAGTCCACTGCCTGTACCTTTTGCAGAATATCAGTCTGTCCATGATATTTTTTCTGGAGAGAAGTGGCTTCTTTGCTGCCCTCCTTGAGACCAGGCCTTGCTCCAAGAGTCGCCGCCTTACAGTGCGTGCAGATGCACTCACACCTGCCTGCTGCCATTCCTGAGCAAGCTCTGCACTGCTGGTAGCCCGATCCCGCAGCTAAAACACTTTTAAGAGACGGTCCTGGCGCTTGCTGGTCTTTCTTGGGCGCCCTGGAGCCTTTTTGGCAACAATGGAACCTCTCTCCTTGAACTTCTTGATGATGCAATAGATTGTTGACTGAGGTGCAATCTTTCTAGCTGCGATACTCTTCCCTGTTAGGCCATTTTTGTGCATTGCAATGATGACTGCACGTGTTTCTTTAGAGATAACCATGGTTAACAGAAGAGAAACAATGATGCCAAGCACCAGCCTCCTTTTAAAGTGTCCACTGGTGTCATTCTTACTTAATCATGACAGATTGATCTCCAGCCATGTCCTCATCAACACCCACACCTGTGTTAATGGAGCAATCACTGAAAAGAGGTTAGCTGGTACTTTTAAGGCAGGGTTGCAATGATGTTGAAATGTGTTTTGGGGGATAAAGTTCATTTTCTAGCCAAATATTGACTTTGCAAGTAATTGCCGTTAAGCTGATCACTCTTTATAACATTCTGGAGTATATGCAAATTGCCATTAGAAAAAGTGAAGCAGTAGACTTTGTAAAAATTAATATTTGTGTCATTCTCAAAACTTTTGTCCATGACTGTAGTGGCCGCTGCTGGGCACTGCAGAACTGCCACTATTTAAATGAATAGAAGTGGAGTAGAAGTGCCCTTTATTAGCCACTACAATTAACGGAGCTGCACTGCTCACCTCCGCAACTGCTAACATCCAGCAGAGTGGATCTGCAGTACCTGGCAGCGGACACTACACAGTTGACTAAACTGTATTGTTCACAACAGCCAACATCCAGCAGAGCGGATCTGCAGTATCCAACACCAGCCACTACACAGTTGACAGCAGTTGAGGAACTGAAAAGTACAGCTCTATCAACTGTATAGTATCTACTGCCAGGCACCGCAAATAGCTCCACAACTGTTATCTGGTGAAGTGGGTCTGCAGTACCTGGCAGCAGAACACATTTAAGCGAGCTGTACTGTTCAGATTTATTATTATTATTATTATTATATATTTATATAGCGCCATTTATTCCATGGCGCTTTACATATGAAAAGGGGAAAAATATAGACAGATACAATAAACATGTGCTAGACAAGGGACGCATAAGTACAGAAGGAGAGAGGACCCTGCCCGCGAGGGCTCACAGTCTACAGGGATGGGTGAGAATACACTAGGAGAGGGTAGAGCTGGTTGTGCGATGGTTCAGTACACTGAGGATCATTGCAGGTTGTAGGCTTGTCGGAACAGGTGGGTCTTCAGGTTTTTCTTGAAGGTCTCCGTTGTTGGTGAAAGTCTGATGTTTTGCGGCAGAGAGTTCCAGAGTATGGGGGAAGCCCGGGAGAAGTCTTGTATGCGGTTGTGGGAAGAAGAGATGAGGGGGGAGTCGAGAAGGAGATCTTGAGAGGATCGAAGGTTGCGTGTGGGTAGGTAGCGGGAGACCATGTCACAGATGTATGGAGGAGAAAGGTTGTGGATGGCTTTGTATGTCATGGTTAAGGTTTTGAACTGGAGCCACGACAATCATCCGGTCAAGTGGAACGGTACAACTGTCAACTTTGACGTATCCTATGCTAGGTACTGCAGATCCACTCAACTGGATGTTAGCAGTTGAGGAACTGAACAGTACAGCACTAACATACGGTTGAGTGGATCTGCAGTACCTGGCAGAGGACACTTCAAAGTTGATAGTTGTACCGTTCCGCTTGACCGGATGATAGTTGTAGATCTGAACAGCTCACTCAAATGTGTAGCAGTGTCTGCTGCTAGGTACTGCAGACCCACTTCATTGGATGATAGCAATTGTGGAGCAGATCTGCAGTACCTGGCAGTGGATACTACACAGTTGACTGAGCTGTACTTTTCAGCTTCGCAACTGCTATCATCTGACCGATGCAGGTAGGTCATCAATACATAAGTAGTGAAGCAACCCTTTAACTATAATGGACTTTGTCAAAATTAGTTTTGCAGATAAAATACTTCTTTAATGTGTTATTAACAACACAACACAACTAGGCAATTGCTGAACTGCATAAATATCACTGAACACGAGAGATAAATGATATTAACAGCATTAGATGCACATTATATCAGGCGGTGGGCACACAAGATTATTACCTTTACAGCACAACAATATTCCTCTCTTACTTTTACATTTTAGGTTATTAAAGAACAAGCATAGTAAAATACAAGAGCGGGTTAGAATTGGTGCAACAGTCAGCGGTGCTTTAGAATTGCCAGGATAGGTTGGCAGTGGGGTACAGGGGGATTAGTAGCAGCCAGACTTTGAGCGGAGACCTTCTTGGGCCTTTTACCTGCTGCTGTATCTGGTGAGCTCTGGGCACAGAGACACCCTGACCATGTGCTCCTTTGGGAGCAGAGCCAGACGACTGAGACAAACTTCTCTGGAAGGAAAAGGTGATTAACAGGAGGTTGTAAAGAGAGAAGATGCTTTAAGATGAAATTATGCCCTATTTTTAGGCTAAGTGAATCGTTTTTAACAGCTTATCCCCCATAGATTCAGAAGCCTCCTTTGGCAAGGCTAAAAGCTACTCAAACAATATATAGCTGTTGGATATTTGGCTCCAGCCGGCATTCACTTTCAATAGATGGAACAAAATAAGCGGCTGAAGCCATCTGTTGCCACTTATCTCCATATTAAAAACAAATGATTAGGCAGGTAGAAATTTAGTTTGCCCTCACGCAACCTTGCAGGTGTCCCAGCAGATCCACCACCAAATATCTATTATGTAAGGCCAGCTGTAGAATATCAGAAAATATTCTTAAAGACTAGAATTTTCGCCATAAATCATTTACGTGAACCTGCAGCCAATCACTAGCTCCAGCAGTGACATCTGCACGTATGGCATGTGACTATCAAAGCCAGGGATTGTCTGCAGTGGTCGCATGATTGCCGGACAGAACACCATTACTGCATGGGAGGGAAATCAACAGGTAACAGATGATTATTTCTTTGTTCACAATAATCTCCATTCTTGGTCATTTGTCTTAAAATCATCCAATATTGTCATTTTATTGTACCTTAAGAAATCGGTAGGATGTAGAAAAAGAGATCTGTAACTGCAAACTAGAAAAGTAAGGGCCCCATACTCAACAGATAGTTGCCAATTGAATGACTGTTCGGCAGATAGCTATATCTTCTTACTCCTTTATGCACGGCAGAGTTTGCCCTGCGAGTGCTTCTATGTTAGCTATAAAAGGGACACTGCCAGACTTCATTGGCAGCAGCAGCTTACCATGCTGAGTACAAAAGGATTGGCAGTCCAAATATCAGATATGCCAGATTCTTATCTCTCGGAAGGCCCTCCCAATACACACTGTGAGCAGAGCCCGCTAATACTAGTGGGTTTGACCAACGTTAGTCTAATGCACGGGTGGGGAATACATTTACTGCCAAGGACCATCTGAATATTCAAATCATTCTTCAGGGGCCGTACAAACTGTGCGCTAACTCCACCCACAAAGTACATCCTGACGCTGGCACTGGTGTCAGGAAGTAATCTACCAATGAATGCCCCATTATTCAGTAAGGAACACTGCATGTGTATGCTCACCGAGCAAGAAGAAATTAATGAGCCAGTACGGTGAAATACAGCTGCTGGCACAGGCCCTGTGGTTTCCAGGAATCTTCCCAAGAGTCAGATGAAAGGTCATCATTGCAAACGGCCCGCAGGCTTGAGGTTCCTCACATCTAATGCATCAACGGTAAAGCGTGGTAATATGTGACCCGTGGACCACATCCAGCCCTCAAGGTTGTTCCACTCCAGCCTGCGGCAGCCAATGGGATGAAGCAAGTTGCCCAAGGGCCGTAACATGACCTGCACTGCTGCCCACTCTCCGATGTTACCGCTATCCACATCCTCGATATGCAGACACCGGTGACTACAGTGATGGAGGATGATGCCACCGGCTCCATCTTCCACAATTCAGCATGTGCAACTGAGACAGCGGACGCAATAATGTCATCACATCATGTCTGCTGTGAGGGAGGTCGGTGCACTGGAGTGCCAGGAGTGGGGGATCGGGAGCGAGGTATGGGCTTCTTTTTTTTGTTTCGTTTTTTTTTCCCATATGCGTATGGTATGTTTGCATGTATGTAGGAGGCTATGTGACGTCTCATAGTATATATAAGGGGTTATGTGGGGGCGCGCATACTGCACACAGAGGGCTATGTGGGGGGTGCACACAATGCACACATGGGGCTAACAATGTATATAGGGGGATTATTCTCATACTGTATATAGAAATGCTATGTGGATTTTCACACTGTATATGGGGGACTCATGCTGTTTGTAGGGTGCTCATGGTGTATAAGGGGGCTGTGCGCAGACTCATAAGGTATTTGAGGAGGTGTCAGCATACTTAATTCTGCTCAATGTTACGCGATACAACATTAATATAAAATAATTATAATCAATATGTTAATATTAATATTGAACAGAATTCATTTCAGCCTTTTGGTTCGGCCCTCCACAGCAGTCATGGACGCTCATGTGGCCCCTTGGGGAAATTCATTGCCCAGTGGCTTTAGAGAAGGGTTCAGCATGCAATCTTTCTATCATTAGGAGCACATTACCTGCTGAGAAGCTGGGACTGGTTGAACAACTGGTGCTTGAGCTGATGCCGAGGTCCGCAATGCAACCGAGGTGGCAGAATCTGAGCCACTGTCTGAACTTTGCATGATGGTAACTAGACGATGGAGAGAAGAGGGTGACATTAGAACGGTGCTAAGCAATCACCATGAAGGTAAAAAGGCTTATAGGCAGATTTTCTACAAAGCTCTCCTTAATAAAGGTACTTTTTTTTTTTCAGCAGAGGATTGTATCTCTGGAAGTGCTCAGAAGTGGAGACATAAGAGGTAAAAGAAGGCTCATGGGGCCGACACTGCTCAGGGCTTCCTGTCACTAATCCTAGATGGCATAATACATACACAGAGGATTACATTCATTAACATGTACATATGATCCCAACATTTCCAACATGCTCCTGAGCACTTGATTTTACTAATAACACTCCAGAATCTGCCAATTGCAAAAATGGAATTACATTTTCATTTCCAAGTCAGTAGGCTACCTGGATGAGTAGTTTTTTATGAAAAATGGTACAACTAGAAAATAAAATTCACCTGTGATACTATACTGTACCGCAGAAATACTGAGGCCTCACTCAGATGTTAATGAGTCCTGTAGGCGTTTTATCAGCGTTTTTCATACATAGAACATGTAACCATTATAGTCTATGGGGAAAAAGGAGCACGAAGAGGTCACTTTTTGGTCCAAGTCTCAGGTCAAATTTACCCATACAAGTTTAAGCGGCCATTGTGAAAATCACTAATGAAACATTGGTAAAAGCTAACACACTGACGAAAATCGGAACAAAACGCTGATGATACTAGGACCGGGTTTTTTAAGCGTACCATAGAAATTACGGACATCTGAATGAGGCCTTATTGTTGCCAGCGTGCTATGAAAGTCAGGCCAGGTATCAGCAGACTGTCTAAGGATTAAAAGGGACTGTCCAGGATTTTAACACAATGATCTATCCTTAGGATAGGTCATCAAGGTCTGACCCCGGCGTTGGCGGTGGCCGGAGGAGCTCTGCTACCCCAGTTGATGGAATAGTGGCCGCAGCCAGGCACTGCACGTTGATGTAAATAGGGGGCCGATGTGCAGTACCCGGCCGTGGCCACTATACAGTCCACAGAGCTGTGCAGCTCCATAACGCAGCAGCTGATCGGGGGGGTGCTGGTGTCGGCTCCCACCGATCAGACATTGATGACCTATCCTAAGGACAAGGCAAATGTCAAAGTCCTGGACAATTACTGGTGATATAGGTGAAAAGAAAACTTGCTAAACTTCCTGCACCTCATTCAGAGACCGCTTTGAAAATTGAAAAGAAATATATATGATATCTCAATGTTTTTGCCCACACAGTCCGTGGTGCTGCGGAGATTTCAGCGGCTTGCTGCAGAGCGGAGGTCAGACCATGTTTAATCAGCAGGAAAACAGATGCAGATGTTCCATGTGCAGAGCGGAGACTGCCATGCTTGGCTCTGTTTGCTTTCCTCCGGATTGTTACTCTGCAAACAACGGTTGCTAGGAGCAACTGCAGTCCACTCCTGTATCCATGATCTAGTTGCCGGGCAACTCACAGATTACATCCCAAACTAAACAATACGCCACTCCACCCCACCCCCTACTGTACGCTGCTCTGCTTTCTGCCACTAACTAGGCAATGTGTCATCTATTATACGAGACTGGGGGAAACGTGGAGGGAGGGGAGCAGGGATACTGTTTATTCCAGCGCGGAGAAGCAGTTCTCATTTCCTAATGAAATAATATTAATGCTTTTCAGCGATACATTATCAGATCTAGACACATCTTACATTCAAAGCAATGGATATCTGCCGAAGTTTAGAAAAACAGCAGGGAGCCATTTTATTTTGTCGCCATAAAAGTCATAGCTATATGTACAGAATATATGCAGTGCGGGTCGGGCCGGTCTCATTACCACCAGCAGTCTAATACTAACACTGATCTACGACCTACAAGTCCCCGAAAGTCATCCAGCTTTAATGAGCCACCACCATGGCAGCCGCATATACATCTTTACAGGACGCTGCGCTATCGACCTCACACATCCCAACGCTCGGTCTCATCACTTCTGAAATATGGCGTGTACTAGAAGGACAAGATCGAAAGCAAATACAATAAAGAGCAACCAACGGTGACACACCGGTACAGGGCCGCCATCTTTATCCACCGGATTGTAATGCAAATCTAATGTCCTCGCCAGGGGTTGTCTTAGGCCCAACGGTAAGGAATCTGAGGAATGTGTCCTCTCAGAAGTGAAGAAAGGAAAAAGGAGAGAAAAAACCCTCCCTAGAATGGCAGGCTCAGACATGTCGGAGAGAGAGGTGAGGATTAGACAGCACACTGCAGAATGTAGACTGGTCGGTAGTGAGACACCCATGGAGCGCTCAGCCTGTGCTAGAACATAGGCAGTGATGGACAGCGCTCCGGAGACTTTCTGTAAGTGAGCACTTCTGCTCTTAGTAGGAGCCTGAGGACCCAAAACCCTCACGGATCATTAGCGCATACACAGAGATTACAACATATGAAAATTGAAATTATACTTTAAAAAGGAAGCTGCCACCAGGTTTACACTTACCGATCTGATGTCGGAGCAAAGACCCTGATTCCATCAATGTATCCCTTACTGGACTCAGTGCTGGCTGCAGTTTTGATAAAAACATTGCTTAATCTGCTACAGATCTACTAGTTAATGCTGAGATCTGCCACCACTAATGATTGTGTACACTGTGCATAGGCAGACAGCTGACCATCAGTGCTCGGGGTGGTGTTAGACAGAGCTCGTGAATGTGGAGGACTACATGGCAGCAGGTTTACTAGTCCTCTAGTGTTAAGGTACTGTCACACTAAGCGAGATCGCTAAAGCGTCACCGATTTTATGACGCAGTAGTGATCTCGTTAGCGACGCCGCTGTGTGTGACATGTAGCACAGATGTGGCCCCTGCTGAGATGTCGTTGATCGCTCATGAACGTTCTGAGCCGTTTTTTGGTCGTCGGGGTCCCGCTGGTGAGCCTGAATCGCTGAGTGTGACACCCTTTATGAACGACTTCACCAGCGTCACAGGTGGGACTAGGTTTTCCCAACGACCGCAGAGGTCGTTTTACAGATCGCTGATGAGATGTGTTTGGAATCACAGATCACTGATGAGTTGTGTTTGGAATCTAACTAGCGATCACATAGCGATCGCACCAGCGATCTCGCCAGGTCGTGTCGTTGTCGTGATTGCTAGTGTGATTGCTAAGTGTTACAGTGCCTTAACTCTTATGCTGATAAAACAGTGATATTTTATCAAAACTACAGCAAGCAGCCAAGTGGTACATCGCTGGAAACAACATATGTGCACCTACAACATGTGGCTCTCAGATTAGGTGACAAAAACCTTGCGACAGACTCCCTTTAAAAATGTCCGAGCATGTAATATTGATGACATGTACTAGGAGAGTTAACCAATATCAGATTACTAGGGATCAGGACCCCCAGCAATTCGCTGTTCTCAACCCTAGCGGCAGCTGGAAGCAAACACTGAATGGAGTTGAACAGCACAGCCCAGTGCGATGTGTAGCAGTCGCTGCCAGGTACAGCTGATCAGTACCTATTCTCTAAAGTGAATATACGGACATTATTTTATAAGCTACTGAATCATTGCAAGGTTCAAACTGACATTCCTCCAGATGATATATGAAAGTGCTGAAAAATTTAGAAACCCCCCTTGTCTAAGACCAGGTTCAGACAAGGCATCCTGTTTGCAGCTCTGTGAACCTGGCTGCATGATGGAGCTGTGTGTCATTAGATGCCCTCTTCATCTCTAAAGAGTAGTCCATCCCGCGTGCTAATGTGCACTTGTACATTGACAGGCATTAGTCAGGGTGCAGTCCGTTGCGGACAACACACTGACCGAAAATACGCTTATCTGAACCCGGCCTAAATCACAATTCACCCATAGGATTTTTGGCAAAGGATTTTCTAAAGCTGGTCACCCTCATGAAGTGTGTCACCTCCCGTCCAAAACACCACATCTGATAGGTACCGCATATTTCGTAATCACATACAAAATAATATTTAACAAGTTTTTTTTTATAGATAAAGGCTATAATTAGGCTGTTTTACTAACAGTCATTGCTGACCTTCAAGAAGCTTGTGGCCACCTACGCAGAAGAACTTCTCGTTCTCCCTTTATCTCCTGCCAGTGGACACAACCACATTCACATCTGCTAGCAGGAGTGATGGACATTCTGTAGGTGTCACATGGGTAATATGGAAATCCGAAAATACAACGATGCTACAATAATGCGCAACCGAATATGGCTGCTGGTAAATAATGCACAGTAAAGGCTTAGGTGGTAATGAATATTTCATGTATAGATGGACGTCATGATGCTTCAAGCCTGGGGTGATACCAGGTAGTCGGCTCCCTGTTACACGATACTTCCAATGCATTAAATAAGATTACTGAAGTACCAAGTCTCCATCATTTCAGAGCTGTGTGTGAATTGAGCCTATAGAACTGCATACAAATGGCTTAAAACACTTTCATTAGCAAATAGATCCACAGAAGTGTCAGAAATAACTACGGTTTTAGTATGTTGATAGAAAGTTTTTGGTGTTAAAGGGAATCTGTCAAATACGTATACTCCCCCCAAACTATTTAGATGACCGTGTAGCTCTTAAAAAAAAAAATGACTGAGAGCAGTGAGAAATTTCATTTTGAAGTTGTGGATACATACAACGATGCACTTACAGCTCTGCAGCCTCAGGCTGTAATCACTTGTATGAGAGCCACAGACCTGTCAATAAGCCAGAAGAGAGTAGGCAGAGAATGCGGAGTGAGGCCGAGGAGCTGTAAGTGCGCCGTCACAACCCAATACACTTGCAGACTCGTGGATACAGAACGGCCAAACGTGCTGCTACAGAATCACTTTGGGGTCATAAGAAATCAACTAGTTTAAAGGGCTACACATACATATCTGGCATCATGCCAGTAGTTGTAATATTGGGAAAATATCAATAATATTTGGAGGTTGGTGTGCTAAAAGGTCAGCTCAAAGGTCAAAGTTGAAAAACCTAGCTAATGCAATGGAGTGATACAGATGCAATTCAACCACTTGCCACAGACATAGAATGCAGTGGTTTCATTTCATATAGTTACACATTGCCACTAATGTTTTGTAATGAGAAGAGTAGGTATAATGACGGAATACCATTTATTTGAAAATAATCTGGGAAAATTACAGCACCAAGAACCCATGCATTAAGCTTCCAAATAGGCATGCCTTAAGATCATGAATTCGACTCTTTCAAGTTACTGTAATTTGTGACCGAATCTGCTTATACTTGGCAGTGTTAGAACTTTTTCTTCATATAACGAAAGTTTCCGTTTAATGAGGAACAGGCCTGTGACTCAGCTCAGAGCTAAACCTATTGTTCAGAGCACAGAGGGGTCACAAGGAAGCCACAGAGAACCACCCTGCTTGTTACTAGCGTTGTCTACCCCCAAAAAACAAAAACACACATCTCAACAGATACTACCGTATTGGTCTTTAAAAAAAAGTAAACATGACTATACATTTGACTACTACAGAAGTAGGTTGGTAGTAACTAGAGATTGTGTGAATCGATCCACATGACCCAGTCCACCTGCCATGATAGTCATTTCTGGTCACTCGATGGGAGCCACGAGAACAGCCTCTTACCAGGCGACATCAGCATCTCTTCTTTTGATAAGCCGGCCTGGAGTGATGTCATCGATGTTCTGTGACACTCATATGATGCCACAGCAGAAAGGCTGATCAAAAGAAAAGCCAAGCAAGAAGCGGTTCTCACGGCTCCCGTCCATTATTGACATGGCTGATAGACCAGGTCAAGCAATCCGATTTGCATCAACTCTAGTTGTCTGGAGGTTGTCAATTCTTTCCTCCTGCTCGTTCATAATGTAAGGAAACACACCACTAAAAACATTACAATGTTAATATAGATAAAATCCTGTTAAAACATACCGTAATGCAAAGGTCACAAAAAAATGGGAAACCAAGTGTGCCATCCAGATCCTAGTCCATCTGCAGGGCAATGTCTCCCCACCGGTCACTGCTGCTCTATCCTCTGTACACCCAGTAAGATGCTTGCCCCATTATGTAGGCATTTCAGCAATATTATCACCGGTATTCATTGCCGGTAATTTATGAACTAGATCAGTCTGATAACACAACACAGTTACGCATTGCAGGCCTGTCCCTTTAATCAGACAGTGGGGAGTCAGATTTAAAAATATGCTCGCTTCCATGCCAGGCAAAAAATTCCACAGTCAGATTTAGAAGTAAATGTGTTTAAGGGGGAGTAAAGAAAAGCTTCATCTAACCGTGTTCCTCTAACCAGTAGGTGTCTCTGCTCAGCGAGGTTTATGGGAAGTCCCCTTGTGTTTAGTGTGGGAACCAAGGAGACCAAAGTTAAATATGAAAACAGAGTGATGCCGGCGTATTTTAAATAGCGCCTGGAGGCATCAGGATACAGGTGGCGCGGAGGAGGTTTAAAGCTCGGATCTTCAGGAAAAACAAATATCTGTCCACACGGACCTTAACTCTTTTAGAAGGGTTAACAAAAGACAAGGAGAACTGACGTATCGATCATTTAGTGTGTGGTTATAAAGCTTCTATGTATAACTAAAGCGAAGGGTAGAAAACAGCATGAAGAGGTCCACCATGTGGACATGTCAATCTTTGTTATGGTCAAGGACTGATTAGCAACACAACGGAAAGTTATAGTACAACCTGTACCTGATATCCTACAAGACCTTCCACGTGACCCTGACTACAAGTAGAACCACCTTCGGTTACTGGTGGTCAATACTCTAGTAAAAGAAGCTGTACCCGATATCCTACAAGACCTTCCACTGACCCGGACTACAAGTAGAACCACCTTTGGTTACGGTGGTCAATACTCTAGTAAAAGAAGCTGTACCTGATATCCTACAAGACCTTCCACGTGACCCGGACTACAAGTAGAACCACCTTTGGTTCCAGGTGGTCAATACTCTAGTAAAAGAAGCTGTACCTGATATCCTACAAGACCTTCTACGTGACCCGGACTACAAGTAGAACCAACTTTGGTTACTGGTGGTCAATACTCTAGTAAAAGAAGCTGTACCTGATATCCTACAAGACCTTCTACGTGACCCGGACTACAAGTAGAACCAACTTTGGTTACTGGTGGTCAATACTCTAGTAAAAGAAGCTGTACCTGATATCCTACAAGACCTTCCATGTGACCCTGACAAGTAGAACCATCTTCGGTTACTGGTGGTCAATACTCTAGTAAAAGAAGCTGTACCTGATATCCCACAAGAGCTTCCACGTGACGCTGACTACAAGTAGAACCACTTTCGGTTACTTGTGGTCAATACTCTAGTAAAAGAAGCTGTACCTGATATCCTACAAAACCTTCCACGTGACCCAGACTACATCCAAACGGATCATATTACCGAAACTAATGTATCCCCTTGATTTCCGTTCTTTTCGTTAACATATACTATACCATGACTGGACGGACAAAATCAATTTCATATCGATTATACTCCCTGAAACGTGATAATGAGGCATCGGCTTAGGTATGTGCCCACAGCTGTCTACAATAAGGCCAACCAGGAGTGATGGGTAGACCGAAATGTCCTGCTGGCTTAAATGACAACGGTCTCATTACAGAGCTGCAAATAGATATACGCTGCGCCCAGTGCGGAGAGCAAGCAGACACTGCAGCGTGCCTGTATGTACAGACATTTCGCCAGATACACAGCTACTGCGCTATGCAAATGACAGAGAACGTAAGAAACAAAACGCTACATGTGGCAAGTGGCCCAAGATTAGTCAATTATTGTGCATGTCAGCCTTTGATCCTGACTGCAAGGTCAGAGTGGCCATGTAGTAGGCCGGAAAGACCACTGCATAAATCCTGGATTCTGCCACCATACTTACTAGAAAAATCTGATTACTACGTCAATAGCGAACACAAGAAATGTAATAAAAGTGCTAACTCATCTCATCCTGCCCTTACTTCAGTGCCAGTTCTGCCATGAGCTTAAGCCCTGAGGAGTGGGAAACGTCTTGTCTTACAAGCTGTGTACACTCGGCCTAAAGCGCACTGTGGGAACGTCTTGTGCGGCCACACTTCGCAGCCCTGCGGTGTCCGATGGAACGTGAATCTTCTCTCGTCACATTTTAAAAGAACAAAAGTATGTGCACCTCCATGTGAGCTCTGAAGTACGGTAAGGCCCCATAAAAGCCATTAAATGGCCCTTTACACGTTGTATAATGATGGCTTTGGCCAGCAATCAGCCTGTCCCAAGAGTCAGCAACATGTATTGTGCAATACTGTAATCGCAGCGACACATTGAAACATTGGATGTTTTTGTATGTTGCACGTCACAAATAAATGGATTATTTAGGCCTTGTTCAGACATCCATGACTTTTTAAAGGGTGTGTATTATAAATGCACACAAGTGTGAGCTGACCAGAGTGTGAGGTGAGGTGTAACTTTACTGTGTAGTAGGTGGTCACCAGTCCTTAGACACAATCAGGCACAATTGATGTGAATATCGCATCAAAACCATAACTAAAACTTGCATGTGTTTATCTGGACAAGTGGTTTTGTGTCCCTCCCTGTGAAAACTGCCACATGTGAATACAGCCCTAATTGCAGTTCAATGCGTGTTTGGAGCAGGTTGAGGGTTTATGAACAAAATGTAATTAGGTGACAGCATTGATGTAATTTTTGCACAATTGCAGCAAACCAATGAAGAGCGAAATTCATCAAAAAGTCTACAACAGTAAAAATACTCTGAAAGTTTGCCATTTTTATTTGGCAATACGAACTTTTTACTTTTTTTTTTATTTTTATCAGTTCCAACAAAGTGGGGGAGCTGGAGAGACCACCGAGGCAGGACAGGCCACCAGACAAATGCAACAAAAGTGGTGACATTCCTTGCTAAAAATATTACTCCGGTCACTGACAAAAATAACATTTCTGGTGAGGTGCACGTCACTGATGAGGAGAGGAGCTGAATTTATTAAGTGGAGAGTGCCTCTTAATGAACTCACCGCGTCTTATTCCTGCAAGGCCCTCATTAAGATTGAGAAAATGGCAGTCTTAATGAATTAGCACCTGAGATATTTCTCAGTTTTGTACAGAAATGGCAGCAAAAATTGTGATAAATCACAACGTGCTAATGCATTACTAAAAAGATCATCCAGCGGTAATTAATAATTCTGTGCTGTCCAAACGGCTCTCTGTGAGTAGAAAAAAAGAAGGACTAAAGGAAAGGACATTATAAATAGATTCACAAACACATTTAATAAGCAAATCACCATTGTTTTTGTCTAGGGAGGCTATCACTATAGAATTATAAATGGCCGCTGTCTTGTTACACTGACAGAAACCTGTCCTCTAGTGTGAGGGACTGTGCCTGTGAGCATATGCAGTAGAAGCTCCACACACTTACTTCATGTGTGAGAAGATACCAAGAGTGCTGAAGTAAGAAGAGGCTGCTCACACTGCTGCCCACCCTGCCTATCTGACCTAATGCTGGAGATACCAGGAGTGTTGAAGTAAGAAGAGGCTGCTCACACTGCTGCCCACCCTGCCTACCTGACCTAATGCTGGAGATACCAGGAGTGCTGAGGTAAGAAGAGGCTGCTCACACTGCTGCCCACCCTGCCTACCTGACCTAATGCTGGAGATACCAGGAGTGCTGAAGAAGAGGTTGCTCACACTGCTGCCCATTCTGCCTACCTGACCTAATGCTGGAGATACCAGGAGTGCTGAAGTAAGAAGAGGCTGCTCACACTGCTGCCCACCCTGCCTATCTGACCTAATGCTGGAGATACCAGGAATGCTGAAGTAAGAAGAGTCTGCTCACACTGCTGCCCATCCTGCCTACCTGACCTAATGCTGGAGATACCAGGAGTGCTGAGGTAAGAAGAGGCTGTTCACACTGCTGCCCACCCTGCCTACCTGACCTAATGCTGGAGATACCAGGAGTGCTGAGGTAAGAAGAGGCTGCTCACACTGCTGCCCACCCTGCCTACCTGACCTAATGCTGGAGATACCAGGAGTGCTGAAGAAGAGGTTGCTCACACTGCTGCCCACCCTGCCTACCTGACCTAATGCTGGAGATACCAGGAGTGCTGAGGTAAGAAGAGGCTGCTCACACTGCTGCCCACCCTGCCTACCTGACCTAATGCTGGAGATACCAGGAGTACTGAAGTAAGAAGAGGCTGCTCACACTGCTGCCCACCCTGCCTACCTGACCTAATGCTGGAGATATCAGGAGTGCTGAGGTAAGAAGAGGCTGCTCACACTGCTGCCCACCCTGCCTACCTGACCTAATGCTGGAGATACCAGGAGTACTGAAGTAAGAAGAGGCTGCTCACACTGCTGCCCACACTGTATCTGACCTAATGCTGGAGATACCAGGAGTACTGAAGTAAGAAGAGGCTGCTCACACTGCTGCCCACCCTGCCTACCTGACCTAATGCTGGAGATACCAGGAGTACTGAAGTAAGAAGAGGCTGCTCACACTGCTGCCCACCCTACCTACCTGACCTAATGCTGGAGATACCAGGAGTACTTAAGTAAGAAGAGGCTGCTCACACTGCTGCCCACCCTGTCTATCTGACCTAATGCTGGAGATACCAGGAGTGCTGAAGTAAGAAGAGGTTGCTCACACTGCTGCCCACCCTGCCTACCTGACCTAATGCTGGAGATACCAGGAGTACTGAAGTAAGAAGAGGCTGCTCACATTGCAGCCCACCCTACCTACCTGACCTAATGCTGGAGATACCAGGAGTACTTAAGTAAGAAGAGGCTGCTCACACTGCTGCCCACCCTGCCTACCTGACCTAATGCTGGAGATACCAGGAGTACTGAAGTAAGAAGAGGCTGCTCACATTGCAGCCCACCCTACCTACCTGACCTAATGCTGGAGATACCAGGAGTGCTGAAGTAAGAAGAGGCTGCTCACACTGCTGCCCACCCTGTCTATCTGACCTAATGCTGGAGATACCAGGAGTGCTGAAGAAGAGGCTGCTCACACTGCTGCCCACCCTGCCTACCTGACCTAATACTGGAGATACCCGGAGTACTGAAGTAAGAAGAGGCTGCTCACATTGCAGCCCACCCTACCTACCTGACCTAATGCTGGAGATACCAGGAGTGCTGAAGTAAGAAGAGGCTGCTCACACTGCTGCCCACCCTGTCTATCTGACCTAATGCTGGAGATACCAGGAGTGCTGAAGAAGAGGCTGCTCACACTGCTGCCCACCCTGCCTACCTGACCTAATACTGGAGATACCAGGAGTGCTGAAGTAAGAAGAGGCTGCTCACACTGCTGCCCACCCTGCCTACCTGACCTAATGCTGGAGATACCAGGAGTGCTGACGTAAGAAGAGGCTGCTCACACTGCTGCCCACTCTGCCTACCTGACCTAATGCTGGAGATACCAGGAGTGCTGAGGTAAGAAGAGGCTGCTCACACTGCTGCCCACCCTGTCTATCTGATCTAATACAGGAGACATTAGAAGTACTTTGGTAACAAGAGGCTGCTCACACTGTTCTTCACCCTGTCTTTCGGATGTAATGCGGGAGAGACCAGTGGTGCTGAGGAAAGAATAATCTACTCACACTGCTGTCAACCCACTCTTTCTGATCTAATACTAGAGATACCAGAGGTGCTGAGGTAAGAAGAGGCTGCTCACTCTGCTGTCCACTGTGTCTTTCTGATCTAATGCTTTATAAAAAAAAAAAATCTCGACCAAAACTGTGCGGCTAACTATAGACCTTTCTCTTATCTTCCCTTCATCTCTGAACTCCTGTAACGCTAGGTCCACTCCGCTATCTCTCAGGTCCCTCTCTTCTTGACACTCTACAATCCAGTATCTGCTCTTTACACTCCACTGAAACTGCCCTCACTAAAGTCTCTAATGATCTGCTATCAGCTAAATCTAATGGTCATTACTCCATGCTGATTCTCCTGAATCTCTCTGCAGCATTCAACACCATGGATAACCAGCTCCTCCTTCACTATACCCCACTTTATGCACCTTAATGACACCGTTCCCTTCTGATTCTTCTCCTACGTCTCTGACTGCTCCTTCACTGTACCTTTTGCTGGCTCCTCCTCTCATCTTGCCCTTACTGTTGGGGTTCCTCAAGGATCAGTCCTAGGCCCTCTCCTCTTCTCCTTATATACTGCCCCTATTGGACACTCAGCTGATTTGGTTTCTAGTACCATCTCTAAGCTGATGACACCCAGTTATAAAACCTCTACTCCTGACATCACGCCTGAATTATTACAAAACACCAGTGATTGTCTTACCGCTGTCTCTAACATCATGTCCTCCCTCTATCTGAAACTGAACCTGTCAAAAACTGAACTCCTTGTGTTTCCTCCCTCTACTAACCTACCTATGCCAGACATTGCCATTTCCGTGTGTGGTTCCACCATTACTCCCCAGCAACATGCCCACTGTCTTGGGGTTATTCTTGATTCCGAGCTTTCATTCCCCCCCACATCTGACCACTGGCTTATTATTATTATTTATTTATCTAGCACTATTGATTCCATGGTGCTGTACATGCGAGGGGGTTACATACAAATTACAGATATCACTTACAGTAAACAAACTAACAATCACAGACTGGTACAGAGGGGAGAGGACCCTGCCCTTTCGGGCTTATGTCATCTACACCTAAAAACATTTCTAGAATTCGACTTTTTCTTACTTTTGACTCTGCAAAAACTCTTACTGTAGCTCTTATTCATTCTCATCTGGTCTACTGTAACTCTCTACTAACCGGTCTCCCTCTTACTAAACTCTGCCATCTCCAATCTATTCTGAATGCAGCAACCAGGATCATATTCCTCACCAACCGTTGCACCGATGCCTCTACCTTGTGCCAGTCATTACACTGGTTACCCATCCACTCCAGAGTTCAATATAAACTTATCAGTCTCACCGACAAATCGCTCCACGGTTCAGCACCACCCTACATATCCTCCCTTGTCTCAGTCTACCAACCGTCCTGTGCCCTCCGTTCTGCTAACGACCCAAGATTAACATCCTCGATAATCCGTACTTCCCACTCCAAGACTTCTTGCGTGCTACACCAATTCTTTGGAATGCACTACCCAGGACAATTCAATGAATCCCCAATGCTCACAGTTTTAAACATGCCCTAAAAACGCATTTCTTCAGACTGGCCTACTGCCTCATCATATTTATCTATCACTGCTTTGCCCATATAAAATTTTCTTCAAAACCGGACCCTTGCATCATCTGTTCTCACACCCTTTATGCATTTAATATCCCTATGTGTCTGTACTTTTACACATACTGCAGCATTACATGAACACCCATTTATTACATTGATGGCTGGACCGTACAATTAACGTAATTGATACCATCCATCTTTTGTGTCTCCCCTATTTCCTTATAGATTATAAGCTTGCAAGCATGACCCTCACTCCTCTTGGTGCCTGTTGTTTATGTGATTATTGTTATTCTGTAATGTCTTTTATTGTCTGTACAAGTCCCTTCTAAAATGTAAAGTGCTGCAGAATATGTTGGCACCATAGAAATAAAATTATTATTACTGGAGATACCAGAAGTGCTGAGGTAAGATGAGGCTACTCACATTGCTGTCCACCCAGTCTTTCTGATCTGATACTGGAGATACCACGAGTGCTGAGGTAAGAAGAGGCTACTCACATTGCTGTCCACCCCGTCTTTCTGATCTGATACTGGAGATACCACGAGTGCTGAGGTAAGAAGAGACTGCTCATACTGCTGTCCACCCTGTCTTTCTGATCTGATACTGTATATGGCAGCGGTGCTGAGGTAAGAACAGGCTGCTCACACTGCTGTGCACCCTATCTAATCCAATACTGGAGATACAAGGAGTGCTGAGGTAAGAAGAGGCTGCTCACACTGCTGTCCACCCTGTCTTTCTGATCTGATACTGGAGATGGCAGCGGTGCTGAGGTAAGAACAGGCTGCTCACACTGCTGTGCACCCTATCTAATCCAATACTGGAGATACAAGGAGTGCTGAGGCAAGAAGAGGCTACTCACATTGCTGTCCACCCCATCTTTCTGATCTGATACTGGAGATACAAGGAGTGCTGAGGTAAGAAGAGGCTGCTCACACTGCTGTGCACCCTATCTAATACAATACTGGAGATACAAGGAGTGCTGAGGTAAGAAGAGACTGCGCACAATGCTGATCACCCTGTCTTTCTGATCTGATACTGGAGATACCAGGAGTGCTGAGGTAAGAAGAGGCTGCTCACACTGCTGTCCACCCCATCTTTCTGATCTATATACTGGAGATACCACGAGTGCTGAGGTAAGAAGAGACTGCGCACAATGCTGATCACCCTGTGTATCTGATCTAATACTGGAGAGGCCACGAGTGCTGAGGTAAGAAGAGACTGCGCACATTGCTGATCACCCTGTCTTTCTGATCTGATACTGGAGATACAAGGAGTGCTGAGGTAAGAAGAGACTGCGCACAATGCTGATCACCCTGTCTATCTGATCTGATACTGGAGATACCAGGAGTGCTGAGGTAAGAAGAGGCTGCTCACACTGCTGTCCACCATGTCTATCTGATCCAATACTGGAGATAGCAGGGCTGCTGAGGAAAGAAGAGAATACTCACTCTGTTGTCCGCCCTGTCATTCTGTATGACAGTATATGGGATAAGTATCCTCAGGTCACAGCAGAGGAGCTGCTACTGCACGTGCTGACAGGCATGTGTCCTAACATATAGAATTTATCAGTACAACAGGACAGCAACCATATTAATTATATAGTGATTAGTTCCCTAGACAAAACTATTTTGAACCCCTTTAAGTAGCAGACACCTC